>JAQQTP010000080.1:31590000-31967500 GCA_029884605.1 Ormosia emarginata | reverse complement strand
GCACTTGTATCAGTTGCTGCTACAAGTATGTTCTGTGATTATCAAGGAAGAACAATTAAGAACTTATATCAGCCTATCAGGGAAATATCCTTTATTTATTCCTTTTGGAGATTTCTACGGTTCTCATCTTCTTTTTTCATTGGAAGAAACCCTCATTGGCCAAAATCTCATCAAGCAAGATAAACTTACAGACACACCATTAAATTTTGGATGAAGATATAGTTTCTTAGATTAGGGGTGTCAAATGGATGGATTGGTTTGACTTTGGATTGGATCATAATGGATGGATCCAAAATAAACCATTAACCCATTTAAGATCCATTATAAAATGCTTAATATTATCCAATCCATCCATAACCTAATTTAATGGATGGATATTCAATCCATCCATTAATCAATTTTAATGAATTGATGGATGATATCCAATCCACTCATTTAAAAAAAAATTATCTCTAAAATTTATCTTTAAAAAATACTTTAGTGAAAAAGCGAAAGTGTTAAAATAATTAAAAAGGTAAACATTGGATATCCATTGGATTGGTTTTTAATTGGATATCCAACGGATATCTAATGGATCCAATGGATATTTTGGTTGGATTACTAACTATCATAACTAAATTTAATCCATTAGATCCAATCCAATAAAATACATTATTCTAATTGAATGGACTGGATTGGTTTTAATATGGATGGATTGGATGGATTAAAAATTAATGGATTTTTTTGCCAGCCCTATCTTAGATATCAGATGACTCATGATCGATGGTGGTATAATGTCAAAGTTAAAGGATTGTTGGTCAAGAAACTAGTTATTCTATAAGCTTAATACCAAATGTGCTTGTGCTACAATTTAATTTTGTGAGAATAGGAACCGTAAGGATCAGATTATGATTACTGATTTACCTAAAAGTGGTTAGTCGTCGGTAGTGAACTGCGACTCCAAGTGAATTTTATGTGTAATGCTATGAGATCAAATTCTAAAATAATTACTTTAAAGAGACTTTTACCTAACTATCATCATTGATTTAAAATTATGTGAACAATTACTAATGCACAAAAAAAGAGATTATGATTATTGATTTGATATTTTTGGGTCCCTGCTCTCGGTAAATTTCAGGACATTGTAGTGATGGACTTATAATTTGTTCATGCTCCAAATTGAAAATGCTTGAGTGAAAAAATGTGCTAGATATTATTCATTTTCATGATGATGTTACTCATAAATCACGCAAGTATAACTTTGCCCAGTTATACGAGTAGAAGGTGGATCCATCAAATTGTAATAGTTTAACCGAATCGATCTCTGCATGTTGAGTAGTGAAGGATAGAATTCTATAACCTAACACATTCAGCTTGTAGAATTATGAACATATGAATTATATAACAAGCAGCAAAAGATATTCCAAGTGAGCATCTACCTAGATTTTGAACCCAGTTGGATGTGCTTATCTTGATGAAATAAAATATATTTTTATGTTTTATAATCATGTTTTGATGATTTTTTTTTTTTTAAAATAAAGCACTATTTTTTTTCTTTTTTAGTTAGATTTTTTATTTCTCGAAAAAAGATCTTTTTTTTTTAACATGGCTTATATTCAAACATTAAGAAAAAAAAATTTTATCAAATATTACATCTAAATTTAGATTTTACTTTTTTTTAAAAGATATTTTATAAAAAGATCACATAAAAAAATCTATTATAAAAAGAAGTATAGAAAAATTTGGAAAAACATGAGCACATACCATGATGATAGCTTTGATGTGATTATTGGTGAGATCTATTGACAAGCGATCCTGCTTCTTTAGCTCAAGTAACACATCAACTATATCCTCCTCTTCGGTTCCTTTTTGGCTATTAGGATCGAGGTGCTCGTCAATGACTTCTTGGAAAAACACATCCAATGCCTTGTAAGTGTTTTCAAGACGAGCAAGTGATCCTGTGAGTTTATCAACCCACCCCATGAAAGGAATATAATCTGAAACAAAGAAGGTAAGGAACATGGCTTGTGACTCATTAAGCAGCACATGGAACCTGCTCCTTTCAACCCCTTCATTCTCATATTTTCTCCCAAAAGCAGTCCTACAGATTATAGCACTTGAGCCAGACATTATGATCTCACTCAAGTTTGTAATTTTGGAAGAATAAACATGCCCAGATATCTTTTTGATCATTTGCTTGACTTCAAACTTTCTTACATGGGAAAAGCTAGAGATTCGTTTGGAGCTGAAGAAATGGACCACACAAATTTTTCTGATTTCCCTCCAATAATCATTATAAGGAGAAAATATCATATCTAACCCACTATAAGACAATTTTTGCTGGCCAAGCGAGGGAGGTCTGCTGCATACATCAAGATCATGGTCTTTGAGGACCTCTTTTGCCAATTTAGGTGTGGAAACAACAATGGCTGGCTTAAAGCCAATTTGAAGGGAAAAGAGGGGACCATAGATCTTTGAGAGCTTCCATAGTTGCAAATTGAGATTGGAACTATCAAGTTGATGAAGATTGCCAATGATGGGAAGGCCTCTAGGACCTGGTGGACGGGTTAATGGGTTCTTAACGGATGTGTATTTCTTGAAGAGGAACAATGCCAACACAGGTAGAGCAAGAAGTAGATGCAGAAATAACAGCATCATGAGATTGACAAATTTAGAGACCAACTCAACTGGGAAATATATTATCTGATTCCACATATAATTTTATTTATATACACTGGCTTTGAATATCTAGACCAAATGAAAATAATTTTGAAGGGTGAAAAGTAAAAGGATGAGACGACAAGAAAGTGTAAACAGTATGATGAATTTTCTAGGGAATTCTTTTGCGGTGGTCAATGTCGGCTGCAAGATTCTAGTGGGAGTAATTGAATGGACTAACATAAGGGAGTGTTTGGTTCAGCTTAGGGAGTGTTTGGTTCAGCTTATAACTTAACTTTTTTTAAAAAAAAAATTATTATAACAGTGTTTAATCATATTTATTAAAATTAATTTTAATTTTTATATAAAATTTAATATATTTTAACAACTTTTTTTTATAATGTTAAAATTTTAGCTTATAATTTTAAATTATAAATTATTCTTTACACTTTAAGATGTAAATATTATTTTGTCCTCAATCAAATAATTTTTTAATCAATTAAATAATTTTTTTAATCATTCTATACTTATTTTAATAATTTAATGCATAAAATTAATTTTTTTTATATCATCCAAACGAAATAGATTAGCTTAAAATTATTTTTCAATTAATATATTCAAACATAATCGATTATTGAAATAATCAAATTTTTACAGCTTGATTATTGAAATAATCTATTATTAAAATAATTAAATTTTTACAACAATCCCAAACACGTATTAAGTGTTTAAAAATTGAATTGGTTAAAAAAAAATATAAATTAAAAACTGAGATGATTACTCAACACCGATATACAATTTACTGGCCAGAAGCACTCGATCATAAAGTTTACCAGTGAGCGAATAATGACTAGTACGATATTAAAACCAAAATGAAACTTTCATTTTAGTTTTGTGATCAATTTGGTTACTTGTTTTCGGTACGTGTGCTATGTATCTTATCATTATTTTATGGAATTATTTCTATTTGCCAAACAAAGAGTTACTTATGTCCCAAAAAAAAAAAAAGTTACTTTAACTATGATAGGCTTAATTCTGTATTACTTGACTTTTCAAAGACTGCCATAAGAAAGTCATTTACAAAATTTGTATCATAGGAGACACAACAAAATAGTACATGGTCAATTTTTCTTTCTACTATTAGATTAGACAGACATATAAATAAAAGCCATGGAGGGCTACTTTGGCTTGGTTGTGAACGGAAAATAATTTGCGGTTTAGCTTTCTTTTTTCTGTTTTGTGGTTCAAACTGTAGGGGACCTCAGCAACAGGGTTAATCTTCGATTTAAAGATACCTTTCGTAATATTTTCTTATTTAGGAATCGTTAATTATAAGAATTAATTTGATTTATGAAATTCTTTGTTAGAACAATTTTAAAAACATAAATTAATTTGATTTTAAAATTCTTTAGTTTTAAGTTGTGTGTATCTGAAAATCTATTTAAATTTGGTTAAATTTGAGTGGATTTTAGTTTTAATTATTTAATTTTACAATCTTATCCTTATTTACTTATCCATTTTACTTAATCTAATTAAGGGTAAGAAACTAAAATTATTAAACAAAAATCTCATTCAATTATTAGGTGTTTTAAATTTAAAAGATCTTATAAATCAATTCAAAATCTTATTTTTATTATGAATTCCAAATGTAAAATTAATTTTTTTTTAAAATCAAATCAAAAATCAATTTCTTGCTATAAAAAAAAAATCAAATCAATTTCTATTTTAATAACTCCAAATACAACTTATGTGATTTTATTAATTTTTAACACAATTTCTTAATAGGATCTCCTTTATCAAAATATGACTTTTAAGATAATTTAGTACATGATTAGATAAATTTATTCAAATTCAATGGTGGTTGGTCATTATAGAATTGATGCGACCACAAGCAAATCTACTTTATTTATAATATTATGGATTCAGATATTAAAATTATCACTTTAAAAAAGATTTTATTTAACCATTACATTTAACTTGAAATTATATTAGCAATTGCAACGTAAAAAAAATTGATTTATTCAATTTATTTTAAAAAAAAGCTTATCAATTTTATTAGGGAGTTCTTTTCAGATGTACACAAAGGACACCAACATTTGCTCAATCAAACTGCATATATGTTTGGAGGTAAATCACCCGAAGCACGAAGATATTGAAGTGACCCTCTCAAAAGTATTGTCTTCATTTGGAAACCTATGAAATAATGCGTTACCGTGAAGATTCACTCTTAATTGGTAGCATCATATGAAGGTTGGTAATTTTTTTGGTAATGAAGGTTGGTGTAAGTATATTAGAAGTAATTCAACATTTTCTAGAAATAAGTTAAATATTAACTCTTTCTATAATTGAGGCACCAAGTTAAAGCATATAAAAAACACTATTACCATTTAATTTAGAACGAGACATTAAGCCCTTAAAATAAGGCACTAGTCATTAGGTCCTTAAAATAAGATACTTATTATTAGTTTTGGTTTTCAACTTTAAAAATTTTATAGTTTAATTATACATAATATTCAAATTTATATATTTCATCTAATATTGAGTTAGTTCTATTCCAACTAAGTTTAAGTCCAAAGATTTCTCTCTATCAAAATATTGGGTCGAGTTTAAGTCAAGTCAAACTCATCCTATAAATACCTTTAGTTGAAACGGACTATTTGGATGAAAGGGAGACATAGGACTAATAGAGGTTCAAGTGGGTGGTTTGCAGGTGGCTAGGCGGTTTCATTTGGGGTTTTGGTTTGCAGTGGCAACAACTTTAGTGGAATTTGTGTGATCTTATTTTGTTTTTCTTTTTGCAAAATTTTCAATTCCATCAAAAGAGTTCGAAGCTAAGGAACCAAGAACAAGCCCACTGAGGAATCTAGTGAAATATTAACCTCATTGCATACAATAAACAGATGGAAAAAAATAAAGTCAGTAAAGTACCACAAATCTATTGCAACGTACTTTTATTTTTCAAAATTAATTAATATTACATTGTATTATTATTTTGCAAGAAATTAATAATAAGAAAATTTTGAGATTAGTAATTATTAGAGGAAAGAACTATTCGTAAAGTTGATAGTTAGTTAATAGGAGAGAGGAGATGCATTAATTAACAAAATTCGTTTTTACAAAATAAGCTTATTTTTTAAGTTGGATAAGAAAACCAAAAAAGAATTTTTTGTCCACGAAAGAGTGAAGGATACAGACTTTCAAAAAGTGAAGGAGTTGTTTTAAAGTTAGTATTACCTTATTATTTAAGTTGGATAAAAAAAGACAAAAAAGAGATTTTGTTCACAAAAAGAGTAAAGTGTGTTAACTTATATCCGAAGTGTTGACAATTAGCATTTTCTTATATGTATATTAAGAGTGTCTCTTGTTACTTCTCTGTAACTAATTTTTTTATTATCTTCTTAAAACTCCCTTAGTTAAATAGTTGAATCAATCTTACTTCAACAAGTGTAAATTTCATGAGAAGTAACAATCATAAAGTTATTGCTGAAATAATTAAAATAGGGACACAGATAATTAAATTTCAAAATTTAAATATAATTGAACATAAATGACTGAATTAAAATATATGTTTTAAAAGCCTTAATTACAAATTTCCATGTGTTCTAACTTTTCTTATTTTAAAAGTTCAATAAAAGAAAAAAAAAATTTTTCCAAATGCATAATTAATTCTTTAGTATAAATACCAATAAAGTTCTTTAATCTTACATATTACAAATTTGATCCTAATTACAAGTCTCCTAATTTACAGTCAGATCAAAACTAAAGAAAAGCATTGAAATATGTTTTTAAATATAATATTTATATTTTTCTATTTTCTTTTTTTTTAAATGTTAATATATGCTAATATACATCTAATGATAAAGAAACTAAAGAAAAAGAAATAAGAAAATTTGAATAAGACTTAATATAAGGTATTGTGCATTCATTCATTTCATGATAGTATAGTTCTTTTACTTTCACATTCAACTGTTGGTGATGTAACTACTCATTCTGGTATGACATAAAATTGAATGCACTAGCAGTAACAGTAGTCCAACACAAGTGTTTAAAAATTGAATTGGTTAGAAAAAAGTATAAATTAAAAACTGATATGATTACTCAACACCGATATATGATTTACTGGCCAGAAACATTGGATCATAAAGTTTACCAGTGAGCGAATAATGACTAATATTCCAATCTAATTTTTAAAACTATATGGTAACAACTTATATATGACCAATTAACGCAAAAAAAAAAAAAAAAAAAGAAAAGAAAAAAAATAAGGAGATAACTTTATTAACAATCTATGTAACTAACGTCGACTTCATCTATAATTAAGTGATTAACATGTATATTCAGGTATAACTTAAGTACCTAACATATGATTAACTCAATTTATCTAAGGGCTAGTAGTTAATATAATTTTATTTTTGATCTAAGTGATTACAAGTAACTTAACTCTAAGGAGATTGACTTAGTAGTAGATGAATAAGTAATGTATAAATATGTACATAATCACAAGTTCAAATATCAGTTATGATAATTTTTTAAGGTCAGGTCATGATAAATATTTTTGTGAAATCTTTTAATATTAACGTAAATGACCTGTCTTTAATTAAATCGAAGAAATAAATTAATTAAAATACACACAAGTTGATTCGGATGTCATCAAATCACAATACTAAAAAAAAATTGATCACAAGTAACTTGGATGAATTTTATGTAACATCTAAGTGCTTAACAACCACTATCATCTTTCATCTAAGTGATTTATAGTACGCAATTAAGAGCAAAATGAAACTTTTATTTTAGTTTCGTAATCAATTTGGTTACTTGGTTTGGGTACGACTGCTATGTATCTTATCATTATTTTATGGAACTATTTCTATTTGCCAAACGAAAAATTACTTATGTCCCCAAAAAAAAAAAAACAAAAAGTTATTTTAACTATGATAGGCTTAATTCTGTATTGCTTGACTTTTCAAAGTCTGCCATAAGAAAGTCATTTTCAAAATTTGTATCATAGGAGAAACAACAAAATAGTACATGGTCAATTTTTCTTTCTACTATTAGATTAGACAGACATATAAATAAAAGCCAGGAGGGCTACTTTGGCTTGGTTGTGAACGGAAAATAATTTGCGGTTTAGCTTTCTTTTTTCTGTTTTGTGGTTCAAACTGTAGGGGATCTCAGCAACAGGGTTAATCTTCGATTTAAAGATACCTTTCGTAATATTTTCTTATTTAGGAATCGTTAATTATAAGAATTAATTTGATTTATGAAATTCTTTGTTAGAACAATTTTAAAAACATAAATTAATTTGATTTTAAAATTCTTTAGTTTTAAGTTGTGTGTATCTGAAAATTCATTTAAATTTGGTTAAATTTGAGTGGCTTTAAGTTTTAATTATTTAATTTTACAATCTTATCCTTATTTACTTATCCATTCTACTTAATCTAATTAAGGGTAAGAAACTAAAATTATTAAACAAAAATCTCATTCAATATTCAGGTGTTTTAAATTTAAAAGATTTTATAAATCAATTCAAAATCTAATTTTTATAATGAATTCCAAATGTAGAATTAATTTTTTTTAAATTAAATCAAATTAATCAAATAAGAAATCAGTTTCCATTTTAATAACTCTAAATACAACTTATGTGATTTTATTAATTTTCAAAACTATTTTTTAGTAGGATCCTCTTTATCAAAATATGATTTCTAAGATAATTTAGTACATGTTTAAAAAAATTTATTTAAATTCGACGGTGGTTGGTCACCATAGAAATTGATGCGACCATAAGCAAATCTACTCTATTTATAATATCATGGATTCGAATATTAGAATTATCTCATTTTGAAAAATATTTTACTGAACTATTACATTTAACTCGAAATTATATTAGCAATTACAATGTAAAAAAAAAAATTGATTTATTCAATTTTTTTTAAAAAAAGCTTATCAATTTTATTAGGGAGTTCTTTTCAGATGACACCAACATTTGCTCAATCAAACTGTATATATATTTGAAGGTTAATCACCCGAAGCACGAAGATATTGAAATGACCCTCTCAAAAGTATTGTCTTCATTTGGAAACCTATGAAATAATGCGTTGCCGTGAAGATTCACTCTTAATTGGCAGCATCATATGAAGGTAGGTAATTTTTTTGGTAGTGAAGGTTGGTGTAAGTATATTAGAAGTAATTCAAAATTTTCTAGAAATATGTTAAATATTAACTCTTTCTATAATTGAGGCACCAAATTAAAGCATATAAAAAAAACTATTACCATTTAATTTAGCACGAGACATTAAGCCCTTAAAATAAGGCACTAGTCGTTAGGTCCTTAAAATAAGGTACTTATTATTAGTTTTGGTTTTCAACTTCTAAAATTTTGTGATTTAGTTATTCATAATATCTAAATTTATATATTTCATCTAATATTGGATTAATTCTATTCCTGCTAGGTTTAAGTTTAAAAATTTGTCCTTATCAAAATATTAAGTCGAGTTTAGGTCAAGTCAAACTCATCCAATAAATAGCTCTAGATAAGATGGACACCTTAGATGAAAGGGAGGCATAGGGCTGATATAGAGGTTCAAGTGGGTGGTTCACAAGTGGCTAGGTGGTTCCATTTTGCGTTTTGGTTGGCAGCGGCAACAACTTTAGTGGAGGTTGTGTGATTTGGTTCTATTTTTTCTTCCTGCAAATTTTCAATTCCATCAAAGGAGCTCAAAGCTAAGGAATCAAGAACAAACCCACTGAGGAACCTAGTGAAATCTTAACCACATTGCATACAATAAAGAAATGGAAAAAAAAAAGTCAGTAGAGTATCACAAATCTATTGCAACATACTTTTATTTTTTTAAATTAATTAATATTACATTGTATTATTATTTTTCAAGAAATTAATAATAAGAAAATTTTGAGATTAATAATTATTAGAAGAAAGAACCATTCGTAAAGTTGATAGTTAATAGGAGAGAGGAGATGCATTAATTAACAAAATTCGTTTTTACAAAATAAGCTTATTATTTAAGTTGGATAAGAAAAGCAAAAGAAAGTTTTTTGTCCACGAAACAGTGAATGATACAGACTCAAAAAGTGAAGGAGTTGTTTTAAAGTTAGTCTTACCTTATTATTTAAGTTGGATAAAAAAAGACAAAAAAGAGCTTTTGTCCACAAAAAGAGTAAAATGTGTTAACTTTTATTGAAGTGTTGAAAAATAGCATTTTCTTATATGTATATTAAGAGCGTCTATTATTACTTCTCTCTAACTAATTTTTTTTATTATCTTCTTAAAACTCCCTTAGTTAAATAGTTGAATCAATCTTACTTCAACAAGTGCAAATTTCAAAAGAACTAACAATCATAAAGTTATTGCTGAAATAATTAAAATAGGGACTCAGATAATTAAATTTTAAAATTTAAATATAATTGAACGTAAATGACTGAATTAAAATGTATGTTTTAAAAGCCTTAATTACAAATTTCCATGTGTTCTGACCTTTCTTATTTTAAAAGTTCAATAAAAGACAAAATTTGTCCAAATACATAATTAATTCTTTGGTATAAATACCAATAAAGTTCTTTAATCTTACATATTACAAATTTGATCCTAATTACAAGTCTCCTAATTTACAGTCTGATCAAAACTAAAGAAAAGCATTGAAATATGTTTTTTAATATAATATTTTATATTTTTCTATTTATTTTTTAAAATGTTAATATATGCTGATCTACTTCTAATGATAAAGAAACTAAAGAAAAAGAAATAAGAAAATTTGAATAAGACTTAATATAAGGTATTGTGCATTCATTCATTTCATGATAATATAGCTCTTTTACCTTCACATCCAACTGTTGGTGATGTAACTACTCATTCTAATATGACATAAAATTGAATGGACTAGCAGTAACAGTAGTCCAACACAAGTGTTTAAAAATTGAATTGGTTAGAAAAAAGTATAAATTAAAAACTGAGATGATTACTCAACATCGATATATGATTTATTGGCCAAAAACATTCGATCATAAAGTTTACTAGTGAGCCAATAATGACTAATATTCCAATCTAATTTTTAAAGCTATATAGTAACAACTTAAATATGGCCAATTAACGCAAAAAAAAAAAACAAATAAAGGAGATAACTTTATTAACAATCTATGTAACTAACGTCGACTTCATCTATAATTAAGTGATTAACATGTATATTCATGTATAACTTAAGTACCTAACATATGATTAACTCAATTTATCTAAGGGCTAGTAGTTAATATAATTTTATTTTTTTATCTAAGTAATTACAAGTAACTTAACTCTAAGGGGATTGACTTAGTAACAGATAAACATGTGATGTATGAGTATGTACAAAATTACGAGTTCAAATATCAGTTATGAATTTTTTAAGATCAAGTCACAATAAATATTTTTGCAAAATTTTCTAATTTTAGTTTAAATGATTTGTTTTTAACTAGATCAATAAGATTGATTAATTGAAATACACACAAATTAATTAAGACGTCATTGGATCACAATTCTAAAAAAAATTGATCACAAGTAGCTTGGATGAATTTTATGTATCATCTTAAGTGCTTAACAACCATTATCATCTTTCATCTAAGTAATTTCTAGTACGCAATTAAGAACAAAATGAAACTTTTATTTTAGTTTCGTAATCAATTTGGTTACTTGGTTTCGGTACGACTGTTATGTATCTTATCATTATTTTATGGAATTATTTCTATTTGCCAAACAAAAAGTTACTTATGTCCCCCAAAAAAAAAAAACAAAAAGTTACTTTAACTATGATAGTCTTAATTCTGTATTACTTGACTTTTCAAAGTCTGCCATAAGAAAGTCATTTTCAAAATTTGTATCATAGGAGACACAACAAAATAGTACATGGTCAATTTTTCTTTCTACTATTAAATTAGACAGACATATAAATAAAAGCCATGGAGGGCTACTTTGGCTTGGTTGTGAACGGAAAATAATTGTTGGGTACCAGAGTTATAGAAAATAGTATCACGCAATTAAAATAGAGTTGAGAGGTTACACAATATTTAATGTGGAAAACTCCCTTTAATGATGAGGGAAAAACCACGGACAAGAGTAGAAAAGTTTTTACTATGAGGAAGAAATTACAAGACCTCTCTCTAGATACAAGGAGAGAACTATACAAGAGAAGAAGAGTATTTTTGGGATATCTAAAACTAATGGAGGAGGTCTTTATTTATAAGAGAACCTCCTCCGCAAATGCTAACAACCCACCAATGTGGGATTTCTATTACAACAATTCTCCCACTTGAAGATTTGATTGAGTCAATCATATCTTCACACCACTCTTTCTATCTTGTCATTCCATGTTGCTTACGTTTCTGATAGGCCATAGGAAGATCGACACCAAATAAACTTGACAGTGTTGATTGGCTTTGTCATAACATCTGCTAGGTTATCTTTGGTGTGAATCTTCTGCATATCCACACTCCCTTCTTCTACTACTTCTCGAACAAAATGATACTGGATACCTATGTGCTTTGTCCTTGAATGAAAAGCTGGATTCCTCGCAATGTGTAAGGCACTCTGACTGTCACAATACAAGTAATTATCTGTTGCTTGTGCCCAAGTTCTTCCATTAACCTTTTAATCCAAATAGCTTCCTTACAAGCTTGGGTAGTGCCATGTATTCAATTTCCGTAGTAGACGAGCTACAACAAATGTAGTTTAGATAACCAGCTAACCGCTCCTCCTGTAAGTGTGAACACATAACCAGTAGTAGATTTTCTTTTATCAAGATCACCTGCAAAATCTAAATCAACATATCCCTTGACATCAAACTCTAATCCTCCAAAACATAATGCAGCACCTGAGGTCCCTTTAATGTATCTTAGGATCCTCTTAACAGTATTCCAATGCTCTTTACCAGGATCTGCCATAAAACGACTGACCGCTCCCAACTTAATGTCTGGTCTTGTACATATCATAGCATACATAAGGCTTCTCACTACGATGCATACGGTAAGACATTTCTATCCTCTCTTTCACTTCTAGGACTCATACTTGAGGATAATTTGTAATTGACAGAAGTTTAGAGACCGCTTACAATCTTGCATATTGAAGCGCCGCAAGATTTTCTTCAAATAGTTCTTTTGAGAAAGCCAAATCTTCCTATCTTTTCTGTCTCGGTGAATTTGTATCCCTAAAATCTTGTTTGCTGGTTCCAAGTCCTTCATATCAAACTCCCTAGCCAACTGTGCCTTCAATTCTTGGACTCGAACTTTGTTGGGGCCTACCACCAACATGTCATCCACGTACAACAATAAGATGATAAAATCATCATCACCAAACCTCTTGTAATATGTACAATGGTCTGAACTCAGTCTGTTGTATTTGAGGCTAATAATGAAGGAATCAAATCTCTTGTACCAACACCTTGGCGCCTGCTTTAGACCGTACAGAGATTTGGTTAACCTGCAAACCAAGTTTTCTTTTCCTTGTTCTTTAAAACCTTCTCGGTTGGAGCATATATATCTCCTCTTCAAGTTCTCCATGAAGAAAAGCAGTTTTCACATCTAATTGTTCAAGATGTAAATCAAATACAGCACACATAGTCAGGACTACTCTGATAGTGGTAAGTCTGACAACCGGAGAGAATATCTCATTGAACTCAATTCCTTCTTTCTGAGCATACCCTTTGACCACCAGTCTTGCACGATATCGTTCCACTTGATCGTTGTCATCTCTTTTGATCTTATAGACCCATTTGTTACCAATGGCTTTCCGTCCCTTTGGAAGTTCAACAAGTTCCCATGTCTTGTTTCTATGTAGGGCTTCCATTTCTTCTTGCATTGCTGCCATCCATAGAGAAGTTTCTGAGCTACTCATAGCCTCTTGAAAGGTTGACAGCTCTCCTTCTTCTGTTAGAAAACAATATGCATCGTGGCTTGCCATAACATAGTCTGAGTGCCATGAAGGTGCTCGTATCTGACGAGTTGATCGCCGAACTTCTGTATCATTGGCCTCATATGGTTCTTGTTCTTCGTGCTCTGGTTCTTGTTCTGCTTCAAAGGAATCTTCTTCTCCGCTTTTTCTATCTATAACCGTAGTAGTCTCTTTCAAGGTGTTGTCATCTTCTTGTTCTCTTTGCAGTTCATTTTCTGCAAATATCACATCTCTGCTGACAATAACCTTGTGGGCAGTGGGATCCCATAGGCAATACCCCTTAACACCGTCAAAGATAACCCAAGAATATGCATTTCCTGGATTTTGGATCCAATTCGTTCTTTTCTTGGGAATTGTACATCACATATGCAGGACATCCGAACACATGAAGATAAGAATAATCTACATCTCCATTGGTGTCTTTAAACCAATTGTAGTTGATGGCGACCGATTTATCACGTAACAGGCGGTTTTGACTGCTTCTGCCTAGAAAGACTTGGCTAGACCTGTAGTTCGCAACATAGCTCTTGTTCTTTCTAGGAGAGTTCTATTCATCCGCTCTGCTACACCATTTTGCTGAGGTGTGTATGCAACAGTAAACTGCCTTTTAATACCCTCTTGCTTGCAAAATGTGAGAAAATTACCATCTGTATATTCTCCTCCATTGTCTGTCCTCAAGCACTTGATCCTCTTTCCGGATTCAAGTTCTACTCTTGCTTTAAAGTCTTTGAAGATTGGAAGCACATCTGACTTCTTCTTGATTGGGTACACCCATAATCTCCTAGAGAAATCATCAATGAATGATACAAAGTATTTTGCTCCTCCTAGGGACATTTCTGGTGACTCCCACACATCAGAATGAATCAAGTCTAGTATGCACTTGCTTCTAGCAGTTGATCTATCAAACTTTAATCTATGCTGCTTGCTTGTAACACAGTGCTCACAAAGAGGTAAGTTTACCGATTTGAGCCCGGGAAGGAGTTCACGTTCCGTGAGAATCTTCAAACCACGTTCCGACATATGGCCTAATTTGCGATGCCACATTATCGTTGATTCTTCTTGGCCTGCTAATGCAACTGATGCATCTGCCTTTTGTAGTGTATCTCCCACAAGCATGTATAGATTTGCCGCAATTTTTTATGCTTTCATCACCACTAGAGCACCTTTAACAACCTTCAAGATCCCACCTTCAATATGAGTCTTGCACCCGAGGTCATCCAATTGTCCAATAGACAATAAACTTTTCTTTAAACCTTTCACATGTTGTACCCCTTGAATTGTGCGAACAGTACCATCGTGTAATTTTATTTTGACAGTACCAACTCCAGCAATCTCCAAGGCATGATCATTTCCCATGAATACAGATCCTTCTGAGATAGGTTCATAAGTACTAAACCAATCTCGTTGTGAAGTCATATGCCATGTTGCTCCTGAATCCATAATCCATACATCATTGAGATGTTTTCCGCCTTTGGAACCAATTGCTACTTCGCTGTAAAGGATTTCTCCATCATCAGAGGTACTCGCAATACATCCTTGAGATGTTGTTGCTTTAGGAGCTTTATCTGCATTTTTCTTGTGTGCCAACAATCTTTCTTCAAGTGTCCTCTTATGCCACAAAGGTAGCATTTGAAGTTCTTCCTTCTTCGTGATTTTGATCTACTCTGATTTCGGCTCCCACTAGAGCCACGTTCCGTTGATCTTCCTCTCATCATCGACAAAGCCTCTGCTTGCTGTGAGCTTTCCAATCTGTCTTCCTTGTTCTTCCGCCTGGATTCTTCTTCAAGAATAGCAGCAGCAACGTCATCAAATCGAAGATTATCAGCAACATTATTATTTGTTATGTTGATGATGAGTTGATCATAAGAGTCAGGTAGACTTTGAAGTAGAAGCTCGCACGTTCATTTTCTACCATGTTGTATTCGATGCCGTAAGTCGAGAAAATAACGTGTTCGATTGTTGATGTGATCCCAGATCTTGTCATGGATTCACTCATTCGAAGTGTATAAAGCCTCCTTTTAAGAATATTCGGTTGTGAAGTGACTTGACCTCGTACAATTTGGTGAGAGCATCCCAAATCTCCTTCGCCGTCCTTTTTCTCGCAACACTTGACAAAACCGACCGCAAAGCTAGATGCAGTTGCCAACAAAGATTGTCATCCATCTCCTTCCACTTGTCATCGGGTATCCCAATGGTCCGCTTTCAATTGTGCTAAGCAATTGTCCTTCCTCAAGATTGCCTTTATCTTCGCTTTCCATAAGGAGAAATTACTCCCATTGAACCTCTCAATCTCATATTTTGTCGCCATGGTTTTACACCAAATAATTTTCAATCGAAAGCATTTGTACTATTTCACCGTGAATAGTACCGTATACGTGAACAAGATTGTACGTATTCATCGTATACTAGAACAAATCCAGGTATGCATTAACAATCACCGTAAAGTATACAACTACACGTATGAATAGTCACCGTGAATAGTACTGCAGCGTGAATAGTGCCGTATTCTCGGAATAGTGACCGTAGACCGTGAATAGTGTACCATGCAAGTTCCCAGGAAAGAGAGGTGAGTCACTAATGGACACGCTTAAATACCAAGTCTTTCCTAGCCAGAACTTTTCTAGACATACACTCCCACACTCCCACACTTTAATTCCAGCAATAAGAATAATCCTTTTCTGATGTGGAAGATCAGTCAATACTGCAACCACAGAGCATACTAAGAATTTTCTTCTGACCCTTGCACCGTAGTAACCGAAAGCTCTGATACCACTTGTTGGGTACCAGAGTTATAGAAAATAGTATCACGCAACTAAAATAGAGTTGAGAGAAGAAGAACTGACACACAATATTTAACGTGGAAAACCCCCTTTAATGATGAGGGAAAAACCACGGACAAGAGTAGAAAAGTTTTTACTATGAGGAAGAAATTACAAGACCTCTCTCTAGATACAAGGAGAGAACTATACAAGAGAAGAAGAGTATTTTTGGGATATCTAAAACTAATGGAGGAGGTCTTTATTTATAAGAGAACCTCCTCCACAAATGCTAACAACCCACCAATGTGGGATTTCTATTACAACAATAATTTGCGGTTTAGCTTTCTTTTTTCTGCTTTGTGGTTCAAATTGTAGGAGATTCAGCAACAGGGTTAATCTTCGATTTAAAGATACCTTTTGTAATATTTTCTTATTTAGGAATCGTTTATTATAAGAATTTATTTGATTTATAAAATTCTTTGTTGGAACAATTTTAAAAACATAAATTAATTTGATTTTAAAATTCTTTAGTTTTAAGTTGTGTCTATCTGAAATCTTTTTAAATTTGGTTAAATTTGAGTGGCTTTAAGTTTTAATTATTTAATTTTACAATCTTATCCTTATTTACTTATCCATTCTACTTAATCTAATTAAGGGTAAGAAACTAAAATTATTAAACAAAAATCTCATTCAATGCTTAGGTGTTTTAAATTTAAAAGATCTTATAAATCAATTCAAAAAATAATTTTTATATTGAATTCCAAACGTAGAATTAATTTTTTAAAATCAAATCAAATTGATTAAATCAGTTTCTATTTTAATAACTCCAAATACAACCTGTGTGATTTTATTAATTTTTAACACAATTTCTTATTTAGTCAAAAAAAAAAACACAATTTCTTATTAGGATCCCCTTTATCAAAATATGATTTCTAAGACAATTTAGTACATATTTAGATAAATTTATTCAAATTCAAAAGTGGCTGGTCACCGTAAAAGTTGATGCAATCACAAGTAAATTTATCTTATTTATAATGTCATGGATTCAAATATTAGAATTATGAATTGTCATTTTGAGAATGACTTTATTTAATTATTAAATTTAACTCAAAATTAAATGAGTAATTATATTGTGAAAAAATTGATTTATTCAAATTTAAAAAAAAGAAAAAAGAAAAAGCTTATCAATTTTATTAGGGAGTTCTTTTCAGATGTACACAAAGAACACCAACATTTGCTTAATCAAACTGCATATATATTTGGAGGTAAATCACTCGATGCACGAAGATATTGAAGTGACCCTCTCAAAAGTATTGTCTTTATTTGGAAACCTATGAAATAATGCATTGCCGTGAAGATTCACTCTTAATTGGCAGCATCATATGAAGGTTGGTAATTTTTTTGGCAATGAAGGTTGGTGTAAGTATATTAGAAGTAATTCAAAATTTTCTATAAATAAGTTAAATATTAACTCTTTCTATAATTAAGGCACCAAATTAAAGCATATAAAAAACACTAGTTCCATTAAATTTAGTACGAGACATTAAGCCCTTAAAATAAGGCACTAGTCATTAGGTCCTTAAAATAAGGTACTAATCAATAATTAAGTCCAACATTTTTTGCGATTTAGATCAATTTAGACTTCTATTTGACAATTATAATTAAATTTCTTTGCTCAACCCAAACCAATATATTCCACTATTTTATGAGTGTAATGGCTAGAAAATAAATACTCCAAACCCAATTATTTAACCCATGAACAACGTTTTACTGTCAATTTTGAGATGAAATTGATCTCATTGTACATTAGATTTTACATTTTTCCATTAAACATATAAATAAATTTAATTTAGTGTTGTAAAATAGAGTACAAAAGTTCTACTTAATACTAAAGACAGAGACATAGAAATCACTTTGGTAGCATACGTAAATATTTTCTTTTCCCATTAAATCAGAATCTCAAAGTAAAAAACCGAGACATAATATATGAAAAAATCAATATACATAAAATTGAATAAATTATTTATACAGAATCCCAAAATTAGAAAAACTAATGCAGTAAGCTCATTCCTCGCGCATTCACATCTTTTTCTGCTGAAAAAAATATCTTTCACTTTAAACATTTTCTTTAAACTAAGATTTTACCCAATATCCTGGCATGGTTGTGTATCATCTCATTAGAGAAGCGCATATCACTGTTAGTTACGAATATAAAAAAATGTTTAATTTTAATGCACTCTTTTTAAACTATTAACTAATTATATATTATTATATATGTAACTTTTAAGATAATTATTATAAGAAATAAATATTTTTAATTGTTGGGTCCAACTCATGATGGAGTGGTTGAATTGTGTGGCCAAGAATCATTAATGATGTGGCAAAATATTAGTCAAGAGTTAAATCAATAGATGTGGTTTTTTGGTGATTTCTAACCATAGAAAATGAATGGTCATGATTCATTCTTGAAGTCTATATAAGGGAGGCTTGAATGAAGGTTTATGCATCCAAGAGACAATCCAAGAGAGAAGAGACAAGTTCTTTGAGTGCAGAGTATTTTCTCCGAGTGAGAAATAGAGAGTTTAAGTAATTCCCATTAGTTTGTGAGTGCAGGTATACACCGAAAAATATTGGGTTTCATCTCTAAGGGTCTCATTGAATGTCACTGTAATTTTTGTATCACTTAAAAGAGAGTAGAGTATGTGAGGATACTTGTAATTATCCTTATTATAGTGAAATATTTTTTGGAATTTGTCCCGTGGTTTTTCCCTCAAACATTGAAGGGTTTTCTATGTTAAAATTGGTGTCTTTTGAATTTATTCTTTCTGCTTACAATTTCATAGTACGTATTTATTATGTGGTGGGAAAAGGTGATCCTGAGAAACATCCGCTGTGTATCAAATCTCTAATCAATTTTTCCAACAAGTGGTATCAATTTTGCCTCCCTTTGGGCACCAATTGCGGCGGCAATGAGGAGAGAGAGAGAAAGAGAGGGTGAGTGGCTTCTCTGTAAGTTTTGGGTAGTTTAGTCATTTGTAGACAAAGCTTCCATGAGAAGCTTGATTATAATATAATATTTTTGAATTAAAGTGGATTTGATTAGACATAAAGTAGATTACATTAGGATAAGGTGATAGGATTTCTAACACATGTTATTATCCAATGGACAATGATTACAGTTGACAGAAGTCAATATTAATTATCCAGCAGATAATAAAATACACAGCGATTTTTATTTATCAGATAAAAATCTCAAAAAACATGAAACTTCGTAAACCGTGTCCAGCCTCGAGTTTAGTAAGATTCCCTTTCGACGTTTCCACAGATCAAGGTTCTCGAGAAAAATATCTCATTTCTCCAGTTCTGCTCAATTTGCACGTAAAATGAGAAAGACTATTAAAATATTCTGCATTCTCAAAAAAATCTAGAAAAATTCACAAAAATCACAAAAATTATAAAATAACTATTTATAATAAAATAAATAAATTTTGGGGTGTTACAACAATAAGCAATCATGAAAACACTATAAACTTCACAAAAAACCCATTTTTCAATCTAACATACATACTTTGTAAACAAAGATGGATATGAGAAAAAGATATACACATGAACACAAGTACCCTTACCTTAAACCTTGAAGATGGTGTTAAGCTATTCAAGCTTTGGACTTTCCTTTTTCCTTCATTTTCCTCTCATTTTCTTCCTCTTGCTTTTCCTCATTTCTTTCCTGTTCTTTTTCTCTTGTTTCTCTATTATCTCTTCTCTCCTTGCCTTGTGCAACTAAGAGCCATGTGAGAGATTGAGAGAGTAAGGGAAATATGAGAAAATATCAAAGCAAAAGACAAGGAAGATGGCTCATGTGTAGCCTATTTATAGATATTTTAGATATTTTAAGATATTTTAGATATTTTGGAAACTTTATACTTATTAAGAACACTAAGATTTCACCAAAATAAGTTTCCTAACTTCTATAAGTATTAAAATAAACCCTATGATTCATTTCAATACTAGCTTTATCATTTTCATAAGTTCCCATATCTACAACTCATCAATACAGTATTAAAACACTCAATCAATGTTATTAAAAATATCAAACTGACTCCATTTATCCTTAAACTTCAACTACATCATAAACTACACATTTGTGACCCGTAAATAAACTCTCTATATTTATTTACATCATCTAATCACTTTATGCTACTCTTTGGGCGATAAACAACTATTTTTCACATCTAATGATATAGCAAAATAGCCTAACTATCTTAAAGAGGTTACTAAAGCTAACAGGTAACTCCTGCACAAGTTACTGAGCTTCTATAACCCTAATTAAGATTAACTTATTAGGGAGGATGTTACAACAATCATTTTTCGTCTATTTCCCAAATTCTTAAAATGTTTCTTTTCCCTTACATATGCTTTTGATGGAGGCCTTTCTTTCTTAGCGCAATGGTTCAGTGAGAGCCAAGTAAGTGCTCTATGTGGCTTGGGAAGAGCACCTCTAAGCAACAAAAGCTTTTCTTTCCTAGCGTACATGGGAGTGGATAAAGTTCCTACTCTTGTTGGGAGGGTCTATGGCTTCTGTTGTAATTCCTATGCAACGTGAAGGAGCTTTACTGATGTCTCTCCTGTGCTCCCCTGACTATCTTTCATGGTGCTTGTTGCGCCTTGGGAGTGAAGGATTGTTTTGGAGTCGTGGGATCGTGGATCCTTCTCCTCGTGCTGATCAAAAAGGGAAGAAAAGGGTGTGCGCATCTTGAGGAACCATTGAGGTGGTCGTGGTTAGTGCTCGGTCATCATCATCGTCACTTCTAGCTTCCTTTTTGGCTCCTTCAAGTGGGCACCTTTGTATTGTAGCAGTTCTATAGGTCCTTTTTGTAAAGTTGATCATGTTTGGAATGTGATTAGTAATGGCTTTGCTTTCTTGTATATTTACTCCATATTTTACTTGATCCTGGTAACTCTTTATTATTTTCATAACTCTTTATTATTTTCATGACTTCGAGATAGGTCAAACGCCTGACTTTGATCATTTGACGAATGCTCGTTTTGCCAGCCAAGATGAGTTCAAAGCTCGATTTCGGTGGTTGGGTTCGTTTGGTTGAGCGAACATTTATTTTTCCATTCGAGATGAGTCCAAAGTTTGATCTTGGTGGTTAGGTTTGTTTGGTTGAACGAACACTCATTTTGTCATTCGATATAAGTCCAAAGCTCAATCTCGATGGTTGGGTTCGTTTAGTTTGATGCATGTTTCACAGAAGCCTCTTGGTGAAGGGTCCACGATCCCTGGCTGTAGTCAATTTACACTTAACCTTTTTAAACTATGGTGAGTTTATGGGTTAAGGTCAAGCCATAAAGGTATGGGTGAAAACCCTTGAATGCATTGCTATACCCCGGAGGGTGTTCAAGTGGATTCTCTTGTTTGGCCATCAAATAAAAATATGCTTAACCTCTGTAAACCTTGTTAGCTTGTAGGTTAAGGTCAGGCTTAAATGGGTACGGGTAAAAAACATTGAATGCTTTGCTGACCCTAGAGGGTATTCAAGTGGAATCCCCAATTTGGCCATCAAGTAAAAATATGCTTAACATCTGTAAACCTTGTTGGTTTATAGGTTAAGATCAAGCTCAAATAGGTATGGGTGAAGACCCTTGAATGCTCTACTTGACCTCGAAGGGTATTCAAGTGGATTTCTCAGTTTGGCCGTCATGTAAAAATTTTGGAATAATTGATCCTTTCAGACCTTGTATTCTTCGAACCTCGCCAAGGTGTGGTGACCTTGTAGGTTAAGTGAGGCTGAAGTATCCATAGACTCAAGGTCACTACCGAGATACAGGTTATAGATGTTAATGAGATAGAGTACTCGTGGACTCAATGTCACAGTTGAGGTACTGGCTTCTAGGTAAGACAACAGTTGAAAAGAGAAAATTGATTTATTGATGTCAAAATATGTTTCTTACATGGCAGAAGTGACAACTTAACATCATTCTTAGCTATAGTATTTTCTTAATTTGTCAGCATTCCATAAGTTTTTGATTGCCTTGCCCGAGAGGGTTTCTAGGGTGTAAGCTCCTGTATTGGTTTTAGACGTGACCCTGCATGGTCCTTCCTACTTAGGAGTTAGTTTCTTATCTTTTGCGTTTTTCCCTCCAATGTCTGCCCTATGTAGCATGAGGTAGTCGAGGTTAAACCAGCGTGGAATCACTTTGGAATTGTACTGTGCAGCGATCCTCTATTTGAGAGCTGGTTCTCAGATGCTGGCAATATGACATTGTTCTTCAAGCAAATCGAGCTCTTGGCGGATGAGGTCCGGGTTGGTTTCCTTAGAGAAGTTCTACTTCCTCTAGCTCGGTTCTCCAATTTTCATCGGGATTATGGCCTCACAACCATAGGTTAACTTAATAGGGGTTTAACCTGTGGTGGAATGTGACGTGGTCCGATATGCCCATAGGAAATGATCGAGTTGTTCCACCCAGTTTCCTTTTGCATAATCAACTCTTTTTTTAATCTCCCTAAGTATAACCTAGTTGGCATCTTTAGCTTGTATGTTAGTTTTTGGATGCTCAATCGAGGTAAAGTGATGCTTGATCTCGAGTATGACCAAGAGATCTTTGAATTTCTTATCAGTGAACTGGATTCCGTTGTCTATGATAATCGACTTCCGGACTCCAAATCTGCTAATGATATTCTTGTAGGTGAACTTCTAGATTAGCACAGAGGTGATTGTAGCCAATAGTTTTGCCTCAATTCACTTGGTGAAATAGCCAATGGCCACTACTAAGTATTTGACTTGCTCCAATGCTTAGGGGAAATGGCTTAAGATGTCCATTCCCCATCAATAGAATGGTCAGGGGACAAACATCATTTACAATTCTTCTGGTGGTTCTGAGTAAACATCTGAGTGACATTGGCACTAGTCGCACTTCTGCACATGTTCTTTACTATCGGCTTCCATGGTGGGCTAGTAGTATCTAGCTCTCAATGCCTTCCGTGCTAAGTATTTGCTCCCGAGATGATGCCTCGAGCTTTCTTCATGGATCTCGGCCAATATGTACTTTGTCTCCTTAGGACCAAGACACTTGGGGAGGGAAGAAGAGAAACCTTATCATCATATATAATGTACTAGGTCGTTGCCTGTACTATCTTCTGGGCTTCTTTCCGATCCTTAAGTAGTGAGTCACTGTGGAGGTAGGCTAATATAGGAGTCATCCAAGTTTCTTCACTTTCCAGTAGGAGGACTTCATTGTCCATGATACTAGGGGAAGGTAAGGTATCTTGGATTACTGACCTGTTATTGTTGAGGCTTTTGGTGCTAGCCAGCTTCGACAGGATCTCGGCCTTAGAGTTTTGTTCTCTTGGAATGTGTTTCACCTTAATGTTGTCAAAACTTTTTAGCAGCTTTTTGACCTTGGCTAAGTACTTTTATAACAAGGACTCCTTAGCCTGATACTCTCCCCAAATTTAGGAGGTCGCTAGTTGAGAGTTATCCCATAGAATTATGTCTGTAGCCCCCATCTCCTTCGCCAAGTTAATGTTTGCTATACACGCCTAGTATTCTGTTTGGTTGTTCGAAGTGGGAAACTCGAACCTCAGTGAGTGTTCCAGTATGAGGTCGACTTCATTTTCTAACATGATCCTAGCATCGCTTCCGTTGGGATTCGAGGATCTATTGACACAGATGGTCCAGGAATGCGCTCCAGGATGGTCGAAGTCTGGTGTGAGCTCAACCATATATATATATATATATATAGGGGCATATCTAGTGAGAGGAGTTTTTATTATGAGAGGGTGAGAGGAGTAAATCTTGACCATACAACCATACATGAATGGTCAAGATTAAAAGTTACTCAGAGGTCATGTGACCACTTAAAAAAGTCACATGTATTTATGTTCTAATCTTGACCATTCATGTAAAATCCAATGGTTAATATTTACTCATCTCACCTCTTATAATAAACACTCATCTCACCAGTATATATATATATATATATATATATATATATATATATATATATATAGTGTATCTGATGAGAGGAGTGTGTATTGTAAGATGTGAGAGGAGTGAATCTTGACCATTTGATCTTACATGAATGGTTAAGATTAGAACATAAATGCATGTGACTTTTTTAAGTGGTTATATGACTTTTAAGTAACTTTTAATCTTGACCATCCATATATGATTGTATGGTCATGATTTACTCATCTCACCCTCTTACAATAAAAACTCTTCTCTCTCTCTCTCTCTCTCTCTCTCTATATATATATATATATATATATATATATATATATATATATATATATATATATATATATGTATGTATGAGACGAGTATTTATTGTAAGAGGTGAGATGAGTAAATATTAACCATTAGATCTTACATAAATGATCAAGATTAAAATATAAATGCATGTGACTTTTTTAAGTGGTCACATGACCTTTAAGTAACTTTTAATCTTGACCATCTATGTATGGTTGTATGGTCAAGATTTACTCCTCTCACAACAAAAACTCATCTCACAAGATATGACCCCTATATATATAGAGAGAGAGAGAGGAGAGAGAGAGAGTATCCAGTGAAAGGAGTGTTTATTATAAGAGGTGAGATTAGTGAATCTTGATAATTGAATCTTACATAAATGGTCAAGATTAGAACATAAATGCATGTGACTTTTTTAAGTGATCACATGACATTTAAATAACTTTTAATCTTGATCATCCATGTATAGTTATATGATCAAGATTTACTCCTCTTACCCTCTCACAATAAAAATCCCTCTCACTAGATATGCTCTCTCTCTCTCTCTCTCTATATATATATATATATATATATATATATATATATTTTGTTGTGTTTGTATCCTATAATTTTTAGAATTTGATGTATCCTCATGACTCGTGTTTGTGTCAAGTCAGTATATATGTCTCATAGGTTCTTTGAAATAAGTTCAAGGTGAAGCATGTAGTCAGCCATTCTTCAAACCACCCTAGAAAAGGACTTTAAGGTTAATGCTGCAAGTTTATAACTTAGAGACGGTTTTTGTCCACCCTACCCTGAAAAGAGAGAATGAAACAAGGCCAAGGTCAGGGAGTTGTTTGCTTGGCTGTTTAACTCGAGAAAAGTAACATTCCTAGCATACTCTCATGTAAAAGGTCTGTTTGTCCTTGATTGGCTTGCTTTCCAAAACAACTGCGATTTTCCTACCGCGTACAGTACCCACACCCATTTCAACACTGGGTACTGTTCATGGGACCCACCCGTGAACAGTACCAAATCATGTTTTTTTTTAGTGTATGTCCATTAACCAACTTCTCTACGTCGTTAACTACTTTTTTGTTCTTCGTTAACTAACTTATTTCACGAGCATAGAAACCATGTGGTAAAATCTTGTGTCATTAACCAACTTCTATATGTAATTAACCACTTTTTTGTTCTTTATTAACTAACTTTTTTCACGAACATAGAAATAAAGTTGGTTAATAAAGAATAAAAAAGTAGTTAATTACGTATAGAAGTTGGTTAATGACACAAGATTTTACCACATGGTTTCTATACTCGTGAAATAAGTTAGTTAACGAAGAACAAAAAAGTGGTTAACGACGTAGAGAAATTAGTTAATGGACATTTACTAAAAAAAAGAAGAAGACAGAAACATAATTTGATACTATTCACGGGTGGGTCCCATGAACAGTACCCGATGTGGAAATGGATGTGGATACTATTAGATGTAGGATGATAATTTTCCTTTCCCAAATTACCTATCTAATGTCCCAATTGACTTCTGTTCTTATTGCAACTTAAAAATCTACTGTAACAGTTGACTTTCATTCTCGTTGCAACCATGACACTCATATAACAGTCTCCACCCTTCCCTCCTTTTTTTTTCAACCCCGATAATCCTATCACAGCGTCATAGAAACTACACCGCTTTCAACACGGGTTCGCTTCACGGCCCACCCGTGAACAAGATGCAAATCATGCTTTCGTCTTTTTTTTAGTATATGTCCATTAACTAACTTCTGCGTGGTTAACCACTTTTTTGTTCCTCGTTAACCAACTTATTTCACGAGCATAAATACCATGTGATAAAATCTTGTGTCATTAACTAACTTTTGTACGTAATTAACCACTTTTTTGTTCTTCATTAACCAACTTTTTTCACGAGCATAGAAACAAAGTTGGTTAATGAAGAACAAAAAAGTGGTTAATTACGTATAGAAGTTGGTTAATAACACAAGATTTTACCACGTGGTTTCTATGTTCGTGAAAAAAGTTGGTTAACGAAGAACAAAAAAGTGGTTAACCACGCAGGTGTTTTCTGAATTGACATATACTTAAAAAAAAAACAGAAATGTGATTTGGTACTGTTCATAGGTAGGCCCCATGAACAGTAACATGTGTTAAAAATGGTGTTGGTACTGTACACGGTAAGATGAACATTTTCCTTTTTTTTTTGGTTAGGCCCAGTTTTATCATGGGTGACAACATTTAACCTCCCCTTCACGCTCCAGCATGCCAAACAATTCCATATATGCAGTTCCTTTATTTTCAAATTAGAAATAACGATTTTAGAAAGACAGCTAAATATAACAGGATTCCTTATCGTTTCAAGGAAAGCGAGATATCAAATTCTTACGTAGGGTTCATGGATCTAAGAGAGAGATAAAGTCATATAACAGGATTCACTCTAAATTCTAAATGAAAGAGTTTCAAACTCATAGGCAGATACATTTAGCAAATTCACAGAGGCCAAACTCAAATTACTTTATTACATTAAAAGCCCTTATGGCATTCACATATGGTTCTTGGCAACAAGGCAAAGATGATTCTTCTTGTGTCTGGCAAGTCCCGGTAGCCCTTCTGCGTCTATGTCTTCCCTATTCATCCCTGCAGGCATTTCCCAATCAAATGAATTAAGAAGGTTTGCAGTTATGAGCTCCACTATGGTAGTTCCCATAGGTATGCCTGGGCAAATTCTACGCCCTGCACCGAATGGAATCAGCTCGAAATCTTGTCCCTTGAAATCGATATCATTGTTTAGGAATCTCTCAGGATAAAACTCTTCTGGGTCTTTCCAAGCTTCAGGGTCTCTTTGAATGGCCCAAACATTCACATACACTAATGTATTGGGTTGTATTTCATACCCATCTATTATGAAACTTTTATTCGTTTCTCTTGGTACTAGTGGTGCTGGTGCATAGAATCGTAGTGTCTCTTTTATCACTGCCTTAAGATAAACAAGCTTTTGAATATCATCTTCATCTATAAACTCTTTCTTGCCATAGAGATTTCTGACTTCTTCTTGAGCTTTCTTCATCACTCTTGGGTTCTTTATTAATCCGGTCATTACCCAAACTGATGTGGCTGCACTTGTATCAGTTGCTGCTACAAGTATGTTCTGTGATTATCAAGGAAAAACAATTAAGAACTTATATCAGCCTATCAGGGAAATATCCTTTATTTATTCCTTTTGGAGATTTCTACGGTACTCATCTTCTTTTTTCATTGGAAGAAACCCTCATTGGCCAAAATCTCATCAAGCAAGATAAACTTACAGACACACCATTACATTTTGGATGAAGATATAGTTTCTTAGATATCAGATGACTCATGATCGATGGTGGTATAATGTCAAAGTTAAAGGATTGTTGGTCCAGAAACTAGTTATTCTATAAGCTTAATACCAAATGTGCTTGTGCTACAATTTAATTTTGTGAGAATAGGAACCGTAAGGATCAGATTATGATTACTGATTTACCTAAAAGTGGTTAGTCGTCGGAAGTGAACTGCGACTCTAAGTGAATTTTATGTGTAATGCTATGAGATCAAATTCTAAAATAATTACTTTAAAGAGAGTTTTACCTAACTATCGTCATTGATTTAAAATTATGTGAACAATTACTAATGCACAAAAAAAGAGATTATGATTATTGATTTGATATTTTTGGGTCCCTGTTCTCGGTAAATTTCTGGACATTGTAGTGATGGACTTATAATTTGTTCATGCTCCAAATTGAAAATGCTTGAGTGAAAAAATGTGCTAGATATTATTCATTTTCATGATGATGTTACTCATAAATCACGCAAGTATAACTTTGCCCAGTTATACGAGTAGAAGGTGGATCCATCAAATTGTAATAGTTTAACCGAATCGATCTCTGCATGTTGAGTAGTGAAGGATAGAATTCTATAGCCTAACACATTCAGCTTGTAGAATTATGAACATATGAATTATATAACAAGCAGCAAAAGATATTCCAAGTGAGCATCTACCTAGATTTTGAACCCAGTTGGATGTGCTTATCTTGATGAAATAAAATATATTTTTATGTTTTATAATCATGTTTTGATGAATTTTTTTTAAAAAAATAAAGCACTATTTTTTTTCTTTTTTAGTTAGATTTTTTATTTCTCAAAAAAAGATCTTTTTTTTTTTAACATGGCTTATATTCAAACATTAAGAAAAAAAAATATTTTATCAAATATTACATCTAAATATAGATTTTACTTTTTTTTAAAAGATATTTTATAAAAAGATCACATAAAAAAATCTATTATAAAAAGAAGTATAGAAAAATTTGGAAAAACATGAGCACATACCATGATGATAGCTTTGATGTGATTATTGGTGAGATCTATTGACAAGCGATCCTGCTTCTTTAGCTCAAGTAATACATCAACTATATCCTCCTCTTCGGTTCCTTTTTGGCTATTAGGATCGAGGTGCTCGTCAATGACTTCTTGGAAAAACACATCCAATGCCTTGTAAGTGTTTTCAAGACGAGCAAGTGATCCTGTGAGTTTATCAACCCACCCCATGAAAGGAATATAATCTGAAACAAAGAAGGTAAGGAACATGGCTTGTGACTCATTAAGCAGCACATGGAACCTGCTCCTTTCAACCCCTTCATTCTCATATTTTCTCCCAAAAGCAGTCCTACAGATTATAGCACTTGAGCCAGACATTATGATCTCACTCAAGTTTGTAATTTTGGAAGAATAAACATGCCCAGATATCTTTTTGATCATTTGCTTGACTTCAAACTTTCTTACATGGGAAAAGCTAGAGATTCGTTTGGAGCTGAAGAAATGGACCACACAAATTTTTCTGATTTCCCTCCAATAATCATTATAAGGAGAAAATATCATATCTAACCCACTATAAGACAATTTTTGCTGGCCAAGCGAGGGAGGTCTGCTGCATACATCAAGATCATGGTCTTTGAGGACCTCTTTTGCCAATTTAGGTGTGGAAACAACAATGGCTGGCTTAAAGCCAATTTGAAGGGAAAAGAGGGGACCGTAGATCTTTGAGAGCTTCCATAGTTGCAAATTGAGATTGGAACTATCAAGTTGATGAAGATTGCCAATGATGGGAAGGCCTCTAGGACCTGGTGGACGGGTTGATGGGTTCTTAACGGATGTGTATTTCTTGAAGAGGAACAATGCCAACACAGGTAGAGCAAGAAGTAGATGCAGAAATGACACCATCATGAGATTGACAAATTTAGAGACCAACTCAACTGGGAAATATATTATCTGATTCCACATATAATTTTATTTATATACACTGGCTTTGAATATCTAGACCAAATGAAAATAATTTTGAAGGGTGAAAAGTAAAAGGATGAGATGACAAGAAAGTGTAAACAGTATGATGAATTTTCTAGGGAATTCTTTTGCGGTGGTCAATGTCGGCTGCAAGATTCTAGTGGGAGTAATTGAATGGACTAACATAAGGGGGTGTAGCTAAATAACTTTTTTAAAAAAAAAATTATTGTAATAGTATTTAATTATATTTGATAAAATTAATTTAAATTTTTACACAAAATTTAATATATTTTAATAATTTTTTTATAATGTTAAAATTTCAACTTATAATTTTAGATTATAGATTATTTTTTATATTTTAAGATATAAATACTATTTTATTTTTAATTAAATAATTTTTTAATCAATCAAATAATTTTTTTAATCATTTTATATCTATTTTAGTAATTTAATGCATAAAAGTGATTTTTTTTCATATCATTTAAACAAAACAGATTAACTTAAAATTATTTTTTAACTAACATATTCAAACATAATCGATTATTAAAATAATCAAATTTTTATAATTTAATTATTAAAATAATTAATTATTAAAATAATCAAATTTTCACAATTATCTCAAATACGTATTAAGAGTTTAAAAATTGAATTGGTTAGAAAAAAATATAAATTAAAAACTGAGATGATTACTCAACACCGATATACAATTTACTGGCCAGAAGCACTCGATCATAAAGTTTACCAGTGAGCGAATAACGACTAGTACGATATTAAAACCAAAATGAAACTTTTATTTCAGTTTTGTAATCAATTTGGTTACTTGTTTTCGGTACGTGTGCTATGTATCTTATCATTATTTTATGGAATTATTTCTATTTGCCAAACAAAAAGTTACTTATGTCCCAAAAAAAACAAAAAAGTTACTTTAACTATGATAGGCTTAATTCTGTATTACTTGACTTTTCAAAGACTGCCATAAGAAAGTCATTTACAAAATTTGTATCATAGGAGACACAACAAAATAGTACATGGTCAATTTTTCTTTCTACTATTAGATTAGACAGACATATAAATAAAAGCCATGGAGGGCTACTTTGGCTTGGTTGTGAACGGAAAATAATTTGCGGTTTAGCTTTCTTTTTTCTGTTTTGTGGTTCAAACTGTAGGGGACCTCAGCAACAGGGTTAATCTTCGATTTAAAGATACCTTTCGTAATATTTTCTTATTTAGGAATCGTTAATTATAAGAATTAATTTGATTTATGAAATTCTTTGTTAGAACAATTTTAAAAACATAAATTAATTTGATTTTAAAATTCTTTAGTTTTAAGTTGTGTGTATCTGAAAATCTATTTAAATTTGGTTAAATTTGAGTGGATTTTAGTTTTAATTATTTAATTTTACAATCTTATCCTTATTTACTTGTCCATTCTACTTAATCTAATTAAGGGTAAGAAACTAAAATTATTAAACAAAAATCTCATTCAATGCTTAGGTGTTTTAAATTTAACAGATCTTATAAATCAATTCAAAATCTTATTTTTATTATGAATTCCAAATGTAAAATTAATTTTTTTAAATCAAATCAAATCAATCAAATCAATTTCTTGTTGTAAAAAAAAAAAAAACAAATCAATTTCTATTTTAATAACTCCAAATACAACTTCTGTGATTTTATTAATTTTTAACACAATTTCTTAATAGGATCTCCTTTATCCAAATATGACTTTTAAGATAATTTAGTACATGATTAGATAAATTTATTCAAATTCAATGGTGGCTGGTCATTATTGGAATTGATGCGACCACAAGAAAATTTACTTTATTTATAATATTATGAATTCAGATATTAAAATTATCACTTTAAAAAAGATTTTACTTAACCATTACATTTAACTTGAAATTATATTAGCAATTACAACGTAAAAAAAATTGATTTATTCATTTTTTTTTAAAAAGCTTATCAATTTTATTAGGGAGTTCTTTTCAGATGTACACAAAGGACACCAACATTTGCTCAATCAAACTGCATATATGTTTGGAGGTAAATCACCCGAAGCACGAAGATATTGAAGTGACCCTCTCAAAAGTATTGTCTTCATTTGGAAACCTATGAAATAATGCGTTGCCGTGAAGATTCACTCTTAATTGGTAGCATCATATGAAGGTTGGTAATTTTTTTGGTAATGAAGGTTGGTGTAAGTATATTAGAAGTAATTCAACATTTTCTAGAAATAAGTTAAATATTAACTCTTTCTATAATTGAGGCACCAAGTTAAAGCATATAAAAAACACTATTACCATTTAATTTAGTACGAGACATTAAGCCCTTAAAATAAGGCACTAGTCATTAGGTCCTTAAAATAAGATACTTATTATTAATTTTGGTTTTCAACTTCTAAAATTTTATCGTTTAATTATACATAATATTCAAATTTATATATTTCATCTAATATTGAGTTAGTTTTGTTCCAGCTAGATTTAAGTTCAAAGATTTGTCTTTATCAAAATATTAGGTCGAGTTTAGATCAAGTCAAACTCATCTTATAAATATTTTTAGTTGAAACGGACACCTTGGATGAAAGGGAAACATAAGACTAATATAGAGGTTCAAGTGGGTGGTTCGCAGGTGGCTAGGCGGTTTCATTTGGGGTTTTGGTTTGCAGTGGCAACAACTTTAGTGGAATTTGTGTGATCTTATTTTGTTTTTCTTTTTGCAAATTTTCAATTCCATCAAAAGAGTTCGAAGCTAAGGAACCAAGAACAAGCCCACTGAGGAATCTAGTGAAATATTAACCTCATTGCATACAATAAACAGATGGAAAAAAATAAAGTCAGTGAAGTACCACAAATCTATTGCAACGTACTTTTATTTTTCAAAATTAATTAATATTTCATTGTATTATTATTTTTCAAGAAATTAATAATAAGAAAATTTTGAGATTAGTAATTATTAGAGGAAAGAACTATTCGTAAAGTTGATAGTTAATAGGAGAGAGGAGATGCATTAATTAACAAAATTCGTTTTTACAAAATAAGCTTATTTTTTAAGTTGGATAAGAAAACCAAAAAAGAATTTTTTGTCCACGAAAGAGTGAAGGATACAGACTTTCAAAAAGTGAAGGAGTTTTTTTAAAGTTAGTATTACCTTATTATTTAAGTTGGATAAAAAAAGACAAAAAAGAGATTTTGTTCACAAAAAGAGTAAAGTGTGTTAACTTATATCCGAAGTGTTGACAATTAGCATTTTCTTATATGTATATTAAGAGCGTCTCTTGTTACTTCTCTCTAACTAATTTTTTTATTATCTTCTTAAAACTACCTTAGTTAAATAGTTGAATCAATCTTACTTCAACAAGTGTAAATTTCATGAGAAGTAACAATCATAAAGTTATTGTTGAAATAATTAAAATAGGGACACAGATAATTAAATTTTAAAATTTAAATATAATTGAACATAAATGACTGAATTAAAATATATGTTTTAAAAGCCTTAATTACAAATTTCCATGTGTTCTAACTTTTCTTATTTTAAAAGTTCAATAAAAGAAAAAATTTATCCAAATGCATAATTAATTCTTTAGTATAAATACCAATAATATTCTTTAATCTTACATATTACAAATTTGATCCTAATTACAAGTCTCCTAATTTACAGTCAGATCAAAACTAAAGAAAAGCATTGAAATATGTTTTTAAATATAATATTTATATTTTTCTATTTTATTTTTTTTAAATGTTAATATATGCTAATATACATCTAATGATAAAGAAACTAAAGAAAAAGAAATAAGAAAATTTGAATAAGACTTAATATAAGGTATTGTGCATTCATTCATTTCATGATAGTATAGTTCTTTTACTTTCACATTCAACTGTTGGTGATGTAACCACTCATTCTGGTATGACATAAAATTGAATGCACTAGCAGTAACAGTAGTCCAACACAAGTGTTTAAAAATTGAATTGGTTAGAAAAAAGTATAAATTAAAAACTGATATGATTACTCAACACCGATATATGATTTACCGGCCAGAAACATTGGATCATAAAGTTTACCAGTGAGCGAATAATGACTAATATTCCAATCTAATTTTTAAAACTATATGGTAACAACTTATATATGACCAATTAACGCAAAAAAAGAAAAGAAAAGAAAAGAAAAGAAAAGAAAAGAAAAGAAAAGAAAAATAAGGAGATAACTTTATTAACAATCTATGTAACTACCGTCGGCTTCATCTATAATTAAGTGATTAACATGTATATTCAGGTATAACTTAAGTACCTAACATATGATTAACTCAATTTATCTAAGGGCTAGTAGTTAATATAATTTTATTTTTGATCTAAGTGATTACAAGTAACTTAACTCTAAGGGGATTGACTTAGTAGTAGATGAACAAATAATGTATAACTATGTACAGAATCATGAGTTCAAATATTAGTTATGACAATTTTTTAAGGTCAGGTCACGATAAATATTTTTGTGAAATTTTTTAATATTGACATAAATGACTTGTCTTTAATTAAATCGAAGAAATAAATTAATCAAAATGCACACAAGTTGATTCGAATATCATCGAATCACAATACTAAAAAAAATTGATCACAAGTAACTTGGATGAATTTTATGTATAATCTAAGTGCTTAACAACCACTATCATCTTTCATCTAAGTGATTTCTAGTACGCAATTAAGACCAAAATGAAACTTTTATTTTAGTTTCGTAATCAATTTGGTTACTTGATTTGGGTACGACTGCTATGTATCTTATCATTATTTTATGGAACTATTTCTATTTGCCAAACGAAAAATTACTTATGTCCCAAAAAAAAAAACAAAAAGTTATTTTAACTATGATAGGCTTAATTCTGTATTACTTGACTTTTCAAAGTCTGCCATAAGAAAGTCATTTTCAAAATTTGTATCATAGGAGAAACAACAAAATAGTACATGGTCAATTTTTCTTTCTACTATTAGATTAGACAGACATATAAATAAAAGCCAGGAGGGCTACTTTGGCTTGGTTGTGAACGGAAAATAATTTGCGGTTTAGCTTTCTTTTTTCTGTTTTGTGGTTCAAACTGTAGGGGATCTCAGCAACAGGGTTAATCTTCGATTTAAAGACACCTTTCGTAATATTTTCTTATTTAGGAATCGTTAATTATAAGAATTAATTTGATTTATGAAATTCTTTGTTAGAACAATTTTAAAAACATAAATTAATTTGATTTTAAAATTCTTTAGTTTTAAGTTGTGTGTATCTGAAAATTCATTTAAATTTGGTTAAATTTGAGTGGATTTTAGTTTTAATTATTTAATTTTACAATCTTATCCTTATTTACTTATCCATTCTACTTAATCTAATTAAGGGTAAGAAACTAAAATTATTAAACAAAAATCTCATTCAATATTTAGGTGTTTTAAATTTAAAAGATTTTATAAATCAATTCAAAATCTAATTTTTATAATGAATTCCAAATGTAGAATTAAATTCTTTTAAATTAAATCAAATTAATCAAATAAGAAATCAGTTTCCATTTTAATAACTCTAAATACAACTTATTTGATTTTATTAATTTTCAAAACCATTTTTTAGTAGGATCCTCTTTATCAAAATATGATTTCTAAGATAATTTAGTACATGTTTAAATAAATTTATTTAAATTCGACGGTGGTTGGTCACCATAGAAATTGATGCGACCATAAGCAAATCTACTCTATTTATAATATCATGGATTCGAATATTAGAATTATCTCATTTTGAAAAATATTTTACTGAACTATTACATTTAACTCGAAATTATATTAGCAATTACAATGTAAAAAAAAAATTGATTTATTCAAATTTTTTTAAAAAAAGCTTATCAATTTTATTAGGGAGTTCTTTTCAGATGATACCAACATTTGCTCAATCAAACAGCATATATATTTGAAGGTTAATCACCCGAAGCACGAAGTTATTGAAGTGACCCTCTCAAAAGTATTGTCTTCATTTGGAAACCTATGAAATAATGCGTTGCCGTGAAGATTCACTCTTAATTGGCAGCATCATATGAAGGTAGGTAATTTTTTTGGTAATGAAGGTTGGTGTAAGTATATTAGAAGTAATTCAAAATTTTCTAGAAATAAGTTAAATATTAACTCTTTCTATAATTGAGGCACCAAATTAAAGCATATAAAAAATACTATTACCATTTAATTTAGCACGAGACATTAAGGACTCGTTTGGTGGTCAGGATAGGATAAGAGCAGATAGGATAAGAGAAGCGAGGATAGGAGTAGGATAGGATATTAGCGGATAAATTCATTATCTTATCTCGACGTTTAGTGTCCCACCAGATAACCAACACGATAACATTATAATTTTAGTATGATTTTAAAATTTTTCTTTTTATTTGGAATGTTTTCATATTTTATTTGATTTTATTTTTTTATAATTTTAATTTTTTTTTAAATTATATAAAAAGACAAATTTATCCTTATGATAAAATTACATATAATTTTTAAAATTTTAAAAATATTGTTTAACTTAAATTAATTTTTTATAATTTTAAATATTCATTTTTAATTTTTACTTTACATATAGTTAAATTATTAGAATAATTTTATATTTTTCAGTTTTTAAAATAATATAAATAACAAAATTAGCCTTGAGACAAAATAAAAATAATTTTTAAAATTAATTATTAGTATTTTATTATTTTAAATATTTTATATTTATTATATATTTTTTTTGGTAACCATGTTATATTTTATTATACTTTAATTATTTTATATTTAAAATATTTTTTTATATCATACTTTAAATCACCTTATCCTATCCCGTTGAGTTCTAACTCACCTCCCCTCGTGATAGAATTTGAACTAAATAGTCAGGATAGGATAAGTGACAGGATTAATTTATCATATCATGTTGGCTCACTAAACAATAGTTTCAGATAGGATATAATAGTTTATCCTATCTTGTCTCTCTTATCCTGACCACCAAACGAGCCCTAAGCCCTTAAAATAAGACACCAGTCATTAGCTCCTTAAAATAAGATACTTATTATTAGTTTTGGTTTTCAACTTCTAAAATTTTATAATTTAGTTATGCATAATATCTAAATTTATATATTTCATTGTTGATACTCAATTTTGCCCATAAAATTTTTATTTGTGAATTAATAATTGTATTAAATGATGCTTTAGTACAATACACTAAATTTTTTTTAAAGGTTTTATTTACCTATATCTTATTTTGAATTATAAATATATATAAATAATAAAAATAAAAAAAATATTTATAATAATAAAAAAAAAAGGACTTAACCCACTCATCCACCCACTAACCCACTCATCCACTCACTCATCCACTAATCCACCCACTAACCTACTCATCCACTCACTCATCTACTAATCCATCCACTAACCCACTAATCCATTCACTCATCCACTAATCCACCCACTAACCTACTCATCCACTCACTCATCCACTAACCTATTAACCCACTAATCCATCCACTCAACCACTCCACTAACCTACTCATCCACTCACTCATCCACTAATCCATCCACTAACCCACTAATCCATCCACTCATCCACTAATTCACCCACTAACTCACTAATCCATCCACTAATCCACCCACTAACCCACTAATCCACTCACTTATCCACTAATCCACCCACTAACCCACTAATCCATCCACTCATCCACTAATCCACCCACTCATCCACTAATCCATCCACTCAACCACTCCACTCACTCATCCAATCATCCCAATCACCCCATTATCTTCCAAATCATACAACCACTCCACCTCCATTATCACCCTAATCATCCCAACCACCCCATCATCTTTAACTACTCCTTCACAACTACTCCTCTATATAATCCTCACTCATCTTAAACTTCAAGCCCCCACATTCTCATCATCTTTTCTATCCACCACCATCTCCACACTCAACTCATCATCTTCTCCTTCAAACTCACCACCTTCCATCATCAACATACACACATTCACTTCATTTTCACACATTCTCATCATCTCCACCTTCATCCACCATCATCTCCATACCCAACTCATCATTTTCTCCTTCAAACTCATCACCTTCCATCATCAATACACACACATTCACTTCTCCACTCCAAGCTCTCCAACCTTCAACTTCATTTTCCATAACCTTCACCTCTCATCTTCACTTTCCATTAATAAACACACACCACAAACCACCACACCTACCACCCTCACCATCTTCCTTACCTCACCTTCCATTAGCAACGTCATAACCTCATTCATCAACCTCAAACAACCACTTCCATCTTCACCTCTACCTCCATTATCACCCTACACCATAATCTTCATAATAATTATCAACTCACCATACTTACCTTCATTTCTACCACCCTCACTCACTTTCAACCCATCACTCTACCACCATCACCACTTTACTCCATAATCTTCATAATCATTTTTAACTTTTAACTCACCATACTCATTTTCAACACCATTATCCACAAACCTTTAACCACCACAACACCAAATAACCACAAAACACCACTTTACACCACTGACATCGTCGAGTTCCGTGCCACTCAGATCTACTCCGTCAACTACCACTGGTTTTTCTGTTCTTGTGAGTATCTTTTCTTTTGGTAAGTTGGAATTAATCCATTGCTGACAAATTTGATTTTAAAGTTTTAAGTTTTTCTCTTAATTAAAATCAATCAACCCACACTTATTTTCTAAAGAACTACGTGACTTTGAGTTCCTCATTGCACCCGAGGATACGTAGGAGCAGAATTTCTATTCTGTCAAGCCGAAAAAATAAATTTTCATAATTTAGTTACTTCTTTTTTTCTTTCCTTAAAAAAAATAAAAATAAAACAAAATTAAATAAAATAGTTGCGAAGTCTTTTCAAAAATGGGTAAAATAAATAAATTTGATATTATTAAAATTTGCACAATTGACTTAAGGTACCGTTCCTGGAACGGGCAGTGTAGGGTGCTAACACCTTCCCTACCTGTAATCGACTCCCGAACCCAAACTTTTTTAAAAAAGGACCAGTTTTGCCTATTTTAAGGGTTTTTCTAATGTTTTCCCAAATTAAATAAACATTGGTGGCGACTCCATTGATTTTCAAAATGCGCTAATCTTTTTCGGTTGTCCCGTCGCGATCTCGGTTGCGACGTAGCTGGTGACTCCACTGGGGATGTTTGATGAGAGTCAAGCCTGTTGTTGTTAGTTGTGCAAATTATTAATAATTTTTATTTATTTACTTTACCCCTTTTTGTCTTTATTTCTGTTTTCTTACTTGTTTGTGAATAAATTTTATATGATATTTTTATGCAAATATTTACTGGTATTATTTTGTGTCCATTTTGACATGACTTACTTGTATATATTTTGAGTTTAATTATTGAAACCTTAGGGTAGATGATTGTTGCTTGGTTGTTGTATATATGCTTTTACATGTTAGGGGGTAAATTAGTCTTTTTAAATTTTGGTATAGGTTTGTATGCTCCCTCACATACGTCACTATCACTTACCTCACACACAAGCTCTATACCCGGGCTCAGTACCTTATAGGATTAGATAGAGGGCGAAGTAGTGTTGCTTTGAGAGACCTTTGGTCTCCGAATAGGCACATGAAAATCCCTCACTCAGATTGAACTCTTTCCGCTTGTAGCCTATCATGGGTGAGGATTGAGGACTCTTGCTAGCCAAAGTGTTGGTGACAGTAAGGGACAATTTGGGGACCTTTTGTCTGATAGGGGTCTAAAACCAAAGTTTTCACGTGATGAAATACCCTTAGAGGTACTATGGTCCATAGAACTTTTTTAAAAAGACAGGTACCAAGCCTAGACTATCATTTTCCTTTAACACATGAGAAAATTCTTTTTGTCTATATTCTTTTCTTTTATTTCATTTTTGTAGACACTAATTTTCTTTTTGTATTTGCATGTGTGGTCCAATTTTGCAAAGATATCGGTAAACCTCGAATATGGATAAAGGGAAAAAAGCTCTAATGTCTGAGGCTGCTGAAAGTATATGGGCTGTTATTGAAGAGTCTGCAAGGGCTCAAGTAAGTGAAGGAAACAGCTCGCAACACAGGGATACTCTTTTACCACCTCTAATGAGAGGCCATGACTTTGAGCAAAATGATATTAGAAGACTCCGTAATGTGTGGTATAACATGGAAAGACAGGAAGAGTTCAATGACAAATATAGAGATATTGCAGCTCTTATGTTTATCGTTCCTGATACCCAAATGTTGAAAGCCATGCTTCGCTTTTGGGACCCCTCATATCGATGCTTCACTTTTCAAGAGTTTGACCTGGTACCAACAATTGAGGAGTATGCTAAATTGCTCAATAAAGATAATATACCCAAAGATAAAGTATACTCGCATGACCCTAAGAAGACGCCAAGAAGAACGTTGTCCAAACTCATAGGAATTCAGGCAAATGAATTGAATAAGTACATGAAAGATAGAGGACGAAGCCTGGATTCTGAGTTTCTGCTTAGGATTGTTGAAACTCAGGTTGATCAAAGTTTTGGTTTGGTAGCACTGCTCTAGCTATTTACGGGTTGGTAATATTCCCAAGAGTAAAGAATCAGATAGATGGACATGTAATCAATTTGTTTGAGCAGATTGACAACGGGTACACCCGCCCCACCAATCTTGGCAGAGACAATTCGATCTTTGAATTACTGTCAAATTCATCAAAAGGGAAGATTTTGGGGATGTGCATCACTGCTAGCAGTATGGATGCTTAGTCATCTACCGACCTTGAAATGCTTTGGTCACCCGGAGATTGATCTTAAATAGTTTGTCATACCTAAACACCCGCTCTCGCTATATGGTCGTGATAATTGGCCTTCCCGAACTCCGATGATGGGGCAATGAATCAGTTTTTTCGTGGAAATGAAGGAAGTGGTTTGGAGAGCCAAGTGGTTTCCTCTTACATACACCATATACAGATGTGGGAGTAAGCCTTGGGTTCCACTTATTGGTCCATGGGGAGTAGTGAGCTATGCTCCGGCAATGGTCCGAAGACAAATGGCATCCCTGCAATTCATTCCTATAACTCATGGGTTGTCAAAATATGAATTCTCATATGATGATGAAGGAATCGACCATAAGGTCAAAGAGGTCATTGGAGATTGGAAAGATGTAAGAAGTATAAAGCCTGGCCTCCCCTCATCCAAAACAACAGAAGACTACCCAATTTGGCAAGCTAGTAGGAAGAAAGGGTTTCTTGCTCCTAAGGTACAGGGCCCGGAGCCACCCATGCACCAGTTTAATGAACCTATTGATTATCATGCTGAAGCAGAGGGCCGGTATGAAATCATTTGTCAACAGTGGGCCACTGAGAGAAGATCCTTGAAGACTCAACTTGACACAGCGAGAGAGAGAATCCAAAATCAAGAACAGAAAATAGTCTCTAAGGAAATTGAGATAGAGAAGCTAAGAGAGACTTGTCAAGTTCTTGAGGCAATCATTCAAGGGAAAGATGGTCAACTTGAAGGTTACAAGGCTGAAGTTGAGATTTTAAATCAGCGGAAGAATAAGCTGGAAAATGATGTTACTTTTTTGACTAATGAAAAAGACTTCTACCTAAATGCAAGTCAAGACATGAAGCGGAGAGCTGAAGTGGTGATTAATAATATGAGGGAGATCTCCAACCGTTCGAGAAAAAGGGTAAGAGAGATTCTCGAAGTGGAAGCTAAGTTGATACCAGGAGAAACCCAAGAGCTTCTGACCCGGGTTAGGATGGACCTGAATTTCCTTGGCAAATTTCACTAAAGAAAATCACCAAAATTAGTCTTTTATTTTTAGTCTTTAAGAGTACTGATGTATTTTTGTTGGCTTTCTGGAAATTGAGAATGGTCTGGTTCATTCTATCTTGTTCTTCTATCTCTAAACAAATAAAGGGCAAGTTAGACCTAAGGAGTAGCATGATCAACATGATGTAAAGGAAACTCCTATGAAGCTTTTATCTTTGAATGAACGAGGTTTATTGATATCATTTGCTTCATTGGATCATGTTTTTGCATACATTTTCACTTTAGTTTGCATTTTATTGATCATATTCCTAATAATAATAATAATATGACCACAGAAAAAAAACTGTCTCTACAACACCCTTATAGGACTCGCTCCCAATCGAAGGTCATGGATGAACTGGGACAGTCGTAAGAAGAACTGAGGGATGAAGTAAGCCAATTGAAGGGACAAATAGCTAAGATCTTAGAAGTCGTGCAAACTTTGGAAAGAACAAAAAACACAGAGGGAACTCCTTCAGGAACAAATGAAGGACACCCGGCCACACCTCTTTACCCACCTGGCTTCTCTCCATCCACTCTGCAATATCAAGGCTTCAATCCTCAAGGAGTTATGATGCCGCTAACTATTTATCCAAACAGCGCCACTCAACCTGCTGTCACCGGTTCACAGGGAACTCAGGCTCCATCATTCCCACCATATGGCCTCCCTCCCGGGTATGTACCACCATTGGCCACAAATTCCCTTGATAATGGCACGTCAGCAGTAACACCGATCCCAAACCCGCCAAATACTACTGAAGCTCAGGTTACTCTGCCAAATGCTAATGAAACACCACAAACACAGCACCCATTCCCCTTCTTTCTTCCACCATATGGTTTTCCTGCCGGCTTTATACCACCACAAGCGACCAATCCCCCGGACGGCAGCAATCCCACTGCTAACTCTTTAAACACAACCCAACCACCTGCCAACGGAACCTTGCCGGCTGATAATCACATATTTTATTCATTAAGAAACCCTTATGTTTAGTCATTTACACTCTCCATATTCTTAATTGATTGAGTTTGGTATGATTTTGTGAGTTTGAGCTCAAATTGGTCCTAATTGAATATTTTCAGCATTATTGAGATTTGACACTGTTTCTGTATTTTGGCCATAACTTGAGTTCCTAATATCTGATGAACATGAATTTTACCTTGTAGGAAAGCTAAGAGGAAGCTCTACAACTTTGATGAAGAGCTCGAAGTCTGATTCAGATGTCTAAGGGACCTAAGTTTACATGGAAGTCAGAATACGGGTTCTGCCAGTAGAATCCGAATAGTGTGCACTCAAAAAATCATATCTCAAGATGTAATAATGGAGATGGGCTGAAATTTGGACAGTGGATAGTCAAGATCCAAATAAACAACTTTCATGAAGAACACATTTTGAGAAAAAGAAGTCTAGCAGGTCATTTTGAGCTTACAAGTCGGAACAGAGGTGCTGAAGTTGGGTTTGAGCAACCTACGGTATTTGGGACATATCTTGGGCTTAAGGAAGCCAAATTGGACGAACCAGCTATCCATTTTATAGCCAAGACAAGGATCTACAACTTTCATGAAGAACACTTTTCGTGGTTCTGAAGTATAGTGGGTCGTTTTTGGCTTCCAAGTCAGACACGAAATTTTCATCCTCAACCATCCACTCACCCATCCACTAATCCACTCATCCATCCACTAATCCACTAATCTACTCATCCACTCATCCACTAACTCACCCATTCATCCACTAATACACTAATCCAACCATTTAACCACTCCATCCACTCATCCACTAACTCATCTACTCATCCATCCACTCACCCATTCATGTCCATAATTTTCCACTCACCAAAAGTCCTTTGGCATTTTTCACTAATTCAACCACTCAACCAATCCACCCACTCATCCACTAAACCAATCCACTAAACCAACCCACTAATCCATCCACTCAACCACTCCACTCACTCACCCACTCATCCACCCACTTCCCTTTGTCATTTTGTTACCTTAGACTTCTATAAAAGGCACCATTTATCATGAACAACATGAATTCTCTCCTTCATTTCTCTCTTAGTTTCTTGTTTCTTCATAGTTTCTTCATAGTTTCTCATAGCTTTTGTATATTTTGATGCTTCTCTTCATGGTGATGGAGGGCTAAGCTACTTTCGGTCAATTTAGATCTCTTGAAGAGATTGTGGTTTGGATTCTTGAGACCTTGGTTATGTATTGTATTTGATTTGTAATTGAATTCCTCTTTTCTTCTTCTTTCTTCTTCTTTCTTCTTCTTGATCTTGAATGCATGAATGGTGATTCTATTTATGTTGATCTAATTTGATCTTAGTTTAAGATTGAGATTTGTGATGAAACTTAGAACTAATTGATCTAAACTAATCACATAAATGAAGATTGAGATTTGTGATGAAACTTAGAACTGATTGATCTAAATTAATCACGAAATTGAAGAGGTTAGGTTACTTGATTTGTGCCTAAGTTAATTGAATTCGGTACTTGAAATTAACATAGATTTTCATGAATGGTGCGATTGCGGATTTGTGTTTATCACTTGTTAATTGAATTCTAGACGATCGTCTAGTATGAATTCTGGATTTGATGCGAGAGATCTCGGTTAGATCCAAATTAACAATTCAATTGCACTTCAAGTGTTCTATGAAGGGTCTATGATTGAATCCACCCAATCTTGGATAGGTTTCTAAATTGATTGCTCTTTAATTGTTATTTCTTCCTTTAATTTTGTTAAGTGCGATCTTAAACTGTCAAACCCCCTTTTTGCTAACTTTCACTTGATTTGATCAAATTGCATTTACGATCCTTGAGGAGACGATCCGGTGTTGTCACTGTGCTACAAGCTTAGGTAATAACTTCGGTTATAATTTGATCGAGTTCGGCGCTCGTCGAATTTTGGCGCCGTTGTTGGGAAACAATCAGTTACTTGCTTTGCCTTTGTAAGAGACAACAGGTTCTAGGTATCATTCCCGAAACTTTAGCTCAACGTAACATCACCGGAAAGACAATCGGGAGGAACTTAAGGTATCATCAATGCATGAACGCATGAAGATAATGCTTGAACACTCGATGCATTCATTGCCTTACCAGTGGTTTTGGTACTTTGGAAGAAATTTTTCAAATTGTCTCTTGGGCGAACCGAACATCCACCATAAACCCATTGGTTTGTTGAATGTTAATAATTTCTTTGATCTTCTTTATTTTTTCTTGACAAAGCTGTGGAACGTAAATTTATCACTCCTTCGGCAAGACAACTTCTTATCTCTGCCTCCACTATTGATGAGCTGATTGATAAATTAGAAGCTTTTGAGTATGTACTGATCGGTATTAGCTCGGATAGATTGGTCAACAGAAGCGAAGGAAAGTACCAAGAAACAAGAGCCTGATCTGAAACTTTCTCTTTAATGAGTTTGATAAAAAAAGAAGAAAAAAATTATTGTTGTTTTGTTTAGTATGATATGATTGTCATGGACTTATTAAACCAATTAGTGATGGCGAGTAAGGAGTAATTTTACTCTTGAGACGCATCTTAATTGGTGGCGAGTAAGGAGTTTTTAGGTAGTAATTAATTAGTATTGCATTGTGGAAGTACTAACGTTTTCTTGTTTGATTTCTTTTCAAGGTCCGATGCGGCAGACGACAAGTGTGTTTCTTTTACGCTTAGCGATGATTCACTTCTTATCGGTTGTGTTGCTCTTTTCTATCTCTTTCTTTCACATTGAGGACAATGTTCTATTAAGTGTGGGGAGAGATTTTAGCATGTTTCTGTTTCTTTTCGTTTGTAAAAAAAAAAAAAAAAAAAAATTTCTAAAAAAAAAAAAAAAGAAAAAAAAAAGAGGTTCATTGCATGATTGAATAATTTTTCTCCCTTCTTGAACTGATATGCTTGGTGATGGATGATTGAATTGATGAATTGAGTTTGATGGATGCATACCTTGTGAGATTTTGAGCCTAATGGATGGATTCAACATTTATGCCATTCTCTTCTTTCTTGTGTGATTTTCACTCATGTTAATGACCACTCTAGAACTTGCTTTGATTCTTTTTGAGGCTACATTTCACTTGCACGCATGAACATGATTGAGGCCCTCTTTCTTAATTAGCTAGTTTAACCAAATAGCTAACCTTGTTTCCAATATGATATCAAGCACTCTTTTGACTTCTTGAAAATTCTCTCGATTCCCGCCAACCTTGTATATTTTCCTTTGCTTAACCCCTTTGAGCTTATTTGACCATTCCTTGTTTCTAGCTCATCATGTGCCTTAAATGAGAAATCGTGTTCTTACTTTACCTTAGGGAATAAAAGAACATTAGCTTGGTTAATGGATGAGTTTTTGAACAAGTGTGGGGTGTGTGTGTACAAAATGGTTGTTGAAAAAGAAAAGAGTGCCCAAAAAAAAATGTATGTATATAGTTATGTTCATATATATATATATAAAAAAAAAAAAAAAAAAAAAAAACCAAGTGTTTAAAAAAAAAAAAAAAAAAAAAAAAAAAAGAAAAGGATTGGGAAATGAATATGTAAAGGAATATACACTAGAGTTGGGATGAACTTTTATGCTTGTTATTTGAACTCACTCTCATTTGCTTTTATTCTCTTTGGTATTTATCTTCTCATATCCATTTTATCCTCTCCTGTTACCTTGACCTCACTACAACCTTGAATAAAGTCCTCATGATTTGTGTGTGCATGTGTTTTGAGTAGTGGAGAAGTAGAAGATAAGCAAGCTTATGGTAGTGCAATTTTCATGGGTTGAATTGAGTGAAATACCTACCTTTTAAACACTTGAGAGATTGAGAGGGAATCTTGTGAAGATCTTTCATTCTCGATTCATGTTGAAGATACCTTGCTTGTTGGTTTGAGATGTGGAGAATTGTTAACTCATGAATGTTTTGATCCTCGAACCTTTGGTTGTTCTTCTTGATTGTAAAATTTTGATCTTGAGTTTTGCCCAGAGTGCAAAAAGCTAAGTGTGGGGGAATTTGATAAACACATATTTTATTCATTAAGAAACCCTTATATTTAGTCATTTACACTCTCCATATTCTTAATTGATTGAGTTTGACATGATTTTGTGAGTTTGAGCTCAAATTGGTCCTAATTGAATATTTTCAGCATTATTGAGATTTTACACTGTTTCTGTATTTTGGTCATAACTTGAGTTCTTGATATCTGAAAATCATGAATTTTATATTGTAGGAAAGCTAAGAGGAAGCTCTACAACTTTGATGAAGAGCTCGAAGTCTGATTCAGATGTCTAAGGGACCTAAGTTTACATGGAAGTCAGAATACGGGTTCTGCCAGTAGAATCCGAATAGTGTGCACTCAAAAAAATCATATCTCAAGATGTAATAATGGAGATGGGCTGAAATTTGGACAGTGGATAGTCAAGATCCAAATAAACAACTTTCATGAAGAACACATTTTGAGAAAAAGAAGTCTAGCAGGTCATTTTGAGCTTACAAGTCGGAACAGAGGTGCTGAAGTTGGGTTTGAGCAACCTACGGTATTTGGGACATATCTTGGGCTTAAGGAAGCCAAATTGGACGAACCAGCTATCCATTTTATAGCCAAAACAAGGATCTACAACTTTGATGAAGAACACTTTTCGTGGTTCTGAAGTATAGTGGGTCGTTTTTGGCTTCCAAGTCAGACACGAAATTTTCATCCTCAACCATCCACTCACCCATCCACTAATCCACTCATCCACTCATCCACTCATCCACTAACTCACCCATTCATCCACTAATACACTAATCCAACCATTTAACCACTCCACCCACTCATCCACTAACTCATCTACTCATCCATCCACTCACCCATTCATGTCCATAATTTTCCACTCACCAAAAGTCCTTTGGCATTTTTCACTAATTCAACCACTCAACCATTCCACTCACTCATCCACTAAACCAATCCACTAAACCAACCCACTAATCCATCCACTCAAACACTCCACTCACTCACCCACTCATCCACCCACTTCCCTTTGTCATTTTGTTACCTTAGACTTCTATAAAAGGCACCATTTATCATGAACAACATGTATTCTCTCCTTCATTTCTCTCTTAGTTTCTTGTTTCTTCATAGTTTCTTCATAGTTTCTCATAGCTTTTGTATATTTTGATGCTTCTCTTCATGGTGATGGAGGGCTAAGCTACTTTCGGTCAATTTAGAACTCTTGAAGAGATTGTGGTTTGGATTCTTGAGACCTTGGTTATGTATTGTATTTGATTTGTAATTGAATTCCTCTTTTCTTCTTCTTTCTTCTTTTTCTTCTTCTTGATCTTGAATGCATGAATGGTGATTCTATTTATGTTGATCTGATTGATCTTGGTTTAAGATTGAGATTTGTGATGAAACTTAGAACTGATTGATCTAAACTAATCACATAAATGAAGATTGAGATTTGTGATGAAACTTAGAACTGATTGATCTAAATTAATCACGAGAATTGAAGAGGTTAGGTTACTTGATTTGTGCCTAAGTTAATTGAATTCGGTACTTGAAATTAACATAGATTTTCATGAATGATGCGATTGCGGATTTGTGTTTATCACTTGTTAATTGAATTCTAGACGATCGTCTAGTATGAATTCTGGATTTGATGCGAGATCTCGGTTAGATCCAAATTAACAATTCAATTGCACTTCAAGTGTTTTATGAAGGGTCTATGATTGAATCCACCCAATCTTGGATAGGTTTCTAAATTGACTGCTCTTTAATTGTTATTTCTCCCTTTTAATTTTGTTAAGTGCGATCCTTGAACCATCAAACCCCCCCTTTGCTAACTTTCACTTGATTTGATTAAATTGCATCTACGATCCTTGAGGAGACGATCCGGTGTTGTCACTGTGCTACAAGCTTAGGTAATAACTTCGGTTATAATTTTGACTGAGTTCGGCGCTCTTCATTTAATGCTAGTAACTACTGAAGTGGATTTTGTTTTTAGGCCATGGTCCAGCATTATCAATGAAAGCAGGATTGCAAAATTACACGTGTTGCATGCCATTGGTGAAGTCAAGGATATTAAGAAAGACCAATGGGACTCCAATGGGAGCCCTCATACTTCAAGCTTAACTTGGTCATTTCACTTCAACCAATGGGACCCTAGTGAAAGCTATCATGTTGTGTCAACCGTAACTTGGTCATCACGTTTCAACCAATGGGATCCTGGTGGAGTCTTTTCACCAACCTCAATTAATAAGACCAATGGACACCATCTCAAGCTGGAAAATGTGGAAGTGAAAGTGATGGGCTTTTACCATCCACATTATAAAGATCACTAAGAAGTGTCCCAACGTCGAGCTAACGACGTTAAACAAGCGCTTATTGGGAGGCAACCCAACTAGATTTGTTTTCAAGATCTTTGGGAATGGTTTTCGTAAACCGAGAAGATGCACATATACTTCATTACCAATGGCAGAGTTCTGTTGCAGCTTTGATTCTTACGCATCTTTTCTGCTTGCCATTATCTCGCCCATCATCAGGTTGTGTTGCTCTTTTCTTTCCGTTTTATTTATCACTTTCACATTGAGGACAATGTCTATATTAAGTGTGGGGGAGAGATATTAGCATGTTTCTTTTTTGTTAAAAAAAATAAAAAAAAGGCTTCATTGCATGATTGAATAACTTTTCTCCCTTCTTGAACTGATATGCTTGGAGATGGATGATTGAACTGATGAATTGAGTTTGATGGATGCATACCTTGTGAGATTTTGAGCCTAATGGATGGATTCAACATTTGTGCCATTCTCCTCTTTCTTGTGTGATTTTCACTCATGTTAATGACCACTCTAGAACTTGCTTTGATTCTTTTGAGGCTACATTTCACTTGCATGCATAAACATGATTGAGGCCCTCTTTCTTAATTAGCTAGTTTAACCAAATAGCTAACCTTGTTTCCAATATGATATCAAGCACTCTTTTGACTTCTTGAAAATTCTCTGATTCCTGCCAACCTTGTATATTTTCCTTTGCTTAACCCCTTTGAGCTTATTTGACCATTCCTTGTTTCTAGCTCATTATGTGCCTTAAATGAGAAATCGTGTTCTTACTTTACCTTAGGGAATAAAAGAACATTAGCTTGGTTAATGGATGAGTTTTTGAACAAGTGTGGGGGTGTGTGTACAAAATGGTTGTTGAAAAAGAAAAGAGTGCCCAAAAAAAAAAAAAAAAAGTATGTATATAGTTATGTTCATATATATAAAAGAAAAAGAAAAAAAAAAAAAAAGAAAAAAAAAAAAACCAAGTGTTTTAAAAAAAAAAAAAAAAATTGGGAAATGAATATGTAAAGGGATATACACTAGAGTTGGGATGAACTTTTATGTTGTTATTTGAACTCACTCTCATTTGCTTTTATTCTCTTTAGTATTTATCTTCTCATATCCATTTTATCCTCTCCTGTTACCTTGACCTCACTACAACCTTGAATAAAGTCCTCATGATTTGTGTGTGCATGTGTTTTGAGTAGTGGAGAAGTAGAAGATAAGCAAGCTTATGGTAGTGCAAGTTTCATGGGTTGAATTGAGTGAAATACCTACCTTTTAAACACTTGAGAGATTGAGAGGGAATCTTGTGAAGATCTTTCATTCTCGATTCATGTTGAAGATACCTTGCTTGTTAGTTTGAGATGTGGAGAATTGTTAACTCATGAATGTTTTGATCCTGAACCTTTGGTTGTTCTTCTTGATTGTAAAATTTTGGTCTTGAGTTTTGCCCAGAGTGCAAAAAGCTAAGTGTGGGGGAATTTGATAATCACATATTTTATTCATTAAGAAACCCTTATGTTTAGTCATTTACACTCTCCATATTCTTAATTGATTGAGTTTGGTATGATTTTGTGAGTTTGAGCTCAAATTGGTCCTAATTGAATATTTTCAGCATTATTGAGATTTGACACTGTTTCTGTATTTTGGCCATAACTTGAGTTCCTAATATCTGATGAACATGAATTTTACCTTGTAGGAAAGCTAAGAGGAAGCTCTACAACTTTGATGAAGAGCTCGAAGTCTGATTCAGATGTCTAAGGGACCTAAGTTTACATGGAAGTCAGAATACGGGTTCTGCCAGTAGAATCCGAATAGTGTGCACTCAAAAAAATCATATCTCAAGATGTAATAATGGAGATGGGCTGAAATTTGGACAGTGGATAGTCAAGATCCAAATAAACAACTTTCATGAAGAACACATTTTGAGAAAAAGAAGTCTAGCAGGTCATTTTGAGCTTACAAGTCGGAACAGAGGTGCTGAAGTTGGGTTTGAGCAACCTACGGTATTTGGGACATATCTTGGGCTTAAGGAAGCCAAATTGGACGAACCAGCTATCCATTTTATAGCCAAGACAAGGATCTACAACTTTCATGAAGAACACTTTTCGTGGTTCTGAAGTATAGTGGGTCGTTTTTGGCTTCCAAGTCAGACACGAAATTTTCATCCTCAACCATCCACTCACCCATCCACTAATCCACTCATCCATCCACTAATCCACTAATCTACTCATCCACTCATCCACTAACTCACCCATTCATCCACTAATACACTAATCCAACCATTTAACCACTCCATCCACTCATCCACTAACTCATCTACTCATCCATCCACTCACCCATTCATGTCCATAATTTTCCACTCACCAAAAGTCCTTTGGCATTTTTCACTAATTCAACCACTCAACCAATCCACCCACTCATCCACTAAACCAATCCACTAAACCAACCCACTAATCCATCCACTCAACCACTCCACTCACTCACCCACTCATCCACCCACTTCCCTTTGTCATTTTGTTACCTTAGACTTCTATAAAGGCACCATTTATCATGAACAACATGAATTCTCTCCTTCATTTCTCTCTTAGTTTCTTGTTTCTTCATAGTTTCTTCATAGTTTCTCATAGCTTTTGTATATTTTGATGCTTCTCTTCATGGTGATGGAGGGCTAAGCTACTTTCGGTCAATTTAGATCTCTTGAAGAGATTGTGGTTTGGATTCTTGAGACCTTGGTTATGTATTGTATTTGATTTGTAATTGAATTCCTCTTTTCTTCTTCTTTCTTCTTCTTTCTTCTTCTTGATCTTGAATGCATGAATGGTGATTCTATTTATGTTGATCTAATTTGATCTTAGTTTAAGATTGAGATTTGTGATGAAACTTAGAACTAATTGATCTAAACTAATCACATAAATGAAGATTGAGATTTGTGATGAAACTTAGAACCGATTGATCTAAATTAATCACAGAATTGAAGAGGTTAGGTTCTTGATTTGTGCCTAAGTTAATTGAATTCGGTACTTGAAATTAACATAGATTTTCATGAATGGTGCGATTGCGGATTTGTGTTTATCACTTGTTAATTGAATTCTAGACGATCGTCTAGTATGAATTCTGGATTTGATGCGAGATCTCGGTTAGATCCAAATTAACAATTCAATTGCACTTCAAGTGTTCTATGAAGGGTCTATGATTGAATCCACCCAATCTTGGATAGGTTTCTAAATTGACTGCTCTTTAATTGTTATTTCTTCCTTTAATTTTGTTAAGTGCGATCTTAAACTGTCAAACCCCCCTTTTTGCTAACTTTCACTTGATTTGATCAAATTGCATTTACGATCCTTGAGGAGACGATCCGGTGTTGTCACTGTGCTACAAGCTTAGGTAATAACTTCGGTTATAATTTTGACTGAGTTCGGCGCTCGTCACCGGCACAACATTTTATCCCCACTTTTATGCCATAAAACCCATTAAATTCCTCTGTTGAAAATTCTCAGTCCAGAGAGAAGTTGGAAACTCTAGAAGAGAGACTGCGAGCCATAGAAGGGGCAAGTAGCTACGGTCTCCTTGATGCTTCGGAACTTTGCCTTGTCCCTAACGTGGTGATCCCACCGAAATTCAAAGTTCCAGATTTTGATAAATACAAGGGGACCACTTGCCCAAAGAACCATCTGACCATGTATATCCGCAAGATGGCTTCGTGTGCTCACGATGACAAGCTGCTGATTCACTTTTTCCAAGACAACTTGACTTGGGGCAGCTTCAAATTGGTACACTCATCTTGAGCGTGCCCATGTTCGATGTTTCAAAGACTTGGCTGATGCTTTCTTGAAGCAGTATAAGTACAATATTGATATGGCACCGGATAGATTGCAGCTCCAGAGTATGGCTAAGAAGGATGTTGAAACCTTTAAGGAATATGCTCAGCGATGGAGAGAAATGGCCGCTCAAGTAGAGCCCCCATTGACAGAAAGAGAAATGGTGGCCACGTTCATTGACACTCTGCAATCACCCTTCTATGACAAAATGATAGGGAGCGTGTCATCAAATTTCTCGGATATGGTCATCATCGGAGAGAGAGTTGAGGGAGGAATGAGAAGTAGGAAGATCGTTGAAAGTTCGACAGGAACATTTAACGCCAAGAGGCCCCCGGGAAAGAAAAAAAAGGAGAAACTCATGCTGTTACTTTCGACCAGAGAAACTTCACCCAAGGGAGATATAGTCAAGCACCTGTGGACCATCAACCATTCTTCCAAACCCCTTTCGCACCTTACCACCCATACTTTCCCACTACTCCATCGATTCCATATCCCCAGCCTTATCAACCCCATATCGCCAATACTTCACACGTTCCTCATCCTCAACCTCACCACTCAATGAGGCCTCACCAAATGCCATCTCATTCTCAATACCAAACACCCCCTACCTTACCGCCTCAAACAGTTCAACCATGGACCCAAAATCCAAACACGAACCAAAGAAGACCACCAAATAACCAAGAAAGGAAGTTTGTCCATTTCGACCCAATTCCTATGACCTACACCGAGTTACTACCCCAACTCATCCGTAACTCTCTCTTGGCTCCTTGCCCGATGAAGCCATTAGAACCCCCATACCCTAAAGGTTTTGACCCCAACGCCAAGTGTGATTACCATGCAGGAGCCGTAGGGCATTCCACAGAGAATTGCAAAGCGCTGAAGTTTAAGGTACAAGATCTAATCAATGCCAAATGGTTGAATTTCAAGACAAATACCCCTAGTGTGGGCCACAACCCTTTGCCTAACCATGAGAATCCTACAGTCAATGCTATAGAGGAGTGTTCTGCCCAACAACTTATAAGACGAGTGGTAGATGTCAAAACCCCCATGAAGGTTATTTTTAAAGAACTGTGCAAATTCGGGATGATGGAAGTTCATATTGAAACGAAAGGGGGCGGCGATAATGAAATAATGTGCAATCTCCATGGGAATGTGGGGCATTCTATTGACGAATGTGGTGAGTTCAGACAAATCCTCCAAGATCTAATGGACATGCAACTAGTGCAAATAGGTCATTTATGTGACAATGGTGGCATAAGCATGGTGGATGAATGTGCTATTCCACAGTTTCAAGAAGGTCATGAAGCCATAAACTCTCTGGTCCCTTCCATTGCAAATCCAGCTATCAAACCGTTGGTTATCTATTACACTGCAAGTTCGCCTGCGCCACCTCCATGTGGCCCGAGGCCCATCACCATTCAAGTTCCTAGTCCTTTTCCATTTAAGGACACCAGAGCAGTACTGTGGAATTATGATATATAAGTCCTTGGAAATAATCTCACAAATGATCAACCAAAGGTTTCATCTTGTTCAACTATATCGGGGATTGGAGGGATGACACGAAGTGGTCGAATTTATACTCCTGAGGAGTTGCGAAAGGGGCAAGAAGAAGAAGAAAAGAGAAACTACAAGGGGAAGAGCAAGACAGGAGAGACTTCTATGGGGAATGATGTGAAAGAAAAAGGAGGATTGACAAAGCCAAATGAGTATAAGAAAGAGGTATCTGATGAAGAAGTTTGTGAATTCCTGAAGTTCATCAAGCAAAGCGAGTATAGGGTGGTTGATCAGTTGAATCGCACTCCTGCAAGGATATCTCTCTTGTCCTTGTTGATGAATTACGAGCCGCATAGGAAAGTATTGATGAAGATACTAAATCAAGCACATGTTTCTCATGACATTACAGTTGACAAGTTTGGTGGTATTATTGGCAACATTACTGCTGATAATTATGTCACTTTCACCGATGATGAGATCCTATCTGAAGGAATGGGGCATAATAAGGCGCTGCATATTTCTGTCAAATGCCAAGATCATATAATGGCTAGAGTGCTCATTGATAATGGTTCCTCTTTGAATGTAATGCTAAAATCAACTCTCTCCAAGTTACCTTTTGATGGGACATACATGAAACCAAGTACCATGATCGTGAGAGCTTTTGATGGGACCCGAAGAGAAGTGATGGGAGAAATAGAGATCCCAGTTCAGGTTGGGCCTACTACCTTTCATGTACTCTTTCAGGTGATGGACATCACACCAACTTACAGTTGCCTATTGAGACGACCTTGGATTCATTCCGCTGGCGCGGTGCCATCCTCTTTGCACCAGAAAGTGAAATTCATAGTTGACAATAGTTTGGTGATCGTCTCGGGTGAGGAAGACTTGTTGGTGAGTAAGCTCCCATCGACTCCTTACATCGAAGCTGCAGAAGAAGCTCTTGAAACAGCATTCCAAGCGTTTGAGGTTGTCAATGTTATTTATGTAAAGGAAGGAGCTCGAATTCCAAAACCACAGTCATCTAGTGCATCCATAATGATGGCTAAAGTTATGCTCGAAAGAGGATACCAAGGTGGACATGGACTGGGAATGAATGAACAAGGCCTTGCAAAGTTTCTGCAGCCATGTGAAAACAAGGACAGGTTCGGGTTAGGATATAAACCGACTAAAGCTGACAAGAGAAGGGTCATAGAAGAGAAAAGGGAGAAGAGGTTGGCTCGGTTGGAAAATCGGGAGCCTAAAATTGAGAGGATTCGCATCTGTGACATCCAACAGAGTTTTCGAAGTGCAGGATTGGTGTTTCTGAACCAGGTGACGACTATCAATGATGATCAATCCATCGACCTTGGTGTCAGTCTGGTGTACCCTTGTTCTCCGGATGCAGAGCTCCACAATTGGGAGATCGTCGATTTTCCCATGACTTTTGAAACTGATTCAAAGTAATTCTGTAATGCTAATCCTATAGCTATGCCTAAGGCTTTAGGAAAATATGTTGTAAAAACGGGCTCACATGTTTCCTTTTCAATATTTGCTATCAATAAAATGCATTTTCAAATTATCTTTCCTTTTAGTTTTTCTGTTCAACCATTGCATTAGCTTTTATTCATTACCATTTACTTGTCTTGACATCAATAAATGCAGATCTGAAAGTGATTCTCTTGAAAATGACAGTGCTATAACCCCATTGTATAATTTTGACCATCCCATTAATCATGTTGATAAAGATGATGACGATTGGGAGCCCTCTTCTGAGCTAATGAGATTAATAAAATAAGAGGCCAAAGAGATTCAACCCCATGAAGAGCCAATTGAAGTGATTAATTTGGGGACAGAAGATGATAAAAAAGAAGTTAAAATTGGCACTTCCATGAAAGAAGAGGAGCGAAGCAAGTTGGTCAAGCTCCTATCTGATTATTGTGACATTTTCGCATGGTCGTACCAAGACATGCCGGGGCTGGATGTTAGCATAGTTGAGCACAAATTGCCGTTAAGACCAGAATGTCCTCCCGTCAAGCAAAAGTTGAGACGAATGAAGCCAGAAATGTCGCTAAAAGTTAGAGAAGAGGTCAAAAGGCAGTTTGATGCAGGTTTTCTTGCGATCGCAAAGTACCCTCAATGGGTTGCCAATATCGTACCTGTCCCGAAGAAAGATGGGAAAGTGCGCATGTGCGTTGACTATAGAGATTTGAATAGGGCCAGCCCTAAAGACAACTTTCCTTTACCTCACATTGATATTTTGGTGGACAACACTGCTCAACATGCGTTTTTCTCCTTCATGGATGGTTTCTCAGGATACAATCAGATCAAGATGGCACCTGAAGATATGGAGAAGACCACATTCATCACTCTGTGGGGGACTTTTTGCTATAAAGTGATGCCGTTCGGATTGAAGAATGTCGGAGCAACTTATCAAAGAGCGATGGTGGCGTTGTTCCACGACATGATGCACAAAGAAATAGAAGTTTATGTGGATGATATGATTGCAAAGTCAAAAACAGAAGAAGATCACATAACTAATCTACAAAAGCTCTTTGAGCGGTTGAGAAAGTTCAGGCTCAGATTGAATCCTGCTAAGTGCACTTTTGGTGTGAAATCAGGCAAGCTCTTGGGGTTTGTGGTTAGCGAAAAATGGATAGAAGTTGATCCAGAAAAAGTTCGAGCAATCATAGAGATGTCAGCTCCTCGCACTGAAAAAGAAGTTCGTGGATTTTTGGGGAGGCTGAACTATATTGCTAGGTTTATATCCCAGTTGATTGCGCAACGTGCGAGCCAATCTTCAAGTTATTGCGTAAAAACCAGACAGTAGAATGGAACGAGGATTGTCAAGAAGCATTTGAGAAGATCAAGCAGTATTTACAAGAACCCCCAGTTTTGGTACCTCCAATGCCAGGAAGGCCTCTCATCATGTATTTGACTGTGTTGGATGAATCCATGGGTTGTGTACTTGGACAACACGATGAAACCGGCAAAAAGAAGCAGGCCATCTATTACTTGAGTAAGAAATTTACTAACTGTGAGGCAAAATACTCATTGTTGGAACGCACGTGTTGCGCCTTGGCATGGGCGGCCCACCGGTTGAGGCAGTACATGTTGTGTTACACCACTTGGTTAGTATCCAAAATGGACCCAATTAAGTACATCTTTGAAAAACCTACCCTCACTGGGAGGATTGTACGTTGGCAAGTTTTGCTATCAGAATATGACATTGTCTACGTCACCCAAAAAGCAGTCAAAGGCAGTGCTCTGGCAGATTTCTTAGCTAGTCAACCAGTGGAGGACTATGGGTCTATGCAGTGTGAATTCCCTGATGAAGATATAATGGCTTTGTTTGGAGAAGAAGAATCTTCGAAAAAAGAAAAATGGACTTTGTTGTTTGACGGAGCTTCTAATTCACTGGGGCATGGAGTCGGGGCCATACGATTTCCCCTGAAAGTAATTTTATCCCAATCACTGCTCGGTTGTGCTTTGACTGTACAAACAACATAGCCGAGTACGAAGCATGTGCCATGGGAATCCAAGCAGCGATAGAATCAAAGGCAAAAGTTCTTGAGGTATACGGGGACTCTGCCCTGGTCATCCATCAGCTAAAGGGAGAATGGGAAACTCGAGATACCAAGTTGATCCCTTATCATGCTTACATCAATGAGTTGATTGAACAACTTGACTAAGTCACATTCCATCATATCCCTCGGGAAGATAATCAGTTGACTGATGCTTTAGCCACGTTGTCGTCAATGTTTAAAGTAAGCCATGATAAAGACTTGCCACTCATAAAAATGGAAAGTCGTGACCAACCGACATATTGTCAAATGGTAGAAATAGAGCCAGATGGGAAACCGTGGTATCATGACATCAAATGCTTCATCAAGAACAGAGAGTACCCTCTACATGCTTCAGAAAATGACAAAAGAACCCTCAGAAGACTCTCAATGGGTTTCTTTCTAAATAGGGAAGTTCTCTACAAGAGGAACCATGACATGGTGCTGCTAAGATGTGTTGATGCAACAGAAGCAGAGAAAATCATCAAGGATGTCCATGAAGGTTCTTTTGGAACTCATGCAAGTGGGCATGCAATGGCAAGAAAGATACTAAGAGCTGGGTATTATTGGTTGACAATGGAAACCGATTGCTTCAATTATGTGAAGAAGTGCCACAAATGCCAGACATATGCTGACAAGGTTCATGCGCCACCCGTACCTTTGAATGTTTTAACAGCACCGTGGCCATTCTCGATGTGGGGAATGGATGTCATAGGTCCGATTGAACCAAAGGCCTCAAATGGACATCGCTTTATTCTTGTCGCAATTGATTACTTCACAAAATGGGTCGAAGCTGCTTCTTATGCCAATGTGACTAGGAATGTAGTGGTCAAGTTTGTCAAAAGGGAGCTGATTTGTCACTACGGTCTGCCAAGCAAAATAATCACTGACAATGCCACTAATCTAAATAACAAGATGATGAAAGAGATGTGTGAAAGTTTTAAAATTGAGCACCACAATTCCTCACCCTATCGCCCAAAGATGAATGAGGCAGTGGAGGCGGCAAACAAAAATATCAAGAAGATTATTCAGAAGATGGTTGTAACGTATAGAGATTGGCATGAAATGCTACAATTTGCACTGCATGGTTATCGCATGTCTGTTCGTACTTCAACTGGGGCAACCCCTTTCTCTTTGGTTTATGGAATGGAGGCGGTACTCCCTATTGAAGTGGAAATTCCATCATTAAGAGTGCTGATAGAAGCAGAATTAGAAGAAACTGAATGGGTCCAAACTCGACTTGATCAGTTGAACATCATTGAAGGAAAGAGATTAACAGCATTGTGTCATGGCCAACTTTACCAGAAGAAAATGATGAAAGCCTATGCGAAAAAGGTGCGTCCGCGACAGTTCCAAGAAGAAGACCTAGTACTCAAGAAGATTCTTCCCATTCAAAAGGATAATCGAAGAAAATGGACTCCAAACTATGAAGGACCTTATGTTGTAAAAAAGGCTTTCTCGGGAGGAGCTTTAATTCTCACAAATATGGATGGTTCAGATTTACCACTTCCTGTAAATTCGAGATCTTGTCAAAATGTATTATGCTTAAAAAAACAACAAAAAAAAAACAACAAAAAAAAAGTGACTCGCTAGGCTGAAAACCTGAAAAGGCTATCTAGGCAAAAATTAGAGCGACCTGCTAGGTTGAAAACTCGGAAAGAGCGACCTAGGCAAAAGTTAAGGTCAAAGATGGTTCTTGACACATCTGGAAAAGTGGAGTTGCCTCGAATCACAAACTGGGGCAGTTTGAATGGAAAGTCTTGTCATGAACCCTCCCGACGCGTGAAAACTGGGTCAACTCATGTTCTCAGAAATAGAAAATGGGGTATTTAAGGTCTTACACATGGGAAATTAGCACTGGTCATCCTAGAGAGCATCACTGGAAGAGCTGGAAAAATCTACTCCAACATTCTTCTGTAAACCTTTCAATTCTAACCTTTGTGGTACCACATTCCCTGTACTGTTCCTTTCCATAATAATAGTCCATTTTCTTTGCAACCCATTGTTGATTCAATATGCATTTATTATGATAGATTTATTTTGAGTGAAACATGTGATTATATTACAAAAGCATTCAGTTTTGTTTTAACAATTTTGAAAGGTCATGGGGAATGCGATGAATTTCCTTTAAGAGCACTGATGAGAAAATGAAGAATAATCAGGCAAATCATAAATCAAATTTTGTTACTGTACAACCATGATCCTGCTATGGGAAGATGTTCTTAAGGGTGTTGTGGAACCAAGAGCGATCCAGCTAAGGCTATGATGTGTTAATCTTTGTCTATCCAATCTGTTCATCCATTACATCGTGCATCATCTTAAGCATCACATGCATTGTCCTCAGGCATCACATCCATTACATCATCATGCATCCACTGCATCATGCCTCATCTTAAGCATCACATGCATTTACAAGCTCAAACACCATTTCTTTTTGGTTCTCAGGGCCTTATGCCTATTACCTTTAATTTCTGGGTCCCAGAACCCATTGCTTTTAGCTTTCACGGCAAGTCAGGGCCTTATGCTCATTGCCTTTTCCTTTGTGGGTCCTTGCACCCATTGTCTTTAAGTTTCTGTCAAGCTTCGGTGGATACCCGACTCCGCAAGCTTTTTAGCTTTTCCCTTTCGCTTTAAGTTTCTGTCAAGCTTCGGCGGATACCCAACTCCGCAAGCTTTTTATCTTTCCTGCTTTAAGTTTTTGTTAAGCTTCGGAGGATACCCTACTCCGCAAGCTTTTTCTCTTTCCAGCTTTTTAAGTTTTCTGTCAAGCTTCGACGGGCACCCTACCCCGCAAGCTTTTAAGTTTCTCAAGCTTCGACGGGCACTATACCCCAAGTTTTTTATCTTTATCTTTCATTAAGCTTCGACGGCACCCTACCCCGCAAGCTTTTAAGTTTTTGTCAAGCTTGAAGGCACCCTACCCTTGCAAGCTTTTAAGTTTTCCATCAAGCTTCGACGGACACCATACCCCGCAAGTTTTTTAAGTTTTCTGTCAAGCTTCGACGGGCACCCTACCCCGCAAGTTTTTTTAAGTTTTCTGTCAAGCTTCGACGGGCACCATACCCCGCAAGTTTTTTTTTTTTATCTTTCTATCAAGCTTCGACGGGCACCATACCCCGCAAGTTTTTTTTATCTTTCTGTCAAGCTTCGACGGGCACCCTACCCCTCAAGCTTTTTACACTTTTGTCCAGCTTCGACGGATACCCGACTCCGCAAGCTTTTTACTTCGTTTTAATGACCTTTGTTTTTGCGTTAATCTGCTTTCTTAAAAAAAAAAGGAAAAGGAAATGAAAATTTTCATGGACAAAATTGAATCAATTCCTTTGCTTCCCATTTATTCTAAATGTAAAGCAAAGGGGGGCAACTGTTGATACTCAATTTTGCCCATAAAATTTTTATTTGTGAATTAATAATTGTATTAAATGATGCTTTAGTACAATACACTAAATTTTTTTTAAAGGTTTTATTTACCTATATCTTATTTTGAATTATAAATATATATAAATAATAAAAATAAAAAAATATTTATAATAATAAAAAAAGGACTTAACCCACTCATCCACCCACTAACCCACTCATCCACTCACTCATCCACTAATCCACCCACTAACTTACTCATCCACTCACTCATCCACTAATCCATCCACTAACCCACTAATCCATTCACTCATCCACTAATCCACCCACTAACCTACTCATCCACTCACTCATCCACTAACCTACTAACCCACTAATCCATCCACTCATCCACTAATCCACCTACTAACCCACTAACCCACTAATTCATCCACTAATCCACCCACTAACCCACTAATTCACTCACTCATCTACTAATCCACCCACTAACCCACTAATCCATCCACTCATCCACTAATCCACCCACTCATCCACTAATCCATCCACTCAACCACTCCACTCACTCATCCAATCATCCCCATCACCCCATTATCTTCCAAATCATACCCCACTCCACCTCCATTATCACCCCAATCATCCCAATCACCCCATTATCTTCCAAATCATACAACCACTCCACCTCCATTATCACCCCAATCATCCCAACCACCCCATCATCTTTAACTACTCCTTCACAACTACTCCTCTATATAATCCTCACTCATCTTAAACTTCAAGCCCCCCACATTCTCATCATCTTTTCTATCCACCACCATCTCCACACTCAACTCATCATCTTCTCCTTCAAACTCACCACCTTCCATCATCAACATACACACATTCACTTCATTTTCACACATTCTCATCATCTCCACCTTCATCCACCATCATCTCCATACCCAACTCATCATTTTCTCCTTCAAACTGACCTTCCATCATCAATACACACACATTCACTTCTCCACTCCAAGCTCTCCAACCTTCAACTTCATTTTCCATAACCTTCACCTCTCATCTTCACTTTCCATTAATAAACACACACCACAAACCACCACACCTACCACCCTCACCATCTTCCTTACCTCACCTTCCATTAGCAACGTCATAACCTCATTCATCAACCTCAAACAACCACTTCCATCTTCACCTCTACCTCCATTATCACCCTACACCATAATCTTCATAATAATCATCAACTCACCATACTTACCTTCATTTCTACCACCCTCACTCACTTTCAACCCATCACTCTACCACCATCACCACTTTACTCCATAATCTTCATAATCATTTTTAACTTTTAACTCACCATACTCATTTTCAACACCATTATCCACAAACCTTTAACCACCACAACACAAATAACCACAAAACACCACTTTACACCACGACATCGTCGAGTTCCGTGCCACTCAGATCTACTCCGTCAACTACCACTTTTTTTACGTTCTTGTGAGTATCTTTTCTTTTGGTAAGTTGGAATTAATCCATTGCTGACAAATTTGATTTTAAAGTTTTAAGTTTTTCTCTTAATTAAAATCAATCAACCCACACTTATTTTCTAAAGAACTACGTGACTTTGAGTTCCTCATTGCACCCGAGGATACGTAGGAACATAATTTCTATTCTGTCAAGCCGAAAAAATAAATTTTCATAATTTAGTTACTTCTTTTTTTTCTTTCCTTAAAAAAAATAAAAATAAAATAAAATTAAATAAAATAGTTGCGAAGTCTTTTAAAAAATGGGTAAAATAAATAAATTTGATATTATTAAAATTTGCACAATTGACTTAAAGGTCTAGTTCTGGAACAGGCAGTGTAGGGTGCTAACACCTTCCCTACACATGTCGACTCCGAACCCAAACTTTTTTAAAAAAGGACCAGTTTTGCCTATTTTAAGAGTTTTTCTAATGTTTTCCCAAATTAAATAAACATTGGTGGCGACTCCATTGATTTTCAAAATGCGCTAATCTTTTTCGGTTGTCCCGTCGCGATCTCAGTTGCGACATTCATCTAATATTGGATTAGTTCTATTCCAGCCGGGTTTAAGTCTAAAAATTTGTCCTTATCAAAATATTAGGTCGAGTTTATGTCAAGTCAAACTCATCCCATAAATAACCCTAGATAAGACGGACACCTTGGATGAAAGGGAGACATAGGGCTGATATAGAGGTTCAAGTGGGTGGTTCACAGGTGGCTAGGTGGTTCTATTTTGGGTTTTGGTTGGCAGTGGCGACAACTTTAGTGGAGGTTGTGTGATTTGGTTCTATTTTTTCTTCCTGCAAATTTTCAATTCGATCAAAGGAGCTCAAAGCTAAGGAATCAAGAACAAACCCACTGAGGAACCTAGTGAAATCTTAACCACATTGCATACAATAAACAAATGGAAAAAATAAAGTCAGTAGAGTATCACAAATCTATTGCAACATACTTTTATTTTTTAAAATTCATTAATATTACATTGTATTATTATTTTTCAAGAAATTAATAATAAGAAAATTTTGAGATTAATAATTATTAGAAGAAAGAACCATTCGTAAAGTTGATAGTTAATAGGAGAGAGGAGATGCATTAATTAACAAAATTCGTTTTTACAAAATAAGCTTATTATTTAAGTTGGATAAGAAAAGCAAAAGAAAGTTTTTTGTCCACGAAAGAGTGAATGATACAGACTCAAAAAGTGAAGGAGTTGTTTTAAAGTTAGTATTACCTTGTTATTTAAGTTCGATAAAAAAAGACAAAAAAGAGCTTTTGTCCACAAAAAGAGTAAAATGTGTTAACTTTTATTGAAGTGTTGAAAATTAGCATTTTCTTATATGTATATTAAGAGCGTCTATTGTTACTTCTCTCTAACTAATTTTTTTTTTTATCTTCTTAAAACTCCCTTAGTTAAATAGTTGAATCAATCTTACTTCAACAAGTGCAAATGTCAAGAGAACTAACAATCATAAAGTTATTGCTGAAATAATTAAAATAGGGACTCAGATAATTAAATTTTAAAATTTAAATATAATTGAACGTAAATGACTGAATTAAAATGTATGTTTTAAAAGCCTTAATTACAAATTTCCATGTGTTCTGACCTTTCTTATTTTAAAAGTTCAATAAAAGACAAAATTTATCCAAATGCATAATTAATTCTTTGGTATAAATACCAATAAAGTTCTTTAATCTTACATATTACAAATTTGATCCTAATTACAAGTCTCCTAATTTACAGTCTGATCAAAACTAAAGAAAAGCATTGAAATATGTTTTTTAATATAATATTTTATATTTTTCTATTTATTTTTTTAAAATGTTAATATATGCTAATCTACTTCTAATGATAAAGAAACTAAAGAAAAAGAAATAAGAAAATTTGAATAAGACTTAATATAAGGTATTGTGCATTCATTCATTTCATGATAGTATAGCTCTTTTACCTTCACATTCAACTATTGGTGATGTAACTACTCATTCTAATATGACATAAAATTTAATGGACTAGCAGTAACAGTAGTCCAACACAAGTGTTTAAAAATTGAATTGGTTAGAAAAAAGTATAAATTAAAAACTGAGATGATTACTCAACACCGATATATGATTTATTGGCCAAAAACATTCGATCATAAAGTTTACCAGTGAGCGAATAATGACTAATATTCCAATCTAATTTTTAAAACAATATAGTAACAACTTAAATATGACCAATTAACGCAAAAAAAAAAAAAAAAAAAACAAATAAAGGAGATAACTTTATTAACAATCTATGTAACTAACGTCGACTTCATCTATAATTAAGTGATTAACATGTATATTCATGTATAACTTAAGTACCTAACATATGATTAACTCAATTTATCTAAGGGCTAGTAGTTAATATAATTTTATTTTTTTTATCTAAGTAATTACAAGTAACTTAACTCTAAGGGGATTGACTTAGTAGTAGATAAACATGTGATGTATGAGTATGCACAAAATTACGAGTTCAAATATCAGCTATGATAATTTTTTAAGATTAGGTCACAATAAATATTCTTTTGAAATCTTCTAATTTTAGTTTAAATGACATGTTTTTAACTAGATCAATAAAATAGGTTAATTGAAATACACACAAATTGATCAAGACGTCATTGGATCACAATTCTAAAAAAAATTGATCACAAGTAACTTGGATGAATTTTATGTATCATCTTAAGTGCTTAACAACCATTATCATCTTTCATCTAAGTAATTTCTAGTACGCAATTAAGAACAAAATGAAACTTTTATTTTAGTTTCGTAATCAATTTGGTTACTTGGTTTCGGTACGACTGTTATGTATCTTATCATTATTTTATGGAATTATTTCTATTTGCCAAACAAAAAGTTACTTATGTCCCCAAAAAAAAATAACAAAAAGTTACTTTAACTATGATAGTCTTAATTCTGTATTACTTGACTTTTCAAAGTCTGCCATAAGAAAGTCATTTTCATTGTATCATAGGAGACACAACAAAATAGTACATGGTCAATTTTTCTTTCTACTATGAAATTAGACAGACATATAAATAAAAGCCATGGAGGGCTACTTTGGCTTGCTTGTGAACGGAAAATAATTTGCGGTTTAGCTTTCTTTTTTCTGTTTTGTGGTTCAAATTGTAGGAGATTCAGCAACAGGGTTAATCTTCGATTTAAAGATACCTTTTGAATATTTTCTTATTTAGGAATCGTTTATTATAAGAATTTATTTGATTTATAAAATTCTTTGTTGAAACAATTTTAAAAACATAAATTAATTTGATTTTAAAATTCTTTAGTTTTAAGTTGTGTCTATCTGAAATCTATTTAAATTTGGTTAAATTTGAGTGGCTTTAAGTTTTAATTATTTAATTTTACAATCTTATCCTTATTTACTTATCCATTCTACTTAATCTAATTAAGGGTAAGAAACTAAAATTATTAAACAAAAATCTCATTCAATGCTTAGGTGTTTTAAATTTAAAAGATCTTATAAATCAATTCAAAATCTAATTTTTATATTGAATTCCTAACGTAGAATTAATTTTTTTAAAATCAAATCAAATTAATTAAATCAGATTCTATTTTAATAACTCCAAATGCAACCTGTGTGATTTTATTAATTTTTAACACAATTTCTTATTAGGATCCCCTTTATCATAATATGATTTCTAAGACAATTTAGTACATATTTAGATAAATTTATTCAAATTCAAAAGTGGCTGGTCACCGTAAAAGTTGATGCAATCACAAGTAAATTTACCTTATTTATAATGTCATGGATTCAAATATTAGAATTATGAATTGTCACTTTGAGAATGACTTTATTTAATTATTAAATTTAACTCAAAATTAAATGAGTAATTATATTGTGAAAAAATTGATTTATTCAAATTTAAAAAAAAGAAAAAAGAAAAAGCTTATCAATTTTATTAGGGAGTTCTTTTCAGATGTACACAAAGAACACCAACATTTGCTTAATCAAACTGCATATATATTTGGAGGTAAATCACCCGATGCACGAAGATATTGAAGTGACCCTCTCAAAAGTATTGTCTTCATTTGAAAACCTATGAAATAATGCGTTGCCGTGAAGATTCACTCTTAATTGGCAGCATCATATGAAGGTTGGTAATTTTTTTGGCAATGAAGGTTGGTGTAAGTATATTAGAAGTAATTCAAAATTTTCTATAAATAAGTTAAATATTAACTCTTTCTATAATTAAGGCACCAAATTAAAGCATATAAAAAACACTAGTTCCATTAAATTTAGTACGAGACATTAAGCCCTTAAAATAAGGCACTAGTCATTAGGTCCTTAAAATAAGGTACTAATCAATAATTAAGTCCAACATTTTTTGCGATTTAGATCAATTTAGACTTCTATTTGACAATTATAATTAAATTTCTTTGCTCAACCCAAACCAATATATTCCACTATTTTATGGGTGTACTGGGTAGAAAATAAATACTCCAAACCCAATTATTTAACCCATGAACAACGTTTTACTGTCAATTTTGAGATGAAATTGATCTCATTGTACCTTGGATTTTACATTTTTCCATTAAACATATAAATAAATTTAATTTAGTGTTGTAAAATAGAGTACAAAAGTTCTACTAAATACTAAAGACAGAGACATAGAAATCACTTTGGTAGCATACGTAAATATTTTCTTTTCCCATTAAATCAGAATGTCAAAGTAAAAAACCGAGACATAATATATGAAAAAATCAATATACATAAAATTGAATAAATTATTTATACAGAATCCCAAAATTAGAAAAACTAATGCAGTAAGCTCATTCCTCGCGCATTCACATCTTTTTCTGTAAATCACTGAAAAAAATATCTTTCACTTTAAACATTTTCTTTAAACTAAGATTTTACCCATTATCCTGGCATGGTTGTGTATCATCTCATTAGAGAAGCACATATCACTGTTAGTTACGAATATAAAAAATGTTTAATTTTAATGCACTCTTTTTAAACTATCAACTAATTATAAATTATTATATATGTAACTTTTAAGATAATTATTATAAGAAACAAATATTTTTAATTGTTGGGTCCAATCCATGATGGAGTGGTTGAATTGTGTGGCCAAGAATCATTAATGATGTGGTAAAATATTAGTCAAGAGTTAAATCAATAGATGTGGTTCTTTGGTGATTTCTAGCCATAAAAAATGAATGGTCATAATTCATTCTTGAAGCCTATATAAGAGAGGCTTGAATGAAGGTTTATGCATCTAAGTGACAATCCAAGAGAGAAGAGACAAGTTCATTGAGTGTAAAGTATTTTTTCTGAGTGAGAAATAGAGAGTTTGAGTAATTCCCATTAGTTTGTGAGTGCGGGTATACACCGAAAAATATTGGGTTTCATCTCTAAAGGTCTCATTGAGTATCACTGTAATTTTTGTATCACTTAAAAGAGAGTAGAGTGTGTGATGATACTTGTAATTATCCTTATTATAGTGGAATATTTTTTGGAGTTTGTCCCGTGATTTTTCCCTCAAACATTGAAGGGTTTTCCATGTTAAAATTGGTGTCTCTTGAATTTATTCTTCCTGCTTACAATTTCATAGTACGTATTTATTATGTGGTGGGAAAAGGTGATCCTGAGAAGCATCCGCTGTGTATCAAATCTCTGATCAATTTTTTCAACAAGTGGTATCAAGAGTTGTTGGTTACGACAGTGTCAGATTCTCCAGGAAATTCTTAGTATGCTCTATGATTACAACATTGATTGATCTTCCACATCAGAAAAGAATTGTTCTTGGTTTATTTGGCGTGAAGCACTCTACTTATTCACCTGATTGTACTTTGTCAGAATTTTTGATAGCGTGGAAGTGTATGTCTAGGAAAAGTTCTGACTGAGGAAAGATTTAGTATTTAAATGTGTCCATTTATGACCCACCTTTCTTTCTTGGCAACTTACCTGGTGTACTGTTCACGTACTGGCAGTATTCTGATATACAGTTATAATTCTTGGTGAATAAGTGGAAGTTTGATGAAAATTAGTACAGGCAGAATGATTAGTCTGAACGGGACCAATTATCAGATATGGAGGGGAAAAATGAAAGATCTCCTTTATGTGAAGAGTTGGCATCTACCGGTGTTTGCTACAATAAAGCCTTAATCGAAAACTGATGAAGAATGGGAATTTGAGCATGCCCAAGTATATGGTTTTGTTCGGCAATGGGTGGATGAAAATGTGCTCAATCATATTTGTGATGAGACGCACACAAGATCGTTGTGGGAGAAACTTGAATGTCTATATGCTAGGAAGACAGGCAACAACAAACTCTTTTTAATCAACAAGATGATGAATTTACAATACAAAGAGGATAGGACTATCTCCGATCACTTAAGTGATTTTCAAGGAGTTTTGCAGCAGCTGTCCTCTATGGGTGTAAAGTTTGATGATGAGATTCAATCACTTTGGCTACTTGGAACTCTACCAGACTCTTGGGAGACATTCAGAATGTCCCTTTGCAACTCCGCTCCTAATGGCGTGGTGACGATGGAACTTGTCAAAGGAGCTGTTTTAAATGAAGAGATGAGGAGAAGATCTCAATCCTCGTCTTCACAATCTGAAGTTCTTGTCGCAGAAGATAGGGGGAGAAGTAAAAACAAAGGTTCGAGAGGTAGAAGTAAAAGTCAAAGCAAGTCAAAGCCCAATTACAAAGATGTAGAGTGTCACTATTGTGGCAAGCTGTGACACATTCAAAAGAAGTGTTTCCTCTTTAAGAAAGATAAGAAAAAGGGCAAAGTTAAAGACAATCAGAAAGACAATGATCACAACGATACAGTTGCAGCAGCCGACCTTGTCATTGTTTGTGATGAGGAGGTAATTAATTTTGCTTGTTAAGAGACAAGCTGAGTCATTGATAGTGGAGCTTCCTTACATGTTACATCAAGGAAGGAATTATTCTCATCTTATACACCCGGAAATCTTGGGGTGTTGAAGATGGGTAATGATGGTTTTTCAAAGGTTGCTGGCATGGGAGACTTTCATTTGGAAACCAATACTGGAACACAACTGTTTCTTAAGGATGTTAGGCATGTGCCTGATATTCGCTTTAATTTGATCTCGGTGAGAAAACTTGATGAGGAAGACTATTGTAACACCTTTGGTAATGGACAGTGGAAGCTTACTAAAGGTTCATTGATTGTGGCCCGAGGAGAGAAAAGCCTTAGCTTGTATTTGACACAAGCTAAGATTGTTGGTGACTCCGTCAATGCGGTTGATGATGAAAAAGCAACCAAGATGTGGCACAAGAGACTTAGCCATATAAGTGAGAAGGGACTAAACTGCTTAGTCAAGAAGAAACTACTGTTAGGTATAAAGAACGCGAGTTTAAAGAAATGTGTGCACTGTATGGCTGGAAAGTAGAACAAAGTTGCCTTCAAAAGTCATTCTCCTTCAAGGAAGTCAGATTTGCTAGAGTTAGTGCATTTTGATGTTTGCGGTCCCTTGAAGATAAAGTTTTTTAATGGTGGACTTTACTTTGTGACATTTATTGATAATCATTCAAGGAAACTTTGGGCTTATGTTCTGAAGACCAATGATCAGGTGCTTGATGTTTTCAAGCAATTTCATGTATCTGTTGAAAGGGAAACTGGTAAGAAGTTGAAGTGTATTCGCACTGATAATGGTGGTGAATACATCGGTCCTTTTGATGAGTACTGCAAAATGATGGGTATTAGACATCAGAAGACGCCTCCAAAGACTCCATAATTAAATGGTCTGGCTGAAAGGATGAATCAAACTTTAATTGAGAGAGTTAGATGTTTGCTTTCAGAAGCAAAATTGCCAAAATCTTTTTGGGGGGAGGCATTGCTCACAGCAGTACATGTTATCAATCTGTCTCCAGTAGTGGCTCTGAATGGTGATGTCCCTAACAGAGTTTGGTATTGCAGAGAAGTTTCTTATGATTACTTACGAGTTTTTGGATGTAAAGCTTTTGTTCACATTCTAAAAGACGAGAGATCAAAGCTTGATGCTAAGATACGACAGTGCATCTTTATCGGTTATGGTCTTGATGAATTTGGCTACAGATTGTATAATCCGATTGAGAAGAAACTCATTCGAAGCTGCGATGTAGTATTCATTGAAGATCAAACCATTAACGATATTGAGAAAGCTAAGAAGGAAGTGTCTAGTAGTAATGAAGGCTTGGTTGATCTAGATTCAGTTCCTATGCTGAATTTTCCTGATCCAGTTGATAATGATACTCAAGGTGATGAACAAATTGCTAATCAACCAAGGGCAGTTGATGCTTCTATAGATGATGTTGGAGATGATGATGAGGTTATTGAGCAGGGGGGCAACCCCCTTCACCTCAGCTCAGAAGATCAGAGAGAGAGCGGCGACCTTCTACCAGGTACTCAAGTTCAGAGTATATCCTTCTTATGATGATGGGGAGCCAGAAAATTTTGATAAAGTTCAAACTCATAAGGATACAACCCAATGGATAAGAGCCATGTAGGATGAGATCAATTCCTTGCAGAAAAATGACACTTATGAGCTTGTGGAACTTCCCGAAGGCAAGTAGGCCCTGAAAAACAAATAGGTGTTCAAGTTTAAAATAGATTGTAACAAGCTAGTAAAATATAAAGCTTGCTTAATTGTGAAAGGCTTTAGACAAAAGCGAGGGGTTGATTTTGATGAGATTTTCTCCCCAATTGTCAAAATCAGCTCAATCAGAACTATACTGGGTTTGACAGCTAGCTTGGATCTAGAGCTTGAGCAACTTGATGTGAAGACTGCATTTCTCCATGGTGATTTAGAGGAAGAAATCTACATGGTTCAACCAAAAGAGTTTGAGAAGAATGGGAAGGAACATATGGTTTGCAGATTGAAGAAGTGCTTATATGGCCTGAAGCAAGCTCCGAGACAGTGGTATAAAAAGTTTGACACTTTCATGATAAGTCACGAATATACCAAAACTGATACAAATCATTGTGTGTATTTCAAAACTTTCCCAGATGGCAGATTCATTATTCTTCTGCTATACGTAGATGATATGTTGATAGTGGGGCAAGACAGGTTGATGATTGGCAATCTAAAAAATGAGTTGTCAAAATCATTTGACATAAAAGATCTAGGACCTACAAGGCAAATTCTGGGAATACAGATTTTGCGAGATCGAAAAGCAAAGAAGCTTTGATTATCACAAGAAAAATATGTGGAGTGAGTCTTAGAGAGATTCAACATGCAGAGTGCTAAACCAGTTAGCACACCATTGGCTAGTCACTTTAAACTCAGAAGAAGTTGTCCCACAAGTCAAAAAGAAAAGGAAGACATGGCTAGAATTCCTTACTCCTCTGCAGTCGGGAGTCTGATGTACGCCATGGTTTGTACTCGTCCCGATATCGCTCACGTTATAGGAGTTGTCAGCAAGTTTCTTTCCAACCCAGGTAGAGACCATTGGGAAGTTGTGAAGTGGATCTTGAGATATCTCAGAGGTAGTACAAAAATGTGCCTGTACTTTGATGAGTCTGAAGCAATTTTGAAGGGATACGCTGATGCAGATATGACAGGTGATCTTGACAACAGAAAATCCACTTCAGGATTTTTATTCACTTTTGCAGGGGGAGCTGTATCATGGCAGTCTAAACTGCAGAAGTGTGTTGCTTTATCTACAACTGAAGTAGAGTATATTGCTCTAACCGAAGCAGGTAAAGAAATGCTTTGGTTAACTAGATTCCTTTGACAATTGGGAGTGAAGCAAGAAAATACAGTGATTTACTGTGACAGTCAAAGTGCTCTAGATTTGAGCAAAAATACTATGTATCACTCACACATGAAGCACATTGATGTGAGATATCATTGGTTGCGATTAGCAGTGGGAGAAAAGCAATTTCAATTAGAGATTATCCACACTGATAAAAATCCTGCTGATATGATGACAAAAGTTATAGCTCAGGAGAAGCTTCAACTATGTGCTGGGATGGCTAGCATGCACTCCATTTGATCATTCTCTTTCCCCTTAGGCTGGAAGAGGAGAATTATTGGGTCCAGCCTATTATGGAGTGGTTGAATTATGTGGCTAAGAATCATTAATGGTGTGGCAAAATATTAGCCAAGGGTTAAATCAATGGATGTGGTTCTTTGGTGATTTCTAGCCATGGAAAATGAATGGCCATGATTCATTCTTGAAGCCTATATAAAGGAGGCTTGAATGAAGGTTTATGCATCCAAGAGGCAATCCAAGAGAGAAGAGACAAGTTCTTTGAGTGCAGAGTATTTTCTCTGAGTGAGAAATAGAGTTTGAGTAATTCCCATTAGTTTGTGAGTGTGGTTATACACCGGGACATATTGGGTTTCATCTCTAAGGGTCTCATTGAGTGTCACTTTAATTTTTGTATCACTTGAAAGAGAGCAGAGTGTGTGAAGATACTTGTAATTATCCTTATTATAGTGGAATATTTTTTAGAATTTGTCCCGTGATTTTTCCCTCAAACATTGGAGGGTTTTCTACGTTAAAATTGGTGTCTCTTGAATTTATTCTTTCTGCTTGTAATTTCATAGTGCGTATTTATTACGTGGTGGGAAAAGGTGATCCTGAGAAGCATCGGTTGCGTATCAAATTTCTGATCAATTTTCCCAACATTAATGACGTGATAATGCATAATTAAATGTCAGTGTAAAAAGTTTTATACTTACAAAGCATTAAGTTAAATCCATAAAAATGAGGTATCTTTTGGGTCAATTACTCATCAAACGATAACTTTTTCCTTTCTTAATATCTAGTATTTCCAAGGAAAATTGAAATTTGATCCTAAATCATTACACTCACTAAAAAAATCTTTAATAATTGAACTAATGATACCTTCTAACAAAGAGCAATCTAATAAAAACGTTAACTCAAAAATAGACAATTGCAAAATGTGGTTAGAGGGGCATCAGGGTCTTAGTGAGTAGCAACACCACTTAGGGCCACCACCAATGTAGTCTTCATCGTCCCTACATTAGGTACATTTCGTCTTTTTGCACCTTGCCCCTGATGAAAGAGACCTGGTTTTTTTAAAAAAATTGCTTCACTTGGCTGGTTCAACTAAACTTGGCCGAGTTATACACAGTCGAGTCACCTGGTTTAAGATGATTTATTTGTCCAATTGATCTAACAATCTATTTGGACTAGAAAAACCTAGTTCATTGAGTTTTGGGTTCAATAGATTAGTCAATTGAATGGGCCAATATCCCAAAGTAATACATACTGACACTTAAGTAAGTCATGAATAAAAGGTCTAATAGAACAATGGCCTAATAAACATTTTAATTAGTGAACTAACAGGACCAATAAAAAAAATCCGAAAAAAGGGGAGCCATGAGTAGGGGTGTCAAAATTGGCCAAGCTCGATGAGCTGACCCGAATAGCTTGACAAAATAGACGGGCTGGGCTAGTAAAATGACAGCCCGAAACTTACATGGCTCGAATGGGCTGAGCCCGAATGGGCCTGGCTAACCCGTTATTTTAACACTACATAAAGCTAAATGGGCTGGGCTAGGCTAGCAAAATACCAGTCCGAAACTTACATAACTTGAATGGACTTGCCCAAAAATAGCCCGAGCCAGGCCAGCCCGGCTCGTTTTGACACCCCTAGCCATGAGAAAGAGAAACTTGTCCAATAAAAAAAAAAGGTAATCTATACATGACCATTTTGATACATCTTTTTTTTTCCTGTAAAATAATAATGCTATAAAAGTTTAAATGTATAAACTCCTGTAAATTACTTATACTGCCACAAGTGGATTGATTAGGTCTTTCGAGAGATACACTTGGCCTCTAAATTGATTATGGTATCTTGCTCCAAACATAAAAGACGAAGAAATGGGATAAGTCGAGCCTTGAAAGGTATCAGGGCAAGACTAAGAGAAAAGAAAACAAGAAAATGAATGGAGAGAATGAAGAATTGATCTCTGTTGAATATTAGAAAATGAACTCAACGTTCCTGATTACAATTGCAATTTTACATATATAGTGAAAAGCTTTTAGTTAGAGCTTAACTAACTCCAAGACAATTATAACTAACTTCCTAACTAACCATTATCTCTCACATCCCCCCTCAAACTCAGCAGTGGAGGAGTTCCAACTTTGAGTTTGTCATGAAATTCATTGAATTGAGAACTGGAAATGACCTTTGTTAAAACTTCTGCAACTTGTGCATGTGCTGGAATGTGGCTAATTCTGATTCTGCTTGTAATAACATGATCTCGAACAAAGTAAAAATCAATTTCAAAATGCTTTGTTCTAGAATGAAGAATGGGATTAGCAGTAAGAAGAACTACACTCAAATTGTCATAATAAACCATTGGTGGAGCTGGTAAAGTAACTTGCAACTTAATAAGTAATGACCTCATCCATGTCAACTCAGCAACTAGTAGAGCAATGTTGCGATATTCAGCTTCTGTGCTGGATCTAGAAACAACATGTTGCTTTTTGGAACACCAACTTATTGGATTTGAGCCCAAATAAACACAAAATCCTGAAGTTGACTTTCTATCATTTGGATCATATCCCTAATCTGAGTCACTAAATCCAATCAAGTCCAACGTAGTTGGTTTCTGAAGATGCAAACTAGCAGAAGAAGTAGCAGACAAATATTGAAGAATTCTTTTGACAGCTTTCCAATAAGATTCAAGTGGAGTTTGCATAAACTGGCATACTCTATTAACACAATAAGCTAACTCAGGTCTAACGATTATAATATATTACAAACTACCGACCACTAACCTATAAAGACTTGGATCAAAGAATGGAATGCTTCCAGTTGTTGAGAGTTTCAAGTTAACAATCATAGGAGTGTGATAAGGTTTACAGCAAGTCATTTTGGCTTTGGCATGTAGATCTTGAACATATTTAGTCTGTGATAGAAGTAATCCACCAGTGGCAGTTTTTTGAACTTCTAGTCCAAGAAAATAATGTTCTTGACCCATATCTTTAAGTGTAAATGAGGCGTGGGGACTGCTGATAAGTTCTGTAATAGTTGAGGAAGAATTTCCTGTAACAATGATATCATCTACATAGATGAGAATCAGCGATGTTGAGGTAGGAGTGATTCTGGTAAAAAGTGAGGCATCTGACTTTGTAGAGACAAAGCCTAAGGCATATAGAGTATAGGAAAGCTTTTGGAACTAGGCTCTAGGTGTAACACCCCAAATTTTTGAAAAATATTCCGAATGTCCTGTTTGCTGTTTTTCAAACTTTTGTGTAAACGACCGTTGTGTCCCGATTTTACTATTTCTTGTTTTTCTGTATGAAATACAAGTATATTTTACAGGCTCTAATTTTATTTGGTCGTTTAGCGTAATTTGCTTCGAGATTGTAAAATAAAAATTTTGTCAAACTACTGTTTTAAATTTTTCTGTGTGAAATACAGATATATAATACTGTATGTAATTTTATTTGAGTATTTTGAGTGATTTGCTCGATTGTGGGAAAAAATAAAAAAATGACCATTACGTCCTAAATGTACTGTTTTAAATTTTTCTGTATGATATAGTGTGCAATATTATTGTCTGTGATTTTATTTGGACTTTTTGTGCGATTTGCTTCGGGGTAGGAAAATAATAATTTTCTGGACCGGAGAAATCTTGTTTTAATTATTCGGAACTGGGAGATCTTACTAAACCCAATTCTGAATGATACTGTTGTGAATCTTTTAATTTTTAGGATTTGACTGTACAATAAAATAATTTTGTATTATTATAATATTATTTTATTAGTCAGTACAAATAAGTGACAGTGAACTCGAAAAATGTTTACGGGACCCACTTTTAGTCATCAAGTGCTTTACACGTGGACCAATGGGAAGCTGGTCAAAATTGGTGGTTGTGACTCATCGCAACGGGCCAATAGGAACTTGACATGTGGCGTGACTCCTCAGCACTATGACTCAGCAAATTCCGGAAGGTTCCAGAAATGGTGACTCGCCCTGTGACTCACTGTAGTGAGTCACCTGTTCCAGAAGCTTCTATGATGACTCACCATGTTGACTCAGCGCTGTGACTCATCATTGATGACTCAGCTGATGACTTAGCACTGTGACTCATCATGCTGACACAGTCAGTGACTCAGCACGCTGACTCGCCATGCTGACTCACCTGTTTTAGAAAATATCTACGCTGACTCGCCATGCTGACTCACCTGTTTTGGAAAATATCTACACTGACTCGCCATGCTGACTCACCCGTTCTAGATAGTTCCACGATGACTCATCATACTGACTCATCGTAGTGAGTCACATGTTCTAGAAATTTCTCTTTGATGACTCGCTTTGTGATTCATCAAGGGCAATCAGTAGAAAAATGATCAATAATAATTGCAACTCTGCTAGTGTAAGATAAAAATCTAGGTATATTTTATTACCCACTAGACAATAGACATTGACTTTATAAGCAGTAATTATTGTTCATTGCTTATGATATACCGAAAAATATCCTAAGCCTTCATCTTTTTCCTAGAGTCTATAAATAGGAGGACCTTGGCTCATTTTCAATTTTGGCAAGAAGCTCTCACCCTTCCTCTCCCATGGTCTTCTACGGCTATAGCTTCCAAGTGGAGGGCAACCTTCATCCATTCATCTCACTTACTCTCCTACACATCCTTTTCTCCAAAGAACCAAGATCAAACAACCAAAATTCTCTCATTTTCTCTCCCCCTTGATTTCGGCCAAAGCACCAAGAAACCTTCTCCAAATTTCTATAATTCCTACCAATATTATTTCTTGAATCCTTTCATCAAACCAAGACACTTTCATGTTAGGAATTTCTCAAGATTCCTTCATCTTCATCTTCCTATCAAGCAAAAACCACAAAAGCTCATATCTCTCCCTTTCTTCAAGCTCACGGCCAACCCCTCAAAAGTCACCTTCCAAGCTTCAATAATTCTAAATAACCATAGATCTTGAATCTCCATGTAATTCTAAGGAACTTTCATGTTGGAGATTTTTCCTAAATCATCCATCTTCATTTTCGTTCTTCAAAGCTCAAGTTTGAAGCCTTGAAGGTGGAAGTCTTTAATCTTCATGTTTTTATCTATTTTAAAGTTCTAATCATGATTTTAATCCATGATTATTTTAGTTTAGAGCCTTAGGTATTAATATTGCATGTTTTCTTTGTTTTTCAAGAAGCTCTTGGTGGAGAAAATTTGCTTGAAGGAGACATACAAGGAGCTTTGGAGGTTCTTCAAGAGGTAAGAGGGAGATTACCCTCATCAACAATGTGTTGGTGGTGAGGAATGTATGTGTTTGTGGTGAAGAATCCATAAGGATTCATTCACTTGATTGTTTATAGTCTTTCCTACTTGTGATTGATTATATGTGAAAGCATGTCTAATACCTTTAATATTTTGTATGTGTTATGAGTGTAACATGTCTAATAGCTTTAATAATTTGTATGTGTTTTATGGTTGTTTTAGTATATGGTATGTATATATATATGCATGATAATTATTGTAACATGTAAATAATATACAAGGATTTGCATGAATGTTCCAAAGAACACAAATCCAAGCTCACGGCCTCAAGGCAAAGAGGAGAACCAAAATGTTCTCATCAATTTTCTAAAAGTGGAATTTAATTAATCTAGGAAAATTGACAAATTACAAATTGGTTTAAAGCAAGAAAAATGAATTTAAAAATCAAATGGCAACTATGTATATTTCGGCCAACATGCATAAGTTGAATGTTTTGATTTCTAAAACCATTTTCTAAAACAATGATTTAATGAATATAGGTAATACAATAAATTGGACATTGATTTAGAAGATGAAAAATAATTTAAAGATCAAATGCAAAGACTTTGTTAAATTTGGCCAACATGCCACATACCTTTGATCCAAATTTATTTTCTAACTATTGACTAGATAATTTAATTAGATCAAGAGTTTTATAAGAGATTAAATGTATGAAAATAATTAGGAATGAATTATAAAGCATAGAATGATTTTCGGCCAATATGCCAAATTTAAATGTTTTTGATTTATAGAATTGTTTTCAACTAAGGTTAAGTAATAAATGCCAAAAGGATTTTATTACAATGAGTTTTGAAGAAATAAATTGATTAGAATTAAGTTTAAGAAATTTAAACTAATGATTTTTACTGTTAGAAGTAAATACAGTAACTTTTGTAAATTGCTAACATATGGCTCATATTATATTTTGAAGCATGTTAGTGGTTTTTAAAAAGTTAAATTATACGGTTAAAAATTAAGTAAACAGAATTTTTACAGAAAAGTTAAGAAACCATTATTATAAGTTTTCTAAAACAAAATACTGTCAATTTTTATTAAAAACGGACAAATAAGATAGAAAAGATGTCCCAAAGACAGTATCCGGTATGAAAAATATTCTACGTAGTTTAAACGTACTAAATATTATTTCTGTTTGTTTTAAACAGTAATTTTTAAGGAATTCGGACAAGAAAATGATTTAAAAATCTTACGCGATTGAGAAAACGTATTAAAAACTCTACGCGATTTTAAAAATAGTAAAATATATTTACGCGATTTAAAAATGTTTATAAAAACGACGAGATTGTGAAAACGCGATAAAATTTCTACGCGATTGACCGAAACTGTATATTTTATACCGTTAAGGGTATTCTATATATTTTTCGCTGTCGGGCTATGAGATGAACCCGTACAGGCTTTTAAACAGTATTTGTCCGGTGGGACTTACTGTATATTTTTGCCATTGAGGGCATATATATTTTTTTATACCATTGAGGGTATTTTGGTAATTTCTTATTTTTTTAATCATGCATTGAGTTAATGCCATTTTTGGTGAATTGATTGATGAGGTGAATAACATCGTATTGTCGGTGCGATAAACGTAGTGTGGTTCAATTTTGAATGAACTTGGAGACATTAGTGTGCAAAATTCCATTTGTGACGATAGGGGTTGCTCCTCGAAATTTGTGGTAATTGGCAACACACTAATGGACTCGACACGCACTATTTTTAATCGAGATCTTGTAAAGTCTAATAGTACATTGCCTGTAGTGCCACAACGTGAGACCGTGAACTACACCACGCCTTGGACAATGGGTTCCATGTGACGTGGGGCTATAGACGCAACGTGTGATAGCGCAATAGTTTGGTTGGGCAGTCATGGTACTAATAGATTTTGTGGGTCATTCTCTCTGATGTCTGTATGTTTTTAGCTTCATGGAGTAGGATTGTGTCATATTGCACATGTATCTGTGTTGTTATTGATTATATTTTTTATCTGTGATATTTTTATTTATGTTGATTATTTAGTATATTTTCATCTATGATATATTTTTATCTGTGTTGTTATTTATTATATTTTTATCTATGATCTTATATGTTGTTATTTATTATATTTTTTTATCCGTGACGTTATATGTTGTTATTGTTTTTAATTTTTATATTATATCATTATCTATATTGTTATGGCATTTTATATTGTATGAATTGTTATATCTATCTTAGTAATGTTATAGTTGTTCATTATATTATGATATATGCTTATTTGATTTATTTATAAATTGATAACATGATTGCATTTGTGATATCTGTGTGTATGGAATGACTTTGTTATTCGTATTATTCTTTACTACCGTACTGGTACTGGTGAAATGGGATCTCACCTCTTTACTGTATTGTTTGTTGTGTTGTTTTACTTAAATTTGTATAGTAGACGGAGCAAATTTCTTAGACCCATTGGAGGTAAACTTCTGATGATGGTGACGGCGTCGAGGAGTAATCTTCCAAGTTTCAACAGAATGCAGTTTGGTGGAGAAATTGAACATGTAGGTTGGGTTTTCTCGTTAGTGTTGTTACCGTGCTATTAGTATTACCCGTCTTTGGGTTTGCTACTGTTTCTCTGAATCTGTAAATGTTATGTTTTAAATTGTTGTTGAATACTTTGTGGAATATATAATATGTGTATTAATTAATTTAATTTAATTTCTGTTTTACTTATAATTTTTGGTAAGTTTATATTTTCGCGAAAAGAAATTTTAAAATTTATCCTTTAGAATTCAAAGCTTTTATAAAATGATTTCATTTGGTTTTATGTTTTATTTAAAAATGTGACGCCCTATGGAGGGTGTTACACTAGGAGCATGTTTTAGACCATATAGGGCCTTGGTCAGCTTGCAAACTTGACTGCCATTACCAATTTCATATCCCTGAGGTTAAGTCATATAGATCTCTTCTTGTAAATCTCCATTCAAAAAGGCATTGTTGATGTTCAATTGATGGATTGGCCAATTCTGGAACAAAGCCAATGTTAGAACAATCCTAATTGAAGCAGGTTTGACAACATGACTAAATGTTTCATTGTAATCAAAGCCAGCTCTCCAGTTAAATCCCTTTGTCACTAACCTTGCTTTATATTTCTGTATAGACCCATCTGGATTGTATTTAACTTTAAAGATCCACTTGCTACCAATAGGAACCCTATCTTAGGTAAATTAACTATAGTCCAAGTGTTATTTGTCATTAAGGCACTATATTCATCATCCATTACTTATTTCCAAAGAGGTTGAGAAAGAGCTTGTTTAACAGAACTAGGCTCTAAGGAAGCTGAAAATACCTTTGGTTTGTAAATCCTAGCCTTTTCCATGGTAGTCATAGAGTGAATATTGACTGGCATAGAACCAGTTGGATGAATAGCATCAATATTGTGGTAATCAGGAACTGTAACAAGTGCAAAACCAGATTGAAGGGCAACATCAATACTATGTTGATCAAACACTTGCTCAGACAATTCATTAGTGACAGTAACAATATTATGAGTGATAACTTCAGAAAATGAAGTTAATTCACTTGAATTTGATTGTATTTGAGCATACTATCCCTGAGTTTTCAAGGTCCTAAGTTCAATATTTGCATAACTTTGGTGAATTAAGTTTGTTGACTTAAATGATTTATAATTGAATCTTTGAAGATCTTGTTTATCTAAGTTGGATGGATTGTGGTTTGATGGACCTTGCTATTGTTTTGATATAGGTATTCAAGATGAGAAAGGTCTTAGAAGGGATGAGGAAAGTGAAGAGAGGCTCAATTTGTGAAGAAAACATCAAGGGGAGGTTCTGCCAACCCACGCCTAGGCGTGACAAATCCACGCCTAGGCGTGGCCCTTGCAGTTTCTCAGGGATTCTAGGCAGAGACATCCACGCCTATGCGTGGAAAGGCCACCCCTAGGCGTGGTAAAGTTAATTTTTCAGGTTATTCAGATAGAGACCTCCACGCCTAGGCGTGGTAAAGTCAAGCCTAGGCGTGGTAAGCAGAGAACAGGCACGTGATTTATAACCACGCCTAGGCGTGGGAAAAATCCTGGCACGCGAATTTTACCTTTATATTCTGATTTTTGGGAGAAGTAAGGGCATCTTCAGTTTTGGAACACAAGCACGAATTCCAGAGAGCAAGTGAGAAGAGGAGGAACCCACTTGGATTGGAGGTGACTAAAAGGAGAATCAAGATCAAGGAGGAGGAGCAAGCTTGGAATCTCTCCATTTTTGTTCATTCTTTCTCTTTCTCTCTTGATTTGTACTTGATGGTTCATTCAATTTCATTCGTTTTCTTCTCCTTGATAATGTGTAACTAAATTCTAATCTAGGGGCTCTCTAAGATCTTGCTATGGATTTGATTAATTTGTAATTAGTTGAGTATCCTTTCAATGAAATTGATTTTGTTCATCCATATCTATATTTAGTGCTTGTTATTGATTGGTCATCAATTGCATGATTTTTAATATTCCAATTGAACTAGAAATAGGGTGTTGTGAATATGGATATGATATGGTTGATGTATGTTTAACTAAGGGGATGGACACATACCTTTTGGACATGCATGACAAGTGTTTGATAATTGGTCTCAATGAGTGATTCTTATGTTAACTCACATAGACACATAGTGGATTAGCTAAGTTTTACATGGGTAATTGACCTAAACATAGGCTCTTATCTATTGATGGTTATTAGCTAGCAAATATCATTTTATTGTTAGGTGCTTGTTAATTGCAATTAATCATTGAAGTAGCAAGTGAATAGGAACCCCTAGGCTTTAATCATTCTCATCTTCTCTTGTGATTTTGGTATTTGGTGCTCTCTTGTTTTGATTTCCTTTACATTGTTATTTTAATTGCAACCCACTCTCCTTCGATTGCTTAGATAAAAATTTATGAATTTTGGTTAAGTTTAACATTCTTCTAGTTAATCAATCCTTTGGGACACGATACTCTAACTCTCCTTTATATTACTTGTTGACCCATGCACTTGCGGATTTACGGACCAACAATGAGGAGAATTAAAAATAGAATGTCCATTATTATGTAAAGAATTCTGAGAGAGAATTCGTATGACAGTAACATTAGAATTGTGTGTTGACTCAGAAACAAAATGCAAACTTGGAAGAAAACTAGTAGGATTAAGTTTGAATAGAAAGAGATGTTAATCAAAAGTGACATTTCTGCTAATGATGATTTTCCCTGAGGGTGTTCGACACTGGTAGCCCTTATGTTGTGTTCCATACCCTAAAAAGACATATTGTTGAGATTTAAAATCAAACTTGTGTTGATTATAGGGTTAAAGAAAGAGATAACATGCACATCCAAATACTCTAAAATTGTCATACACGAGCTTTTTATGAAATAGAACTTTTGTAGGAGATAAGTTTTTAAGAATAGGTGTAGGAAGGGAATTGATTAACTGAGTGGTAGTGAGAAAGGCATGATTCCATTAAGATAGAGGTAAGGATGAGGTTACTAATAAGGTTAAACCTACTTCAGCAATATGTTTGTGCTTTCTTTCAGCACTCCCATTTTGCTAATGTATGTAAGGACATGAAAGTCTATGAATAATACCATGTGACTCAAGGTATTTAGATAAAATAAGATATTCTCTAGCATTATCTATTTGAAGAGCTTTTAATTTGGTACCAGTTACAACTTAACCAATTGTTTGAATTTAAGAAAATTAGAAAATACTTGAGATTTACTGTGCAAAAGATAAATTCAGGTATACTTAGAGAAAGCATCCACAAAATGCACATAATATCTTGCTCTATTTATTGAATTAAGAGGGGCTGGACCCCAAACATCACTATACACCAGTTCAAGTGGAGATTTGTATACATATTTTGAAATTGAAACAGGGCAGTTAATGGGATTTGCCCATACAACAAGCTGAACAAACAGTAAAAGGTTTATCAAAAAGAAATATGCAAATTACAAGACTTTATACCCTAAGAACTATTTTAGAAGCAGGGTGTCCAAGTCTTGAATGCCAAAGTTGAAAATCTGAATTTAAACTAGTAGAGGCTAGATTTGAAAGAATTGGATGAGTGGAAGATACTGGATGCAGACTGTCAAAGACATAGAGGCCATGTTTAAGGGTTCCTTGGAGAATTGTCTCCTTGGAAATCAGAGATTTAACAAAACAAGTGTTTGAGTGAAACTCAAAATAAACTGCATTATCTCTTGCAAATTGAGAAACACTCAACAAATTCTTTGTAATTTGGGGAACATGAAACAAATTATTTAATAGAAATGATTTTGGGTTAGAATTAGAAATAAATTCATAATTCCCTACATGCATAATAGACAAACCTAATCTATTTCTAACCAGAACTTTATCATTGCCACTATATTCTATCTTTTGCATCAGATTAGATGACTTGGGTGTCATGTGGAGTGTGGCACCAGAGTCTGGGTACCAATTGGGATCATACAATGTAGCAGGCGTAGCAAGCACATTACTCATGGCAAGATTGGCATTGGAAGCATTATAGGAAATAAAAACTTGATTTGAATTAGAACTAATAGAACCAGAACCAGAAAAATTGGGATAAAATCTATGCCAACAATTCAGAGAAAGATGACTAGATTTTCCACATAATTGACAATATGGCTTATTGAATCTACCTCCCCCTCTACTAAATCTACCTCTGCTTGAGCCTGAGAAGTTTTGGTTTCAAGGATTTGGACTGAATCTTGCTTGTTCATTAGAGAAGAACCCTTGAGATATGAAATTTCTCTTTCTCTATTGATGCTGATTAAATTGCTGAAATTGAGTTATATTTGCCTAGATCAAGCTATTATCTGTTTTCCTAAAACGCTCAATTTTTTCTTCTTGTGCCATAAGAAGAGCTTCAATCTGGCCTACTGAAAAAGGACTAGTTCTTGATGTAATTGTTGTGACAAAAGCTTTATATTCTTCGGTTAAACCATCCAAGATTGCTTCTAAATGATTAGCTTCATCAATAGGTGCTCCAATTGATGCTAATGTGTCCACGATCTTCTTGATTTCAAGTAGATACACATTTACAGAGGCTTGCTTATTTGTATTCCTTAGCTAAAGTTTGAGTTACCTTACTTTTGCACGAAAATGAGAAGAAAAAAACTCTTCCAACCGTTTCCAAACTTGATATGAAAACTCACATGCCACCATGCAAGTTGTAGAAGATTTACTCATTGAGGATAGCAAGCAAGGCAACAGGAGTTGATCTTGTTGTTCCCAATTGAGAAAATCATCACTGATCGTTCCATTTTCTTCATTTTCTGATGTTGCAAACTTCTTGAAAATTGCTCCTCCTGTGATATACTTATGAAATCTATACCATTTGATAGTTGCTAGTGCTTGTTGTTTCCACGGTAGGAAGTTTTCTTCAACAAGTTTGATTGAGACATGATTTGAAAAGGTATGAATAACGAAAGAACATGGGGTTGCTATTGAAGTCTGGGAAGAACTTTGGGAAGTCATGGAAGCACAAGCTTTGATACCATGAAAGGTATCAGGGCAAGGCTGAGAGAAAGGAGAAAATGAATAGAGAGAATGATGAATTGATCTCTGTTGAATATCAGAAAATGAACTCAACGTTATTGATTACAATTGTAATCTTACATATATAGTGAATAGCTTTTAGTTAGAGCTTAACTAACTCCAAGACAATTATAACTAACTTCTTAACTAACCATTCTCTCTCACAAGCCTCAATCCTACTCCTACACTTAGGTTAGTTATGACCTTTTTTTAAAAGTCTTTAAATATTTGCAAGTGCACGAGTCGTATCAAAGTATAGTTAAACAAGTATAAGGTCATTTTCATATAGATTGATAGTTAAATTTTAAGTATTAAAAAAAAATTTCTTCCTAATCTAGTCAACAAAAATTACGAATCAAAATGTAAAGATAAAATAAAACAAATAATTAAAATGATTAGCAAATTAAATGAAAACAAGTAAACAAATTGAGTTTCAACCAGATGCAAGATGACTAAGGTTCATAATCCACCAAGATTAATGTTAACATTAACCATGTCAAATTGTTATACCCAATTAATTTATCTCATGAACATCTAGATGTAAAGCATATGCTCACGAAAAATTTATTAATGAAGCACCAAAAAACAAGTAATCAGATATATGATTCTATTTCCTTAATTAATAGTAATTTTCAAATAATCAAATGTATCCCTAACACGAAATCACAATTGATATCCAACAATTACCACTAACACTCAAATAACACAAATAAATTCAAAGCATGAGAAAAGTATGACTGAACTCATCTAAAAATTCATTCATATAATCTGATAAAAAAAAAGAATCAATAAAAGTTAAAATCTTTAATTGGGTACTAACAATTCAACAAAGCAATGCTAAAATAATCAAGGTTTCAGCATCTCCTCAATATCGAGAATTTAGCAAGACATGATAAAATTAGAACACAATAAAATCATCTTACTAATATTCTCCATTGCACACAACTCCCTCTTTTCTTCATTGTTGCAATGTTGCGACGTTGTTCCTTCCTTTCCTTGCTCCTTGAGCCCATGCTATGCTACACTCTTGTCCCTTTTTTTCTTTATCTATTAATAAGAGATTTTTCCTAATAGGAGTGTATCTTGCACATAATATCCTTAATTGGTCCCCAAATAATAAAAAAGATATTGATTGGAGAATATCCTAATAGGATTTTTGTTATTGAGGGGGCTTTATGCTCACTTGACATTTGTTGAGACACCACTCAAATTGTTACCAGTATCATGGACTAGTCATATTGAGAGAGTTTATCTTTACTTGTGATTAATTCATGAATTGGGTCCATATCTTTTGAGATAGGGGCAATTTGGAGACCATGACTTTTTAGAAGTTTAGATTTGTCCTGAAAAATCTTGCACTGATATATTGAACATAATGATTGTTAAAATTAGAGTTATGACCTTAAGGAGATCCAACCTTTAGGTTCCACCTAACTAGGACACAAAGGGAGCGTACTTCTTCTTTATCTATCTTTTCCTCATGCCATTCATTCTTGCAATCAAACCTGAGTTCACAATACTAGATCTCGAACTAGAATGACTACTAGTAATCCTGAGGTAGGGAGAAATTTGAGTAGGGAAGTTGAGGAAATGACATGGCAGATGAATAAGATGTTTGAGACCCAAGCAAGGTTAGAAGCAATACTGTAAGATGTGAGGGATTCTCTCTGCTTAATCAGTGGAAATATGGGTGCAAATGGGGTTGAAGCATATGTAAGTGTGCCACTGATGCCCTCAGTGATAACAACCCCTGCATTCTCAACTGTAACCTCAAGCATCGCTGTAGGGATGAAAAACTTTCATGAGCAACCACATCAAACAACATCGATAGTCATGCATATTAGGGAGGGCTATCGTACCTTGGAAGGTGGTCATAATGAAATTCTTGATTATGCTAGACCTACTTGGGAACAGTCTCATGTGTTCATTCTGGGGCAGATAACAATGCCTCACTCTGGGAATAATCACACTATGATCGAGAAAGATAAGATAAAAGAAGAGTGGATAGAGAAAATAGAAGAACAGATCAAGACAATCAACGGTCCTAGTGCTTATAGACATCTCAAAATAGAAGAACTGTGTCCTACCACAGATATCGTAATCCCTAAAGACTTCAAGATTCCTGATTTTGTCAAGTATGATAGGAATGGTAACCATCGGTGTCATTTGATCAGTTATGGAACCAAGATGACCATTTGATCTAGGGATGATAAGTTCTTCATCAACTTTTTCCACGAGAGTTTTACGGGTCCTACTTTAAAGTGATATCTTCAATTAGACCACTCAAAGATCTCTCATTAGATAGAATTAACTGATCTATTCATGGATCAATACAAGTTCAATATGGATGCAATTCCTACCTGGGAATAGTTGAGCTCAATGCATAAAGGAAATGAAGAATCTTTCAACCAGTATGCACAAAGAAGGAGAGCCTTGGAGGCTCAAGTTCAACCCCTATTGACATTTTCCTAGATGTGTTCATATTTCTTAAGAACCCTGGGAAATCTTTTTATCAGGGCAATGACCGGAGCAGCCTATAAAGATTTTGCTGACTTGATAACTACGGGACAAAGGATCGAGATTTTAGCCAATGTTAGGAAGTTGCCAGTGAGCAATACAGAGAATACTGCTCCTAAGAAGGGATTCCAACTGAAAAAGAAAGAACCCGAAGTGAATTATGTCTAACACCAACAAACCTTCAAACCTCAATATTCACCACAATACCCAAGGCATCAACCACCATATAATCCTAACATTCACTTTCCATACCAAATACCTACACCTCCTTATTACCCACTCACCAAATTGTGCCAATCGCAAACATCACCCCAACTCCACAATTCTAAATCAATAATGTTCTCACACCACAATCATATGTACTAACTCGCCCAACCTATAACCGATATCCACCTGTACCTCCGTAAAATTACCTAAGTCGCCCACAACCTTGGCCAAACTTCCAAAATCAAGGTTGCTTCCGTCCCCAAAACCTACCCCTTTCACAAGATATAAGAAAGGTCATGAGCTTGCGTACACTGATGGATGAAATATTCGATGGGTTGAAGAAAGTAGGCTATAGTATCACTACACTAGCTGCAATGATGAAAGAAGATGAGAAGTTGGATGAAGAGTCAAGTTGTACTTATTATTGTGGGGGAATAGGACATGATATCGATAACTGTTGGGTCTTTAAGGTTCAAATCTAGGGATTTATCACTTTGGGAGTAATACAACCTAGACAAGGGGTGGATTTCTCTTGAATATGTCAATGTGGTTGAACACTTTGTGCTTAAGGTGCCACTTCTCAACCAAAGCTTCGATGCCAGAAAAGGTAGTAGTGACAGTCAAGAAGCCAACGCCATTTTCTTATAGTGATACTCACACAGTGCCGTGGAATTATGAAACTAAGGTAGATATATAGGGAGTTGGGGAAGAGGCTTCAAGGGCCCGAGTTACTAAAATACATCAGAAGGAAGAGTCAGTGACTAATAGAGTTGGAGTAGGAGGCATTACAAGGAGTGGACAATGCTATAACTCAGGAGAAGTAGAGAAGATGAATAATGTTAAAGAAGGGAGTAGGGAGGAAACCTCAAGAAAAAAGAAGAAAGAGAAAGAAGAGGAAGAAGAATTCTTAAAGATCATGAAGTAAAGTGAATATGATGTGACAAAACAGTTGAAGAAGACTCCATCCATAATATCTCTATTGTCACTCGTCTTGACATCTGAGTTGCATCAGAAGATGTTACTAAGAGTTCTGAATGAGGCCTATTTCAAATCCAATGTTACCCCTAAAAGTGTTGTTAACATGGTGAACCCAGTGAAACGCGTCAACATGATCACATTTACTGATGAAGAGATCACCTCTTGGTCTGAGAAAAATCCACGGGCCTTGCACATAACCCTTAAATGTAAATGGTATATAGTTGAAAAAGTTTTGATTGATAGGGGGTATGCACTGAATATCCTACCTAAGTTGACTCTAACCTCATTATCAATAAGCGAGGATGAACTGTCACCTCTTGAAATGGTGGTGCGACCTTTTGACAAAAATAGGAGAGGCATTTTGGGAGAGATGATGTTACTGTTAGAGGTTGGTCCAAGTAATTTTCAAGTGTTGTTCCAAGTTATGGATATTGAGCCTGGTTACACCATGCTTCTAAGGAGACCATAGATCCATGCCGCTGGTGTTGTTCCTTCCACCCTGCATCAAATTGTTAAAAAATAGGTCAATTATTACCATAAACGAGGAGAAAGAAATTATATTTTCAAAATTAGTTTTGGTGCCGTATGTTGAGAGTGCAGAGAAAGATGAAGAGAATTTGTGACATAATTTTAAAGTAGTTGAGATTGAATTTGGTAGGAATGAATCTCCAACACAAATTGTGAATAAGGTGGTGGCCCGAATTATGGCTAATAGTAGATATCAGGAAGGAAAATGCTTGGGCTCACAATCTCTAGTGTCACTCCTAGAAAATTTAAACAAGTTTGGGTTGGGATATGAAGCATCTCTGGAGGAAAGAATAGGGAGCATAGCTCTGGGAAAAAGAATGATAAGGGCAAAATGAAGCACATTCCTCACTTGAGGGAAACATTCCCAGCACCAGCTAAGATAATCATATCTAAAGAAGTCATTCATCCCCGATGCCATCTCACTATTAATTCATTGCATGAAGAAGGCCCAAAAGAGTACGAGGTATTTCATCCTTTTACTAATGGGGAGCCAATGAAGAACTGACAATCCGAACTAATGATTGATGTAATTGTTTCCAAGTAATTGTCTGGTTATAATGTACTAAGTACATATTTAAGACTAGCTATGTTTTGAGCTTATGTTAATGTTATTTGAGACATTAACTAAATGAATTTGCATAAATATTCATCATTTCTTCTCGTTGCACCTTTGGCTTGTCCTTTTGCATTTATCAGTTTTCTTTTTATATTTCTGTATAATATCTTGTTGTTAGTCTATTTATATAATTATTGCTTTGTCATTCCTACTCTATTTTACCTTTCTAACTCCTCACAAATTACTTTCCATGGAATTGAGTCTTGTAGAAAGTTCACTTTATGAAAGGGACCTCAAAAACTAATCAATTGATTCCTTTGCGACGTTTGATGAAGAAGATCCTGGATCTAGTGAAAAGGAAGAAGTTATTGAAAAATTTGTAAAATTACTAGAAGATTCAGAGAAGAGATTTGACTTGAATGGCAAGGTAGTAAAGGTGATCAACATGGGGACAGAGGAAGAGAAAAAAGGAGTTGAAAATAGTGGAAAACCCTGAGCGTGAAGCAATGATCACACTATTCAAAAAATATATGGATGTCTTTGCTTAGTCTTATCAAGATATGCTTAGATTAGATCCAGAGATAACGTCATATAAAATCCCACTATATCTGAATATTGAGGCAAAGAAGCAGAAGTTAAGGAGGATGTATCTCTGTATGTCCTTGAAGATCAAGGAGAAAATGACTAAGCATCTAGAAGCAGGATTTGTGGAAGTGTCAAGACACCCAAAGTGGGTAGACAATATTATGCCTATGCTTAATAAGGATGGAAAAGTCAGAATGTGTGTGGACTACAGGGATCTTAGTAAGGCTAGTTCGAAGGAAGATTTCTTACTCCCTCATATCGATGTTCTAGTTGATAACATTGCTAAGAATCACAAGTTTTAATTTATAGATGGATACTTAGGGTACAATCAAATCCCCATGGATGTTAATGACAAAGAAAAAACCACTTTCATCACTCATTAGAGAACATTTTACTACATAGTGATGCTGTTTGGATTAAAGAATGTTGGAGCTACTTACCAATATGCTATGGTTGCGTTGTTTCATGACATGATGCATAAGGAGATTGAGGTGTACGTGGATGATATAGTCACTAAGTCTAGAGAAAGAGAAAGCCATGTGACAGTTTTGTATAAGTTATTTGAAAGACTCAGAAAATACAAGTTAAGGTTGAATCCTACTAAATGTTTTTTTGGAGCATCTACTAGAAAACTACTCAGATTCATCATTAGTAGAGAAGGAATAAAGGTGGATCCTGATAAGGTGAAAGCAATACAAGATATGCCTACTCCTAAGACAGAGCGTGAAGTGAGAAGTTTTCTCGGGAGACTTAACTACATTGCTAGATTCATTGCTAACTTGACTAACACTTATGAGCCTATATTCAAGCTATTGAAGAAGCATCATCTAGGTGAATGGGATGAAGAATGTCAAGGAGCTTTTGACAAGATAAAGGCTTATTTAATGAATCCTCCTATTTTGGTACCAACTACATCAGGTCATCCTTTGACATTGTACTTAATTATATTGCCAACCTCAATGGGAGTAATGCTGAGGCAACATGATGAATCAGGAAAAAAGGAGCAGATAATTTATTATCTGAGTAAGAAGTTTAATGACTGTGAAGATCGTTATATGGCTAATGAGAAAATTTGTTGTGTTCTAATATGGACCTCAAAAAGACTAAGGCAATATATGTTGTATTACACCACTTGGTTAATCTATTGAATAGACCCTATGAAGTACATATTTGAAAACCCTCACGTTTCATTAAAGGTTTCAAAATGGTAGGTGATGTTATCAAAATTCAACATCAAGTACATGACTCGAAAATCCATCAAAAGAAGTGTGATTGCTGATCATTTAGTTGAAAACCTTCTTGAGGGTGGATAACTAATAACATCTGAGTTCCATGATGGAGAAATATTAACAGTGGAAGGAGAAGAAAAAAATGAGGATGAGCCCATTTGGAAGATGTATTTTGATAAAGCAGTCAACATGTATGGTAGTGGCATCAGAGTCATGGTTGTTACATCAACTGGAAAGCAATACCCAGTTGCTTCAAGCTAGATTTTGAATGCACCAATAATGTTGCGGAATATGAGGCCTATCCTAGTGGTTTACAAGTTGCAATTGACTTGGGGATCAAGTAGCTAAAAGTATTTGGAGATTCAACACTCATCAATTATCAGGTGAACAGTGAATGACAAACCAAAAATCCAAAGTTGGTGACTTATCAAAAGTTTTTAACCTAGTTAACTGAGAAGTTTGAAGAAGTGACTTTCTCCTATCTGACTCGAGACAAGAATCAGTTTGCAGATGCATTGGCCACTTTGGCTGTAATGACCAAGTTGGGTATCCACAATAATGTTCAAACCATCCAAGTGAAGACACAGTGAGTCTGCGCATTGTGCCAATGTGGAAGGCAAGCCAGATGGTAAACCTTGGTATCATGATATCAAGCAGTATATTCAACATAGAGAATACCTAACTGGGGCAAATGAGGTGAATAAGAAGACTATCCGTCAGTTGACAGTGACCTTTTTCTTAGACGGGGAGGTTTTGTACAAAAAGAGTCATGATGGCACCTTGCTTAGATGTGTGGACGCTCGTGAAGCTCGTATAATTATGATTGAAGTCCATGAAGGAATATGTGGAACTTATGCTATGGTCATATGATAGCACGAAAAATTCTAATGAGTGGTTATTATTAGTCCACCATAGAAATAGACTGTATAGAATATGTTCGAAAGTGCCAAAAATGTCAGATATATGCAGATCGAGTCAATGCACCTCCATTCTCCTTGCGCAACTTGGTATCTCCATGTCCTTTCTTGATGTGGGGGATAGATGTCATCGGACCCATCAACCCTAAAGCTTTCAATGGTCATTGCTTCATTTTAGTGGTAATTGACTATTTCACTAAGTGGGTGGAAGCTTCCTCGTATGCCAATGTCACTCAAAAAGTATTTTTAAAGTTCCTTAAAAGAGATATTGTTTGTAGATATGGAATTCTGGAGAGGATAATCACAGATAATACTACCAATCTCAATGATGCTGAGATTTAGAAGTTCTGTGAAAATTTCAAAATCAAGTATCATAATTTAACTCCCTACAGGCCTCAGATGAATGGTGCAGTTAAGGCAACAAATAAGAATGTGAAGAAGATTATTGCTAAGATGGTAATGAACTACAAAGGCTAGCATGAAATGTTACCCTATGCTTTGCACACGTATCGTACCAATATACGATTTAGCATTGAGGCAGCACCTTTCTCTTTGGTGTATGGGATAGAGGCTGTCTCTCCCATAGAAATTGAGATTCATTCTCTAATGGTTTTGATAGAAGCATAGTTGGAGGAATCTGAATGGGTAAAGACTGGATATGAGCAGTTGAATATGATAAAAGAGAAAAGACTAGTAGTTATTTGTCATGGACAATTATATCAAAGCAGAATGACCAAAGCCTTAAACAAGAAAGTTCATCCTGAAGAATTTTGTTCAGGAGATTCGGTTTTGAAGAAGATTTTTCCTAATCAAGAAGATGTCAGAGGAAAATGGGCTCTGAGTTATGATGGCCCATACATAGTCAAGCAGGCATCTTTAGGAGGAGTATTAATTTTGCAGAATATGGATGGAGAAGAATTGCCAAGGTCTGTAAATACTGATGTTGTCAAGAGATTTTATGCCTAAAAAAAAATAGGGCTCGTTAGGTTGAAAACCCGAAAGGGTGGCATAAACAAAAGTCAGATTAATAAAAAATAAAAATAAAATAAAAACAAAATTAAAGAATACCCGTTAGGTTGAAAACCCAAAAAGACGACCTAAGCAAAAGTTAGGGCAAATAAATAGCCAAAATCTCAAAGAAAGATAGCCTAAAACTCCTTGAAGGGTTCACCAAATTGGGGCAATTTTTATTTTCATTTGATCGGTTACATATGGGTAATTTTGTTTGCATTCAATTGACCATAATAGGGCAAAATTTCTGAAGGATTAAGGAGAAGATGCGTTGAAGAAAGTAGCAACATAGACAACAGTTGAATTATCAAGCAGTTGCAAGGAATTAATTGGATGAGAGACAATGAACTAATATTAGGGAAATTTATTTATTTTTTATAAATCCTTGTAACTTTCTTTTGTTTCTATACTTTCATTCTTCAAGCATGTGCCTTACCAAAAGTTCATGTACAGTTAGATTACCAGAATAATAAAATGAAGTTTTGTTCATTCAACGAATTTCTGTTCATTCATGAATGCATGTTTATTCAATATGTCTCAAATAAGATAAATTTAAGGTCAACAATTTGATTTAACAATTCTACAACAATCCTTCAATGATCGAGTTAGATGAAAAGATCTCAGTAGTTCAAAGTACATATTACAATGTGGCATTTGTTCGAAATGATTACAATACAAGCCACATAAGCTTTCGTTGCCAAGAAGAACAATGGCATAAAAAAATGAAAAAAATAAAAAAAATGAAGAAATGAAGAAGGGAAAAAAGCAAATCAAGAGGATTCCAAGCCAACCGAAAGGTCTGATGAAGAAAAGTACGTGAATAAGGGGTTGATTAGTCAAAGATTTCTAGAGTTGTCATTGGTTCAAATGTTTTTTTTTTAAAGTCTATGTCTAACTAGCATAAATGTTTTCATATTTTCATATTCACGTGATTTCTTTTGAGCGCATCAGCTCCATGCATTTTAATTTCTTTTAAGCACATCGACTCTATACATTTTAATTCTCTATCAATTCTTTCAAGTGCATCACCTCCATGCATTTTAATTTCTTTTGAGCGCATCGACTCAATGTATTTTAAATTCTTTTGAGCGCATCAACTCCATGCATTTTAAATTTCTATCATTTATTTTAAGCACATTGGCTCCATGTATTTTAAATTCTTTTGAGCACATTGACTCCATGCATTTTAAATTTCTATCAATTCTTTTGAGCGCATCGCCTCCCTGTATTTAAATTCTTTTGAGCGCATCGACTCCATGCATTTTCAATTCTTTTGAGCGCATCGACTCATTGCATTTTAAATTCCTTAAATTTATTTTAAGCGCATCAACTTCCTGCATTTTAAATTCTTGTCATTTATTTTGAGCGCATCGGCTCCCTGCATTTTAAATTCCTATCATTTACTTTAGAGCGCATCGATTCCTTGCATTTTAAATTCTTGTTATTTATTTTGAGTGCATCGGCTCTCTATATTTTAAATTCTTGTCATTTACTTTTGAGAGCATAAACTCCATGCATTTTTAAATTCATGTCTTTTATGTTTGAGTGCATCAGCTCTCTACATTCTAAATTCTTATCATTTACTTTTGAGCGCATTGACTCATCGCATTTTATTGTTATCACATTATTTTTTTATATCATCTTATGCATTCCTGAACAAAATTCGAGTTCATGTCTTTACTCGTTCCTTACAATGATAAAATGAAAAACTGTGGTTATTCTTTTTATTTAGTAAGAAACAAGTAAAGAAGGGCAACTGTGGACACCCAATTTTGTCTGAGTCATTAAGACTTTTTTTCATTCATAAAAAAATAAAATAAAATAAAAAATAATTAAAAATATAAAATATAAAATAATAATAAATAATAAATAAAAATATCAAAAAAGAAAAGAGAAATAAAAAATGACCCAACTTTCTAGCTTAACTCGACCTATCGACCCATTATCCAACCCAAAACTTATATGCCACATAACATCCAAAGAAACCCTAGTAGCGACCCATCTCTAGTCTGAAACCCTAGCCAACATCACTCTCTAAATCCTAATCCTCTCTTATAAAAACTCATAACCCACACACTTTTTAGACACACAGAAACACAAAAATTTAGACACAAATACAAACACAACGATCACATGAAAATACCCTAGCCATTTTTTTTATGCAGCCATCAACAACTCACCTATACCAAAAACTTCATCATCATCACTTCCATCATTAAGCTTCCATATCCACCTTGCTCAACCACGTCCTAATAGCCACCACAAACCACCAAAGAGCCACCACCAACACCCACAAACCACCAAAGAACCACCACCTCAGATTCACCAAAACAACCATCATCTTCCCCACGCACCACGCCCTCACTGCCACCACAAACCACCAAAGAACCACCACTAACACCCACAAACCACCAAAGAACCACCATCTCATATTCACCAAACTGGCCATCATCTTCCCTGTAACAGCTTCTTTTGAGCATGTTAGACTACTTTATGGTTATAATGGTAGCATAATACTTGTTTTATATGTCTGTCAATTTTTGTGATAAACTGAGTTAGTTGAGGCACTTTGTTGTAACTCAGAGTATGAATAGTAGCTTAAAATGACTCAGATAATAACATAAATAGCTAAACAAAGTGAAATAAATCTAGAGAATTTGTTTATAAGTCACAAACAGGTGTAAGAGGACGTAGTTAAAATTTGAGAATAATTAGAGTTGGTTTGGTATTTTTAGGCATATTGGTTGTGTATTTAATGCTGGATTGACTAGCAGCTGATATGAAAAACTATGATAATGGTGAAACAACATTTTTAATGAATCTTAGTATTTATGTTAAAGTTGTTAGAAGCTGAAAAACTAGATTTAGCTAAATCTAAGTGTTCTTAGCAGATCAGGAAGTATCAGTTAAGTACTTCAGTGAAACAAAGTCATAAACGGAAGCCCCTATATTTGGATTTGGTTTCCTGATATTTCACTCCACTATTATCTCATTTCGCACATCTTTTCTCACGAAACAGCAGAGAACAAGGAAAGCCAAGAAGAGAAGGCTAAGGAGGAAGAGGAAAGGGGGAAAAAATGGAAAGGCAAAGCCAAGGTTCAACAGCCACCATCATCAAGAGCTTGAGGTAGGAGTTCTACCCTTGAAATCCATTTTATTACCTTCATCCTTTCTATTGTTTGAAGTTAGGTTATTAGATGGAGAAAATGGAATTGCTTGATTCATGTTTTCATTAAATGGAATTGGTTATTTCATATTAAAGAGAGCATGAGAACAAAATTGGTCTTTAGATATGATCAATTAGGCCCTAGAATGGGAATTTAAGTAATGAACAACTAGGTTTGTGATCTTGAGCACAAATCCAAGATTAAGTGAATTAATAGGTCGTAAAAGTGTTACAACATATTTAGGAAGTGTTGGTGATGTTAGAAATCACCTAGAAGCCAATTTTAGATGATTGGAAGTGATTTCAGATCAATGGAAAATGCTATAGCCCTGTTTTCTGCAGAATTCTGCAGAAAAATGCCTCATGCCGTGGAGTGACTAAGAGCCAGGCCGAAGCGTGATGAACCCAAGATGTTTTGACAAACCCACTGCAGTGTGCCAGAGTTTTGCCACAACGTGAGTTCCAGAATTTTTCAGGAATTGTATTCTTGATGTTTTGAGCTTTCCTACTAGTTGGAATGATTTAAATATACTTTCTTAAGTGTAGTAAGACACTTTTAGGGATATTTCAAAAAGGAAGTAACCATTTAGCATATAAGAACAAGTGTGAGATTTAAGTTATTCAATAGTTGTGGATTTCTTGAATTAGTTGTCTAGGACCTTAAACACATTTGTGTGGATTAGAATATTGCTTGAATTGTGATTGTAAGTTAAGCAAGATACAAGCTTGGTAAAGAAGTTACACTTATCTTAGAGGTATAATTTATTCTTTTATAGTCAAAATTGAGTTATATATGCAATTTTCAATATGAATATTTATTATCTCATTAAGATGGTTGAAATAGATTATTAGTTGAAGTTGGTTCCTTTAATTGTTAGAGTGGAACCATAGTCCAATTAACCTAATTAAGGGAGTGAGATAAACCCCTTAACCTTGCAAAGAAGTGAGTAAAGCTCTTTGTTAAGGAGGTAATTGTGAGAGGAAAGTGTCAGTACAACAACCTAGGACAAAGTAATGACCAAAGCTATTTGTCAGTTAACATGAGGAATATGATCAACCTTGTGTAGTGTAGTAAAGTGAGATAATCTTACTAACACGAGCCTTTGGATGAGTTAAGTCCTAAGTTAGGTATTGAAGTGAGTTAAGCAATTTGTCAAGTTTAGTAGATGTTATATAGTTGTATGGGTTATTATGTAATATTGATATACATTAGATTTCTATACATTACACAGTTGTATGGGCGATTGCATAATGTGGTTATTGATTATATTATATGAAATTATATTGATGAGTGCCATGAAATACATGTATAGTACTGAGAATTGTTATGTTCTCACCCCTTTTCGAGTTTCCATGGTAAAAGTAAGTCAATGCCCTTTAAATAGGGATAAGCAGATGAAGAAAGAACAAGACTAGATAATTTTTAGTTTTTGTTGTATGGACAACTCTTGTATAATTTACTATGAGTTGTAGTTTTGTTATATATATAACACTATGCCCTTAGAGGCTTTTGATGTATATATGTATGACCTACTTTTATCGTGGCTCTCCATATTAAATTGTTTAATTATATGGGATTAAAAGGATAGTAAGAATAAAAATGACATGATTAATGCTATATATCTTTATATATATTAGTTATATCAATATATTTGTATTAGGGTGTTACATTATGGTATCAGAGTAGCTTATTCTGTTTAGCTGGGGTATGGAATGACTATTCGTAGGCAAGTTAGTAGTTTAGATGTTTGTTGTGCATTTCTTCCCTCTTTAGTGAGATGTTTGCGTAACTTACATTATGTTTGAATGTTATTAGCTACTGTTGTACTATTACATGGTATTGAGACAAATCAACTCGATATTGAATGTTTTGTGTGTACAAGAAACTATGTCTTCTCCTGGATGAACTAAAAGGAATAATAATTCTTCTAGTGAGGGTCCTGGTATGGCCAAGGCTTTCATGGCAATGGCCAAAGCAATGCAAGATCAGACAACCATTACAACTAGAATGTTAGAGAGATTGGAAACATATCGACCTTAACAACTAGTACCACCACTAGTTTAGCCTGAGCAACCAGTTCAAGAGGTTCAAGTTAGAAGAAACCAGAACTTCCAAGACCTCTCAGAGTTCAGAAAGTCTACCCCATAGTCCTACAGAGGTGAGTACGACCCGGTCAGAGCAGAGGGTTGGCTCAAGGAAATGGAGAAGATCTTCACAGTTATGGCTTGCTCAGGTGAACAGAGAGTGCTCTTTGTTTCCTTTATGGTAGATGGGGAAGCAAAAGATTGGTGGACAAATGTTAAGAGAGTGTTTGATGCATCAGGAACTCAGGTTACGTGGGAGATCTTCAAAGGATCTTTCCTAGAGAAGTTTTCCCTCAGAATTTGCAAAATACAAAAGAGATGGAGTTCTTGAAGCTAGAACAGGGCAGCATGTCATTGGTCAGTATGTGGCTAAATTTAATGAATTGTCAAAGTTATCGTCCTACATCAGATTCCACACAGATGAGAAGCGAAAGTGTGCAAAGTTTGATGAAGGACTTAGAGGGGATATCCAAAGGGCTATCAAACCCTTAGAGATCTGAGACTTTGTATGCTTCGTGAACAAGTGTAGGATAATGGAATCAAGTAGTTTGCAATTCCAACCAGAGCAGACAACACAGAACTTCCAAAAGCAGAAGAGATTTGATGATGAGAAGGGTACTCCTAAACAGGGTTACCCACAAGATAAGGGTAAGCAGGTTCAAGGAGGAGCAGGGGGACTTAAATGCCCTATGTGTAGGAGACAACACAGAGATAAGCCTTGTTTGGAAGGGAAGTCAGTTTGTTATACATGTGGTCAACCAGGACATATGTATAGAGATTGTCGGCAAAAGTAGAAGGTTGTATTCACTCCTAAACCGCAAGTAGCAAGAAGAGTTTATACTCTGAGCGGTAAAGAGGTGACCTAGTCTCCAAATCTGATTCATGGTAGATGCATAATCCACAATCATCATTTAACTATTTTGTGTGATTCAAGAGCATCTGACTCATTTGTTTATGGTGATTAAGTGAAAATACTAAATTTTCCTACGACAGACCTTCCTTTTGATTTATCTGTTTCCACTCCCACCAGTAAGTCAGTTACAACTTCTAACATTTGTTTGGATTGTTGTATAAAGTTAGAAGATAGGATATTCTGTGTGGATCTTATCTATGTGCCCTTAGTAGATATTAATGTCATTCTTGGCATGGATTGGTTGTCCTCTAATCATGTAGTTTGAAATTGTGCACTTAATACCCCCATGTTTATGTCAAATGTATCTAATAAAGTTGTTCTTTCTGAGTCAGTGTATCTCAGTGCAAACCAAGTAAATCAGTGTATCTCAGATGTATCTAATAAAGTTGTTCTAATCAAGGGTATGTTATTTTTTTCTCTCTTAGTACAGAGGTTGAGCAGAGTTTAGATGATATACCAATTGTAAGGGATATTACCAAGTGACCTCAATACTCAAGAAGGGGGTTTATTGAGTAAATAAAAACTTTTTGCAAATCTTTCAAAAAAATCTTGTTTACTAATTTTCGTTGAAGCTATTAATTGATAGAAATGAATGAATGGATAAGATAGAAAGATATTTCCTACCAATGAACCAACCAAGAGAGAAATAATCAAGTAAGCAAATAAACTAATGCACAAATATAAAGAGAAGGGTTTATAGAATCAAACATTTATCTTAGTTCGACCACCAATCCACTTGTGACCTACGTCCAGTCCTTAAGCAATCACTTGAGATTTTTCACTATATCTTCAAGCTTTAATAGGTGCTTGATAGCCTTTACAAACTTGAGTACTCAACACCTTAGGATACCTCACCCTTGTACTTGAGCCTCTTCAAACAAAGGGATGCCTCACCCTTTATAATATGGAGGGATACCTCACCCTCTTTCACTTAAACAATCAAAGGTTGATAGAATGAATCTCTCACAAGAGTAAATGATACAAATTGAAGCTCTAGAATGCTCTTCAAGGATATCTCAAGTTTTTCACAAAAACAGAGCAAGTGGGGATTTCAAGGATTGAATCTCGTATTAAAGTGTTAGCAATTAGTTTTTGGTTCAAGGTTAACCTCTAATGAAGCCCTAACTCAAGTATTTATAAGAAATTTAAACAATGGAGCAGTTAAGGACATCAAAGCCATGCATTTAATGCACCTAATATAGTCGTTGGGCACTGTCAGACCACTGGTAATCGATTACACAATCTCTTTAATAGATTACATGGTTGTTTGAATGTGTTCTTGGCTTTCTAGGCAGGATGTAATCGATTACCAGCCTTGTGTAATCGATTACATGACCTCTGTCAGACTTGTAATAAATTACAGCCTCAGTGTACTTGATTACAAGGCATCTGCCATGCTTGTAATAGATTACATGCTCAATGTAATCGGTTACAAGGCCTCTGTTTAGCCTGTAATCGATTACCACACAAGTGTAATCGATTACCTTGCCCTTAGAACACATTTTTCAACTCTAATTAAGTATCAAGGCCATTTTTGACTTTGAGAAACTTGGATTAAACAATATTGACATGTGTTTAACATAATCCAAGATTAAAATCAACATTTTGTTAAAATGTGAACTTTGAAATTCGAGTTGAATTAAAAAACCATTTGTGATACCTTGAGAGCATTTAACATTGATGTTCTAAGACCTATGTCTAATGATCCTCTTGATTTCTTTCGTTGATCTTGATCAGCTCTTTAAACTTGATTTTCATCTTGGCTTTGTTATCATCAAAAATCATTAGACATGCTTCAAGACATAAGCATTCACATTCTCCCCCTTTTTTGATGATGACACAATAAACATTGAAAAGGAAGGAAACAATTGCATACATTTATCAAAGATTTAAGCTTAACTCTGTCCCATAATGTATGCATAAGATAGGGTTAGTAAAGTGTTCATGTAAAAGGTTAGAGCAAGCTCCCCTGTACTTATGCAATTACTAATCTCTCCCTCGTTGGCATTATAAAAAACATAAGCATTTAACCAAAATTTTGGCAGCATCTCAGCAGGGTTTCATGATTCCCCAAAATTAAACAACAGAAAACAATTAGTACAATCCAAGCAAGTTTTGCAAATAGTATAACCAGTCCAAAACAGAACCAATTAGATCAAAATATCAACATAAGCAATAAACACATCTGAACCATCAAAATATCAATTGATTTTATAATGATTAAAAACAGATCCAATGTCATATAGAATCAAAAACAAAAAATGAAGGAACATCATGACAAGGGTCCATGGTCACTGTCAGTCGCCTCGTTGTCACTATCCTCGTCTGCAGCTACATCTCCAAGGTTGACATCATCGTCACCGGGGTCCAGATCATCCTCGAAACCAAGGAGCTCTTCATCATCAGTAGGAACGCCAGCTGGAGTATCAGAAGGACCAGCGAAGGATAGAGGAGCAGGAGGGGCAGAGGAGGTAGGTGCAGTAGCTGCTCTCTTGGTGCATATCCTGGTCCCTCCAGGAATGAACAAATAGATGCAAGCTCCTGATCGGAGTAGTCCATCCTCAGCTTAAGGTGATCTACCTTTTGCTCAGTGCGATCCATCATGGTATCCACCGTAGTTGCCAAACTTTGTATTTCTTGAAGCAGGAGGTCCAAAGTAACTGGAGCTGGAGCAGGCTGTTGGCCTTCATCTTCATCATCACTCTCGGGGTCATGTGGAATATGACCATAACTCCTATGGGTGAGATAGTACCATATACCATCCACCTTGTTCAGCTGAAGTTTTTTCAAGGTGTGTAGGCTAATGGACTGTGGCCCTTTGAAGCTTGTATCCTTTGTTTCTTCAGTCAAGGAGATGTGATAATGCTCCAAGATCGTTGTTACAAGCATGACATATGGGAGGGCAGAGTTCCTTCTCTTCTTGACATCCAACATATGCTAAATAATGTCATGAGCCCAATTGATTCACCTACCTGTGGTCATTACCCATAAGACCACTACATCATCTCTCAGAACTTAGGAGTAATTGCCTCCCCTAGGAATCAAACCTCTAACAACTAGATAATGAAGAACTCTATTTTCCATTGTCAAACCAGTAGCCATCACCCTCTTCTTATCCCTTGGAATATCAAACCCAGACCTAATCAAGGAGGTCAAAGCACTCTTATACTCAAAGTCAACTCCCCAAGCATTCTCATTTCCATAAAAACTTATTCTATCATATGAAAGCTTGGTTAGCCTACACCAAGTTTCCTTAATGATCCTAATATGTGTTTTTTTGACCTCAGAAATTAGGCAGTTGTCTTCATATTTTAGATTAGCATAGAATACTCTAACCAAATTTTGGTAGATAGCCTTTTGAGTGCTGAAGAACCCAAGCAAACCTAACATCTCAATTAAACTGAAGCACTCCAAGGGTTCACTTGAGCAAAAAAACTGAGTGAGATACCTGGGTGAGATGAGCTTCCTTAATTGGAAGTTCTTCTGGAATAATTCAGCCTTCTTCGTGGTGGAGAAATGATGTGTGAGGTCCAGCCCCGAAATATTGCATAGAGGAGCACTGAAGGACTCTCTTACGTTGACCCCTATTTTTGGGCATTTGGTTCTTTGTGAAGAATCAACCATTTGAATAGAAGTGAGTTGAAAGGGATGAAAGAGAGGATTTTTGGTGAAGGGAAGGATGAAAATAGGAGGATTTTAGTGGTGTGGTTCGTGGGTGGTGAGAGAGAGAAAGATGAAGAGGTGGGTGGATTTTGGGGAGAATTTTGGTGATTTTTGGCGAGTTTTGATGGATGGGCTTTGTGGAGAGGGGATTTTCGAGTGAGTGGGAGGTGAAATGGAGTGATTTGGGTGAGATTTGAGAGAGAAAAGAGGGATTTGGGATGAGGGGTTTTCATGGGTGAAGAGAGAAGAAAATGAGTTTTCAGGAAAAAAATGATCTTTCGCGCGTCTGAAAACCTTTTAAAACCCCTGTGTAATTGATTACAATGGTTGTGTAATCGATTGGAAGCCTTCTATTTCCCTTGTAATCGATTACAAGTTTGGTGTAATCGATTACCATCCTTTTGGGAACCTTGTAATCGATTACATGGTTGGTGTAATCGATTACCTGAGTTCTAGGTTCACTGTAATCGATTACATGTTATGTGTAATCGATTACTTGCTTGACAGAACCTCTGTAATCGATTACAAAGGTCTTGTAATCGAATACCAGGTTACTAAAACTCAGTTTTTGCATTTGAAACAGTAAAGTGCCAAACTTAAAGCATTCAAATCAGTTCCAAAACATCCCAAATCAATTCCAAACAACATGTAAGCATTAAAACTGACTAGTTCTTGATCAAAAACACATGTTTTTACAAAATCACTACTTTTACCAAGAATTACACCATTTTGATTGTATTGGTGAGTTTGAGCCTTTTTGGACAACTTAACTATGATGGAGTACCTACAAAATAACTTAGGGGGAACCTCCGACGTTCAAGTCCGTATTGGATTCAAATATGATTAAGAATCAACAAGTTATGCAGCAAAATGTCATAATTATGCAGCAAAATCACATGTTATGCAGTAGAATTACATGTTCTGCAGAAAAATGAATTCATTATGCAGCAGAAATGAGATTGTGTAGAAATTTAGTTTATGCATAATTGATCTAATATGTCAAGTTCATTTCTTATATAGAAGAATGCTTCTTTTGCTAAAGGTTTAGTGAAAATGTCAGCTAATTACTTAGTAGTTTCCACAAATTCAAGCATATAATCACCCTTTTGAACATGATCTCTTATGAAATGATGCCTAATTTTAATATGTTTTGTTCTTGAGTGCAAAATGGGATTTTTAGACAAGTTGATTACACTAATGTTATCACATCTTATAGGGATATGATCAAGCTCAAGATCGTAGTCTAGAAGTTGTTGCTTCATCCAAAGGACTTGAGCACAACAAATTTCAGCTGCAACATATTTAGCTTCAGCTGTAGACAATGTCACACTATTTTGCTTCTTTCTATGCCAAGAAACTAGTAAGCTTCCAAGCAAGTGGCATGTCCCACTAGTGCTTTTTCTATCCATTTTGTAACCAGCAAAATCAGAATCAGAATAACCAATTAGGCTACATAAAGCACCCTTAGGGTACCATAATCCCATTTGTGAAGTGCTTATTAGATATTTCATAATTTGTTTTACAGCACAAAGGTGAGATTCTTTAGGATTTGTTTGATATCTAGCACACATACATACACTAAACATGATATCTGGCCTACTTGCGGTAAGATAAAGGAGTGAGCTAATCATACCTCTATACTTGGTAATTTCTACAGATTTACCTCCTTTATCCTTGTCCAAGTAACAAGAAGTGCCCATTGGTGTAGCCATTTACTTGGCACCTTCTATTCCAAACTTCTTGAGCAACTCCTTACAATATTTGGATTGACTTATGAAAGTCACATCCCTTGTTTGCTTTATTTGAAGACCAAGGAAGAAGTTGAGCTCACCCATCATAGACATCTCAAACTCACTTTGCATAATATTAGCAAATTCTTTACAAAGAGAGTCATTAGTAGCACCAAATATAATATCATCAACATATATTTGAACAAGAAGAATGTCATGTTTTTATGCTTGATGAAAAGAGTAATGTCAACCTTTCATCTAGAAAAGCCTTTTTCTAAAAGAAACTTGCTCAACCTTTCATACCAAGCTCTAGAAGCTTGTTTCAAGCCAGAGGAGCTTGTTTCAAGCCATACAAGGCCTTTTTAAGTTTAAAAATATGGTTGCAAAATTTTCAAAATCGAGAGGTTGATCCACATACACTTCTTCTTGGATGAAACCATTTAAAATGCACTTTTGACATCCATTTGAAAGAGCTTAAAATCCATGATGCATGCATATGCAAATAACATTCTAATGGCTTTTAATCTAGCTACGGGAGCATAAGTTTCTTCATAATCTATGTTTTCTTCTTGATTATAACCCTTTGTTACAAGCCTAACTTTGTTTCTTATTATTAAGTCTGTTTCATCAAGTTTGTTCCTAAAGTCCCATTTGGTGCCAATTATAGGATGATCATTGGGCCTTAGAACTAACTCTCAAACTTGATTCCTCTCAAATTGGTTTAGTTCATCTTGTATGGGCAAGATCCAATGTTCATCATTAATGACCTCATTTATGTCTTTAGGTTCAACTTGAGAGATAAAAGCTACATGGTTACATGCATCTCTAAGAGAGTTACGAGTGATTACTCCTTTTAATACATCACCTATCAATTTGTCAAGAGGATGGTATCTTGATGTTCTCCATTCCTTGGGAAAGTCTATGGTTTGAGAATCCTCTTGTCTTGAGGGATCATATGGGCTCTCTTCTTGCTTCTTGACTTCTTTTTCTTTGCTTTCTAGGTGAGTCCTTGCCAAAATTTCTGCAACATCACCAACAAACTCTTTTCTCGGTTCATTTTGATTAGTTTCATCAAATGCAACATGTATGGACTCTTCTATGGTCATAGTTCATTTATTGTAAACTCCAAAGGCCTTACTATGTATAGAATAGCCAAGAAATATTCCCTCATTAGATTTTGCATTAAACTTTCCTAAGTTATCCTTTCCATTATTCAAAACAAAACATTTACACCCAAAGACATGAAAATGTGAAACATTTGGCTTCCTTCCTTTGTATAATTTATAGGGGCTTTTTTTTTAAAAATTGGCCTTATTAGAGCCCTATTCATAACATAACAAGCAGTGTTAACTGCATCTGCCCAAAAATACTTAGGAAGGTTGACTTCATTGAGCATAGTTCTTGTCATTTCTTCTAAAGATCGATTTTTCCTTTTTACAACACCATTTTGTTATGGTGTTTTAGGGGCAGAAAAATTATGCTCAATGCCATGTTCATAACAAAAAGTTTCAAATTCATGATTTTTAAATTCACCACCATGGTCACTTCTTATGGATGCAATACAAACACTTTTTTCGTTTTGGATAACTTTAGCAAGCTTTTTGAATGATTGAAAAGCATCATTTTTGTAAGACAAAAATAATGTCCATGTAAACCTAGAAAAATCATCCACAATCACTAAAACATAGTAATTCTCACCAGAGCTCATAGTTCTAGAGGGACCAAAAAGATCCATATGCAAAAGTTGTAAAGTTCTAGATGTTAAAACCACATTTTTAGCTTTAAAAGAAACATTTACTTGTTTTCCCTTTTGGCATGCATCACAAAATTTATCTTTTTCAAATTTGAGCTTTGGAAGTTCAATTACTAGTTCTTTAGAAACTAACTTATTTAAGTGATCCATGTGAATGTGAGTAATTTTTCTATGCCATAACCATGAATCATTTTCTTTAGTCATAAAGCATTGAGCATCATTTGAGGAAATATCATCAAGGCTAATCATATATATATTATTGACCCTATGACTAACAAACTTAACATGCTTATCATCTTTTCCTTCAATTATGCAATAATTAGAATTAAATACTACTCTATTGCCCTTATCACACAATTGACTATTGCTAAGTAAGTTATGTTTGAGTCCTTCAACAAGCAAAATGTTAGCAATGGATGAAGAAGGGATCTTACTAACTTTACCAACTCCAACGATCTTTCCTTTGTTGTTGTCACCATATGTCACGTGACCATTCTTCTTAGGGACAAGGAAGGAAAACTTAAAGCCATCTCCGATCATGTGCTTGGAGCAATCACTATCAAGATACCAACTTGAGCTTTTAGTCTTCAAGCATACCTACAACACACATTCAAGTTTTAACATTTGGTCCCCAAATTGTCTTGGGTCCTTGTGTGTTAGAGTTAGGCAATGTGCCTTTAGGAACCCAAACCATTTTAATTCCAACCTTGGTGTTTTTGTTCTTTCTAGCATTACATGAAGATGAACTATAGCTTTTCCTAACATAATAAAAGCATTTGATAAAGGGGCTAGTTGATGTACTTGATGAAACAAAGAAATTCTTATAAGATTTTTGTTGGTTATTAGAATTATACCCCAAATCGGCCTTTTGAAAAGCACATCTTTGTTTCCCTAGTAACATATTCAAATTGTTCCTTCCCATTGTAAATTTTGCAAGTGTATTTTTCAAATCCTCAATTTCATTTTCAAATGCTTTACATGATGAACAAGATGAGGGTGTGGGTTCATTATCATGTGAAGAACAAATCATACATGATGAGTTAACATCAATAATTCTAAGAGTCTCATTTTTAACTTTGAGTTCTTCAATTTCCTTAGTTAAAATAGAATCTTTATTTGACAATAAGGAGATTATTTTGTTGGAAATTAAATCCATTTTAGTGAGTCTCATGGATTCATCATATAATTCTTGGAATGCATCTTACAATTAACTATATGAAGGAGAAGGTTTAAGATTAGATGAGATTACCTCAGTTTTGCTTTCTTCTTCTTCTTCTTCTTCTTCTTCTTCTTCTTCTTCTTCTTCTTTCTTCTTCTTCTTCTTCTTCTCCACTTGCCATGAGGCAAAGATGAGCTTCCCTACTTTCCGAATAATCGGTAGAATCCATATCGTTGTCTTCTCAAGAAATATATGCGCTCTTTCCTCTTTTTTTTTCCTTGGAGGGTCTCTTTTCATACTTCTCCATTTTCTTTTGATAAGTCGAACACTCTATCTTCATGTGTCTCGGTTTTCCATACTTATAACAAGTTGGAGTGGATGAAGTTCCTTCTCCTTTTTGATATGTCTTCTCAGGAGAAAAATGTGGTCTTCTTTGATTCTTTTTCTTCTTAAGAAATCTTCCAAACCTCTTCACAAGGAGGCTGAAATTTTCTCCATTCATCTCAAGATTGTCAACGCCATCTCCATCATCTTCATCTTGCTCCTCATTTTGACTTAATCGATTTAGCTCCAATTCTTGTTCTTGAAGCTTTCCAAAGAGAGTAGCCAAGGTCATTGCAACTAGATTTCTTGACTCTGATATGGCCATCACTTTGGGCTGCCAATTCCTGCTCAAATATCTCAAAATCTTGTTAATTAAATCTTCATTGGCAAAAGTTTTTCCCAATGAAGCAAGATGCTTAACTATATGAGTAAATCATTTTTGCATTTCTTGAATGCTTTCCCCTTGGTTCATTCTAAATAATTCATATTCATGAGTAAGTGTGTTAATTCTAGATCTTTTTACCTCACTTGTACCCTCATGGGTTACTTGTAATATGTCCCACATTTCTTGGGCAGTCTTACAATTTGACACCCTAAAGAATTCATCATACCCCAAAGAAGTGGTGATGATGTTCTTGGCTCTCAAATTATATGGGACCTTTTTCTTATCTTCATCGGTCTATTCATTTCTTAGTATATTAGTTCCTACACCATCAACCATACGTGTGGGGACAAAAGGACCATTTTTAATAGCATCCCACACATCAATATCAATAGCTTCAATAAAAATTTTCATTCTCTCTTTCCAATAGGCATAACAATCCCCATTGAAAAAAAGAGGTCTGTTTATAGAAAAACCTTCATTTGAAAAATCATTTGAAGCCATTTTTTCTCTTGAAGCTGCTAAACTCTTTATACAAGAGTCTAACTCTGATACCACTTGTTACCAAGTGGCCTCAATACTCAAGAGGGGGCGTGAATTGAGTAAATAAAAACTTTTCTCAAATCTTTCGAAAAACTCTTGATTACCAATTTTTTTTGAAGCTATTAATTGATAGAAATGAGTGAATGGATAAGATAGAAAGATATTGCATACCAATGAACCAAACAAGAGAGAAATAATCAAGTAAGCAAATAAACTAATGCTCAAATATAAAGAGAAGGGTTTAGAGAATCAAACACAATGGTTTATCATGGTTTGACCACCAATCCACTTGTGACCTATGTCCAATCCTCAAGCAATCACTCGAGATTTTTCACTATATCTTCAACCTTCAATAGGTGCTTGACAACCTTTACAAACTTGAGCACTCAACACCTTGGGATACTTCACCCTTGTACTTGAGCCTTTTCAAACAAAGGGATGCCTCACCCTTTACAATATGGAGGGATACCTCACCCTCTTTCACTTAAACAATCAAAGGTTGATAGAATAAATCTCTCATAAGAGTAAATGATACAAATTGAAGCTCTAGAATGCTCTTCAAGGATATCTCAAGTTTTTCTTAAAAATAAAGGAAGTGGGGATTCAAAGGATTGAATCTCGTATTAAAATGTTGGCAATCAGTTTTTGGCTCAAGGTCAACCTTTAATGAAGCCCCAACTCAAGTATTTATAAGAAATTTGATCAATGGAGCCATTGGGGACATTAAAACCATGCATTTAATGCGCCTATTATAGTCGTTGGGCACTGTCAGACTACTGGTAATCGATTACACAATCTCTGTAATTGATTACATGGTTGTTTGAACGTGTTCTTGGCTTTCTAGGCAGGATATAATCGATTACCAGCCTTATGTAATCGATTACATGGCCTTTGCTAGGCTTGTAATCGATTAGAGCCTCAGTGTAATTGATTACAAGGCTTCTGCCATGCTTGTAATCAATTACATGCTCAATGTAATCAATTACAAGGCCTCTATTTAACTTGTAATCGATTACCACACATGTGTAATCGATTACCTTGCCCTTAGAACACATTTTTCAACTCTAATTAAGTATCCAGACCATTTTTGACTTTGAGAAACTTGGATTAAACAATATTGACATGTGTTTAAGACAATCCAAGATTAAAATCAATATTTCGTTAAAATGTGAACTTTGAAATTTGAGTTGAATTAAAAAACTATTTGAAATACCTTGAGAGCATTTATCATTGATGTTCTAAGACTTATGTCTAATGATCTTCTTGATTTTTTTCTTTGATCTTGATCATCTCTTTGAACTTGATCTTCATCTTGACTTTGTTATCATAAAAAATCATTTGACATGCTTCAAGACATAAGCATTCACAAGGGAGTACCTAGAAGTATTCTCGAGAGATATAGTGGAGTCACCACCCACGAGAGAAATAGGGTTTTCTATAGATTTAGTACTAGGGACGGGACCTATTTCTATAGCACCCTATAGGATGAGACCTCTAGAACTAGCAAAGCTTAAAAAATAAACAGAAGAATTGTTAGAGAGACAATTCGTTAGACCGAGTGTTTCTCCTCAGGGAGCACCTGTGTTATTAGTAAAGAAGAAGGATGGTACCATAAGGTTTTGTGTAGATTATAGGCAATTGAAAAAGGTATCCATCAAGAACAAGTATTCATTGCCTTGGATAGAGGATCTGATGGATCAATTGAGAGGAGCATCGATGTTCTTCAAGATTAATTTAAGGTCGAGATATCACCAAATAAGAGTTAGGGGTGAGGATATTCCTAAAACTGCTTTCAGGACTAGATATGGAGATTATGAGTACTTTATGATGTCCTTTGGGTTGACAAATGCTCCACCAGTATTCATGGATTACATGAATATGATTTTTAGACCCTACCTAGATTAGTTTGTAGTAGTGTTCATAGATGATATTCTAAAATATTCTCAAACAATGGAAGTACATAAACAACATGTTAAAACAGATTTAGAGATCCTTAGGGAAAAGAAACTATTTGCCAAGCTATCAAAGTGTGAGTTTTGGCTTACAAAAGTACAATTTCTGGGCCATGTAATCTCTCAAGGAGGGATTTCAGTAGACCCTAATAAAGTTGAAGTAGTGTTGCAATGGGAGTGACCCACCACTTTGATAGAGATCAGGAGTTTCATAGGCCTAGTTGGGTACTATAGTAGGTTCACTAGTGGATTCTCTCAGTTAGCACTACCATTGACTAGATTAACTAGAAAAGGTAGTACATTTGATTGAACTCAAAAGTGTGAGGATAGTTTCCAAAAGCTTAAGAAGAGGTTAACTACTGTACCAGTATTGGTGATTTCGGATCCACAGGAGAACTTTGAGGTGTTCTGTGATGCTTCAAAGATGAGCTTAAGGTGTGTTCTGATGTAACATAAGTGAGTTATTGCTTATGCATCGAGACAGTTGAGGCCTCGTGAAAAGAACTATCCCACTCATGATCTGGATTTAGCAGCTATAGTTTTTTCCTTAAAAATATAGAGACATTTTCTTTACAATCTTCAATTTGAAGTGTTTTGCGACTATAAAAGATTAAAATACTTGTTTGATCAAAAGGAGCTGAACATGAGATAAAGAAGATGGATGAAATTCTTAAAATATTATGACTTTGAGCTTAAGTATCACCCAGGTAAGGCCAATGTAGTTTTTGATGCACTAAGTAGAAAGTCCCTACATGTGTCTTGGATGATGGTTTAAGAGGATAAGCTTCTTGAAAGGTTTAGAGACTTGAATCTTAGCATAACTGTGACATCACACAGTCTCTTTATGAGTAGGATGGACATAGTTAATGGTGTGAAAGCTCAAATTCTAAAAGCTCAAAGTGAGGATGAAACCTTAAGTGAGATAAAATAACAAATCTTCTTAGGGGATCAATCAGAGTTTGATATAGCAGATGATGAAGTGATTAAGTTTAGAGATAAACTTTGCATTCTAAGAGATTCTATAATCAAAGAGAGGATATTAGAGGAGGCTCATAGAAGTCAATATACCATCCATCCTAGAGCCACTAATATGTACTAAGATTTAAGGAAGATGTTTGGGTGGCCTGGAATGAAGAAAGAAACAACAAAGTTTGTGTCTAGGTGCTTGATGTGTCATAAAGTTAGGATAAAGCCCCAAAACCCTTTAGGACCTCTCCAATCTTTAATAATTCCTGAATGGAAGTGGGAGAACATCACAATGGATTTTGTGATAGGTTTCCCTAGAACTCAGTTAAGATATGATACAATATGGGTCACAGTGGATAGACTAACCAAGTCTGACCACTTCTTGCCAACGAAAATGAACTACTGCTTAGAGAAATTAGCTCAATTGTACTTACAGCAGATAGTTAGATTGCATGGAATCCCCCTTAGCATAGTTTCAAATAGAGATCCTAAATTTATATCTAGATTTTGGAGAGCCTTTCAAAAGGCCTTCAGGACTAGGCTAAGTCTTAGTATAGCATACCATCTGTAAACAGATGGATAGTCAGAGAGAACTATTCAGACCCTAGAGAATATGCTTAGAGCAAGTGTCCTAGATCTACAAGGTAGTTGGGATAGACTCTTGTTGTTAGTGGAGTTTGCGTATAACAATAGTTATCATACCAATATAGGAATGGCAACGTGTGAGGCACTTTATGGTAGAAAGTGTAGGTCCCCATTATGTTGGTGTGATGTTGGAGAGAAAGCTATTCTAGGACCTGAGTTTGTACAACAGACTTCAGAGCAAATCAGAATAATCAAGGATAGAATGGTTGTAGCTCAATGTAGGCAAAAGAGTTATGCTGATAGAAGGAGGAGACCTCTAGAGTTCGAAGAGGGTGAACATATTTTCTTGAGAGTCACTCCTACAGCTGGAATTGGTTGAGCATTGAGAACTAGGAAGTTAAACTCTCGTTTCATTAGTCCTTACCAAATTCTAAAAAGAGTCAGATCTACAGTTTACCTGATAGCCCTTCCACCCTGTTTGTCAAACTTTCATGATGTCTTTCAAGTATCCCAACTCAGAAAGTACAATTTGGATCCTTCACACGTCATAAGAAATAAATCTATACATTTAAGAAATGATTTGTCTTATGTAGTGAAATCGATAAGGATTGTAGACAGAGGGTCAAAGAGCTCAAAGGTAAGCAGATTCCTCTGGTGAAGGTCATATGGAGTGATGCAAGCACAAAGGAGGCTACATGGGACTTAGAGTCCCGTATGTAGCTAGATTACCTGGAGTTGTTTATATGAGGTAAACAATTTTGGGGACAAAAATTTGAAAAAGAGGGAGTAATGTAACAGCCTCTTTTTAGCATGTTGATTGGTTTATGGTTACAAAGGTAGCATAATACTTATTTTACATGTCTGACTATTTTTGTGATAAACTGAGTTAGTTTAGGCATTTTGTTGCAACCTAGAGTGTGAAAAGTAGCTTAAAATAACTCAAATAGTAGCATAAATGGCTAAATAAAGGGAAATAAATCGAGAGAATTTGTTTCTAAGTCATAAATAGGTGTAATAGTTAAAATTTGAGAATAATCAGAGTTGGTTTGGTATTTTTAGGCATACTGGTTGTGCATTTAATGCCAGATTGACTAGCAGCAGATATGAAAAATTATGACAATGTTGAAACAACATTTTTAATGAATCTTAGTATTTATTTTAAAGTTGTTAGAAGCTGCAAAACTTGATTTAGTTAAATCTAAGTGTTCTTAGCAGATCAGGAAGTATCAGTTAAGTACTTAAGTGAAACAAAGTCGTAAACGACAACCCCTGTATTTGGCTTTGGTTTTCAGATATTTCACTCCATTATTATCTCATTTCACACATCTTCTCTCATGAAACAACAAAGAACAAGGAAAGCCAAAAAGAAAAGGCCAAGAAGGAAGAGAAAATGAGGAGAAAAGGAAAGGCAAAGCCAACCGTCATCAAGAGCTTGAGGTAGGGGTTCTAATCTTGAAGTCCATTCTCTCTCCTTCATCCTTTCTATTGTTTGAAGTTAGGTAATTAGATGGAGAAAATGGGTTTTAAGCAGTGAAAATTTGTTTTCTTTGCTTGATTCTTGTTTTCATTGAATGAAATTGGTTATTTCAGATTAATGAGAACATGAGAACATAATTGGTCTTTAGATATGATCAATTAGGCTCTACAATGGGAATTTAAGTAATGAATAAGTAGGTTTGTGATCTTGAGCATAGTTCCAAGATTAAGTGAACCAATAGGTCGTAAAAGTGTTACAACATATTTAGGAAGTGTTAATGATGTTAGAAATCACCTAAAAGCCAATTTTAGATGATTGGAAGTGATTTGAGATAAATGGAACAATGACACAATACTATTTTCTGCAGAATTCTAAACAAAATGCCTCGTGCTACGGTATGAATGAGCCACGCTGAGGCGTGATGAACTCGAGAATAGCACGTTGTGGCATGCCAGAGCTATGCCGCGACGTGACTTCCAGAATTTTTCAGGAATTGTATTCTTGATGTTTTGAGGTTCCCTTTTAGTTAGAATCATTTATATATGCTTTCTTAAGTGTAGTAAGACACTTTTAGGGATATTTCACAAAGGAAGTAACCACCTAACATATAAGCACAAGTGTGAGATTTAAGTTATTCAATAGTTGTGGATTTCTTGAATTAGTTGTCTAAGACCTCAACACATTTGTGTGGCTTAGAATACCACTTGAATTGTGATTGTAAGGTAAGTTAGATACAAGCTTGGTAAGGAAGTTATACTTATAATAGAGGCAAAACTTCTTCTCTTATAGTCAAAATTGAGTTAAATATGCAAGTTTCAATAGAAATAATTTATTATCTCATTAAGATGGTTGAAATAGAGTATTAGTTGAAGTTGGTTCCTTTAATTGTTAAAGTGGAACCATAATCCAATTAACCTAATTAAGGGAGTGAGATAAACCCCTTAACTTTGCAAAGAAGTGAGTAAAGCTCATTGTTAATGAGGTAATTGTGAGAAGAAAGTGTCTATACAACACTTTACCTAGGACAAAGTAGTGAGCAAAGCTATTTTTGAGTTAACATGACGAATATGATCAACCTTTTGTAGTGTAGTAAAGTGAGATAAACTTACTAACACGGGCCTTAGGATGAGTTAAATCCTAAGTTAGGCATTAAAGTGAGTTAAGCAATTTGCCAAGTTTAGTATATGCTATACATTTATAAAGGTGATTGTGTAATATCGAGATACATTAGATTTCTATACATTATACAGTTGTATGGGCGATTGCATAATGTGGCTATCGATTATGTTATATGAAATTATATTAATGAGTGCTATGAAATACATGTATATTATTGAGAATTTTTATGTTCTCACCCCTTTTCGAGTTTTCATGGTAAAAGCAGGTCAAGACCCTTTAAATTGGGATAAACAGATGAAGAAAAAGCAACAAGGCTAGATATTTTTTAGTTTTTGTTGTATGGATAACTCTTGTAGAATTTACTCTAAGTTATAGTTTTGTTGTATATATAACACTATGCCCTTGGAGGCTTTTGATGTATATAAGTATCACTTACTTTTATCGTGGCTCTCCATATTAAATTGTTTAATTTTATGGGATTAAAAGGATAGTAAGAATAGAAGTGACATAATTAATGCTATATATCTTTATATGTATTAGTTATATCGAGATATTTTTATTAGGGTGTTATATTATGATATCTGAGCAGTTCATTTTATTAAGCCAGGGTATGGACTGACTATGCGTAGGCAAGTTAGTAGTTTAGATGTTTGTTGTGCATTTCTTCTCTCTTTAGTGAGATGTTTGCATAACTTACATTATGTTTGAATGTTATTAGCTACTGTTATACTATTACATGGAATTGATACTAATCAACTCAATATTTAATGTTTTGTGTGTACAGGAAACTATGATTTCTCCTAGGCGAACTAGAAGTATTGAGAATTCTTCTGGTGAGGGTCCTAGTATGGTCGAGGCTTTCATGGCAATGGCCAAAGCAATGCAAGATCAGATAACCATTACAACTAGAATGTTAGAGAGGTTGGAAACAGATCAAGATCAACATCAACAACCAGCACCACCACCAGTTTAGCTTAAGCAACCAGTTCAAAAGGTTCTAGTTGGAACAAACCAGAAGTTCCAAGACCTCTCTGAGTTCAGAAAGTCTACTCTAGCATCTTAAAAAGGTGAGTATGACCCAGTCAGAGCAGAAGGTTGGCTCAAAGAAATGGATAATATTTTCACACTTATGGCTTGCTCAGATGAACAGAGAGTGCTTTTTGCTTCCTTTATGCTAGAGGGGGAAGCAGAGGATCGATGGACAAATGTTAAGAGAGTGTTTGATGCATTAGAAACTCAGGTTACGTGGGAGATCTTTAAAGGATCTTTCCTAGAGAAGTTTTTCCCTCAGAATTTGCATAATGCAAAAGAGATGGAGTTCTTGAATCTAGAATAGGGCAGCATGTCTATTAGTCAGTATGTGGCCAAATTTAATGACTTGTCAAAGTTCTCAACCTACATCAGATTCAACACATATGAGAAGTGGAAGTGCGCAAAGTTTGAGGAAGGACTGAGAGGGGATATCCAGAGGGCTATCAAACCTCTAAGGATTCGAGACTTTGTATCCTTGGTGAACAAGTGTCGAATAGTGGAATCAGGTAGTTTATAATTCCAACCAGAGCAAATAACACAGAACTTCCAAAAGAGGAAGAGATTCGATGACAAGAAGTGTACTCCTAAATAGGGTTACCCACAAGATAAGGGTAAGTAGGTTCAAGGAGGAGCAGGAGGACTTAAATGCCCTAAGTGTGAGAGAGAACATGGAGACAGGCCTTGTTAGGCAAGGCTGTTAGTTTGTTATACATGTGGTCAACCAGGGCATATGTCCAGAGATTGTTCGCTAAAGCAGAAGGCTGTATTCATTCCTAAACCACGAACAACAAGAAAAGTTTATACTCTAAGTGGTAAAGAGGTGACCCAGTCTCCAAATCTGATTCAAGGTAAATGTATAATTCATAATCATCATTTTACTGTTTTGTATGATTCAGGAGTATCCCACTCCTTTGTTTCTTGTGATTATGTGAAAATGCTAAATTTGCCTATAATAGACCTTCTTTTTTATTTATTTGTTTCCACTCTCACCAGTAAGTTAGTTACAACTTCTGAAGTTTGTTTAGATTGTTGTATAGTTAGAAGGTAGGATATTCTTTGCGGATCTTATCTGTTTGCCCCTAGTAGATATTGATGTCATTCTTGGCATAGATTGGTTGTCTTCTAACTATGCAGTTTTAAATTGTGTAGATAAAACTCCTGTATTTATGTCAGATGTATCTACTAAAGTTATTCCTTCCACGCTAGTGTATCTCAATGCAAACCATATAAATCACTATTTGGAGGAGGGAGTTCAAGGGTATGTTATTCTTTTCTCTCTTAGCACAGAGATTGAGCAGAGTTTGGATGATATACCAATAGTAAGGGAGTACCCAAAAGTATTTATGAGATATATAGTGGAGTTGCCACCCACGAGAGAAATAAAGTTTTCCATAGATTTAGTACCAGGGACGGGACCTATTTCTATAGCACCTTATAGGATGGCACCTCTAGAACTAACAGAGCTTAAAATGCTAATAGAGGAATTATTAGAGAGAAAATTTATTAGACCAAGTGTTTCTCCTTGGGGAGCACCTGTGTTATTAGTAAAGAAGAATAATGGTACCATGAGGCTTTGTGTAGATTATAGGCAACTGAATAAGGTAACCATCAAGAACAAGTATCTGTTGCCTAGGATAGAGGAGCATAAGTGTTCTCCAAGATTGATCTAAGGTTAGGATTTCACTAGATAAGAGTTAGGGATGAGGATATTCCTAAAAATGCTTTCAAGACTAGGTATGGACATTATGAGTACCTTGTGATGTCCTTTAGGTTGACAAATGCACCAGCAGTATTCATGGATTACATGAATAAGATTTTTAGACCCTACCTAAATTAATTAGTAGTAGTATTTATAGATGATATTCTAATCTATTCTCAAATAATGGAAGAACATGAACAACATGTTAAAATAGGTTTAGAGATCCTTAGGGAAAAGAAACTGTTTGCCAAGCTATCAAAGTGTGAGTTTTGGCTTACAAAAGTGCAATTTTTAGGGCATGTAATGTCTCAAGAAGGGATTTCAGTAGACCCTAGTAAAGTTGAAGCAGTGTTGCAGTGGGAGAAAACCACCACCATGACAGAGATCAAGAGTTTCATAGGCCTTGTTGGGTACTATAAGAGATTCATTAGTAGATTGTCTCAGTTAGCACTACCCTTGACTAGATTAACTAGAAAAGTTAGTACTTTTGATTGGACTCAAAAGTGCGAGGATAGTTTCCAAAAGCTTAAGATGAGGTTAACTACTACCCTAGAATTGGTTATTCTAGATCCACTGAAAAACTTTGAGGTGTTCTGTGATGCTTCAATGATGGGCTTAAGATGTGTTCTGATGCAACATAGGCGAGTAGTTGCGTATGCATCGAGACAGTTGAGGCCTCACGAAGAGAACTATTCCACTCATGATCTGGAATTAGCAGTTGTACTTTTTGCCTTAAAAATATGGAGACTTTTTTTTTACTGAGTTCAATTTGAAGTGTTCAGCGACCATAAAAGTTTAAAATACTTGTTTGATCAGAAGTAGCTAAACATGAGACAAAGAAGATGGATGAAATTCTTAACAGATTATAACTTTGAGCTTAAGTATCACTCGGGTAAGGCTAATGTAGTGGATGATGTACTAAGTGGGAAGTCTCTATATGTGTCTCGGATGATGTTTCAAGAGAGTCAGTTTCTTGAAAGGTTTAGAGACTTGAATCTTAGCATAATTGTGACATCATATAGTCTCTTTATGAGTAGGGTTTACATATTTAGTGATTTGAGAGCTCAAATTCTAGAAGCTCAAAGTAAGAATGAAACCCTAAGTGAGATAAGAGAGCAAATCTTTATAGGGGATGAATCTGAGTTTGATATAATAGATGATGGAGTGATTATGTTTAGAGATAGACTTTGCATTCCAAGAGATTCTGAAATTAAAGAAAGGATATTGGAGGAGGCTTATAGAAGTCAACATACCATCTATCCCGAAGCCACTAAGATGTACCGAGATTTAAGGAAGATGTTTTGGTGACCTGGAATGAAGAAAGATACAGTGGAGTTTGTATCTAGGTGCTTAGTGTACCATAAAGTTTAGATAGAGCACCAAAAACCTTTAGGACCTCTCCAATCTTTAGCAATTCTTGAATGGGTGTGGGAGAACATCACAATGGATTTAGTGACAGGTTTTCCTAGAACTCAGTTAGGATATGATATAATATAGGTCATAGTGAATAGACTAACCAAGTATGTCCACTTCTTGCCAGTGAGAATGAACTAATCCTTAGAGAAATTAGCTCACTTGTACTTACAGCAGATAGTTAGGTTGCATGGAATCCCTTTCAGCATAGTTTCAGATAGAGACCCTAGATTTACATCTAGATATTGGGGAGCTTGCAAAAAGGCCTTTGGGACTAAGCTAAGTCTTAGTATAGCATACCATCCGCAAACAAATTGATAGTCAAAGAGAACTAACCACACCCTAGAGGATATGTTTAGAGCATGTGTCCTAGATCAACAGGGTAGCTGGGATAGACTCTTGTCATTAGTGGAATTTACCTATAACAATAGTTATCATACTAGTATATGAATGACACCGTATGAGGCACTTTATGGTAGGAAGGGTAGGTCCCCATTATGTTGGTATGAAGTTGGAGAGAAAGCTATTCTAGGACCTGAGTTAGTACAACAAACTTAAGAGCAAATCAAAATAATTAGGGATAAAATGGTTGTAGCTCAAAGTATGCAAAAGAGTTATGTTGATAGAAAGAGAAGACATCTAGAGTTTGAAGAGGGTGAACATGTTTTCTTGAGAGTCACTCCTACAACTGGAATTGGTAGAGCATTGAGAACCAAGAAGTTGAACTCTCGTTTCATTGGTCCCTACCAAATTCTAAAAAGAGTCAAACCTATAGCTTACCAGATTGCCCTTCCACCCAGTTTGTCAAACCTTCTTGATGTCTTTTATATATCCTAACTCAGAAAGTACAATCCAGATCCTTCACACATCATAAGAAATAAATCTATACAGTTAAGAAATGATTTGTCTTATATAGTGAAACCAATGAGGATTGTAGACAAAGAGGTCGAAGAGCTCAGAGATAAGATGATTCCTCTAGTGAAGGTCATATGGGGTGATGTAAGCACAGAGGAGGATACATGCGAGTTAGAGTCCCGCATGCAACTAGATGACCTGGAGTTGTTTATATGAGAGAAACAATTTTGGGGACAATTTTAAAAAAGGAGGAAAGTAATGTAACATCCTCTTTTTAGCATGTTAGACTGGTTTATGGTTATAAAGATAGCATAATACTTGTTTTAGATGTCTATCTATTTTTGTGACAAACTGAGTTAGTTGAAGCACTTTGTTGCAACCCAGAATGTGAAAAGTTGCTTAAAATGACTCAAATTGTAGCATAAATGGCTAAATAAAGGAAATAAATCGAGATAATTTGTTTCTAAGTCACAAATAGGTCTAAGAGGATGTAGTTAAAATTTGAGAATAATTAGAGTTGGTTTGGTATTTCTAGGCATACTTATTATGCATTTAATTCCAGATTGACTAGCAGCAGATATGAAAAATTATGATAATGGTGAAACAATATTTTTAATGAATCTTAGTATTTATTTTAAAATTGTTAGAAGTCAAAAAACTTGATTTAGCTAAATCTAAGTGTTCTTAGCAGATCAAGAAGTATCAGTTAAGTACTTAAGTGAAACAAAGTCATAAAAGACAGCCCCTTTATTTGGCTTTGGTTTCCTGATATTTCACTCCACTATTATCTTATTGCACACATCTTCTTTGACGAAACAACAGAGAACAAGGAAATCCAAGAAGAGAAGGCTAAGGAGAAAGAGGAAAGGTAGAAGAAAGGGAAAGGCAAAGCCAAGACTCAACAACCACTATCATCAAGAGCTTGAAGTGGGGGTTCTAACCTTGAAATCCATTCTATTTCCTTCATCCCTTCTATTGTTTGAAGTTAGGTTATTAGATGTAGAAAATGAGTTTTAAAGAGTGAAAATCTATTTGGTTTGCTTGATTCTTGTTTTCATTTAAAGGAATTGGTTATTTCAGATAAATGAGAGCATGAGAACAGAATTGGTCTTTAGTTATGATCAATTAGGCCTTAGAATGGGAATTTAAGTATTAACAAGTAGGTTTGTGATCTTGAGCATAGATCCAAGATTAAGTGAACCAATAGGTCATAAAGTATTACAACATATTTAGGAAGTGTTGGTGATGTTAGAAATCACATATAAGCCATTTTTATATGATTGGAAGTGATTTAAGATTAATGGAGCAGTGCCATAGTGTTGTTTTCTACAGAATTCTGTAGAAAAATGCCTCACCCCGCAGAGTGACTGAAAGCCACGCTGAGGCGAGACGAACCAAAGATGTTTTGACGAACCCGCTGTGACGTGCCAGAGCTGTGCCACGACGTGAGTTCCAGAATTTTCCAAAAATTGTATTCTTGATGTTTTGAGGTTCCCTACTAGTTGGAATCATTTATATATGCTTTCTTAAGTGTAGTAAGACACTTTTAGGGATATTTCACAAAGAAAGTAACCACTTAGCATATAAGAACAAGTGTGAGATTTAAGTTATTCAATAGTTATGGATTTCTTAAATTAGATGTCTAGGACCTTAAACACATTTGTGTGGCTTGGAATACCACTTGAATTGTGATTGTAAGGTAAGCAAGATACAAGCTTGGTAAGGAAGTTACACTTATCATAGAGGCATAATTTATTCTTCTATAGTCAAAATTGAGTTAAATATGCAAGTTTCTTCTATAGTCATAATTTATCCTTTAATTGTTAGAGTGGAACCATAGTCCAATTAACCTAATTAAGGGAGTGAGATATACCCCTTAACCTTGCAAAGATGTGAGTAATGCTCTTTGTTAAGGAGGTAATTGTAAGAGGAAAGTGTCTGTACAACACTTTACCTAGGACAAAGTAGTGAACAAAGCTATTTATCAGTTAACATGAGGAATATGATCAACCTTGTTAGTGTAGTAAAGTGAGATAAACTTACTAACATGAGCCTTAGGATGAGTTAAGTCCTAAGTTAGGCATTGAAGCGTGTTAAGCAATTTGCCAAGTTTGATAAATGTTATACAGTTGTATGGGTGATTGTGTAATATCGAGATACATTAGATTTCTATACATTATACAGTTGTATGAGCGATTATATAATGTGGTTCGATTATGTTATATGAAATTATATTAATGACTGCCATGAAATACATGTATATTATTGAGAATTTTTATGTTCTCGCCCCTTTTCATGTTTGCATGGTAAAAGTAGGTCAAGACTCTTTAAATAGGGATAAGCAGATGAAAAGAAAGCAACAAAACTAAATAGATTTTAGTTTTTATTGTATGGACAACTCTTGTATAATTTACTCTAAGTTGTAGTTTTGTTGTATATATAACACTATGCCCTTAGAAGCTTTTGATGTATATATATATGACCTACTTTTATCGTGGCTCTCCATATTAAATTGTTTAATTATATGGGATTAAAACGATCTTAAGAATAGAAGTGATATGATTAATGCTATATATCTTTATATATATTAGTTATATCAAGATATTTGTATTAAGGTGTTACATTATGGTATCAGAGCAATTCATTCTGTTGAGCCAGGGTAGGGACTGACTATGCGTAGGCAAGTTAATAGTTTAGATAGAAGTTGTGTATTTCTTCTCTCTTTAGTAAGATGTTTGCATAACTTATATTATGTTTGAATGTTATTAGCTACTGTTGTATTTTTACATTGTATTGAGACAAATTAACTCGATATTTAATGTTTTGTGTATACAGGAAACTATGACTTCCCCTGGGCGAACTAGAAGGAATGAGAATTCTTCTAGTGAAGGACTTAGTATGGCTGAGGCTTTCATGGCAATGGCCAAAGCATTGCAAGATCAGACAACCGTTACAACTAGAATGTTAGAGAGGTTGGAAACTGATCGACCTCAATGACTAGTACCACCACCAGTTTAGGCTGAGCAACAAGTTCAAAAGGTTCCAGTTGGAAGAAACTGGAACTTCTAAGACCTCTCAGAGTTCAGAAAGTCTACTCCATCATCCTACTGAGGTAAGTTCCACCCGGTCAGAGTAGAGGGTTGGCTCAAAGAAATGAAGAATATTTTCACAGTTATGACTTACTCAAGTGAACAGAGAGTGCTATTTGCTTCCTTTATGGTAGAGGGGGAAGTAGAGGATTGGTGGACTAATGTTAAGAGAATGTTTGATGCATCACTCAGGCTACGTGGGAGATCTTCAAAGGATCTTTCCTAGAGAAGTTTTTCCCTCAGAATTTGGATATTGCAAAAGAAATGAAGTTCTTAAAGCTAAAACAGGGTAGCATGTCTAATGGTCAGTATGTGCTAAATTTAATGAATTGTCAAAGTTCTCATTCTACATCATATTCCACACATATGAGAAGTGGAAGTATGCGAAGTTTGGGGAAGGACTGAGAGGGGATATCTAGAGGGCTATCAAACCCCTAGAGATCTGAGACTTTGTATCCTTAGTTAACAAGTGTCAGATAGTGGAATCAAATAGTTTATAATTCCAACTAGAGCAAAAAACACAAAACTTCTAAAAGAGGAAGAGATTTGATGACAAGAAAAGTACTCATAAATAGGGTTACCCACAAGATAAGGGTAAGCAAGTTCAAGGAGGAGCATGGGGACTTAAATGTCCTAAGTGTGGGAGACAGCATGGAGACGAGCCTTGTTTGGAAGGGAAGTCAGTTTGTTAAGCATGTGGTCAACCAGGGCATATGTATAGAGATTGTCCACAAAAGAAGAAGGTTGTATTCACTCCTAAACCATAAGCAATAAGAAAAGTTTATACTCTGAGTGGTAAAAAGGTGACCCAGTCTCCAAATATGATTTATGGTAGATGCATAATCCATAATCATCATTTAAATATTTTGTGTGATTCAGGAGCATCTGACTCATTTGTTTCTTGTGATTGTGTGAAAATACTAAATTTTCCTACGATAGACCTTCCTTTTGATTTATCTGTTTCCCCTCCCACCAGTAAGTCAGTTACAACTTCTAAAGTTTGTTTGGATTGTTGTATAAAGTTAGAAGATAGGATATTCTGTATGGATCTTATCTGTTTGCCCCTAGTAGATATTGATGTCATTCTTGGCATGGACTAATTATCCTCCAACCATGTAGTTTTAAATTGTGTAGATAAAACCCCCGTGTTTATGTCAGGTGTATCTACTAAAGTTGTTCCTTCCGAGTCAGTGTATCTCAATGTGATCCAAGTAAATCACTGTTTGGAGGAGGGAGCTCAAGTGTATGTTATTCTTTTCTCTCTTAGCATAGAGGTTGAGCAGAGTTTGGATGATATACCAATTGTAAGGGAGTACCCAGAAGAATTTCTGAGAGACATAGTGGAGTTGCCACCCACGAGAGAAATAGAGTTTTTCATAGATTTAGTACCGGGGACGAGACTTGTTTCTATAACACCCTAAAGGATGTCACCTCTAAAACTAGCAGAACTTAGAAAGCAAATAGAGGAATTGTTTAAGAAACAATTCATTAGACCGAGTGTTTCTCTTTGGGGAGCACCTGTGTTATTAGTAAAGAAAAAGAATGGTACCATGAGGCTTTGCGTAGATTATAGGCAATTGTGTTAGCCATGGCAACCATCACCCAAGAGGGGGGTGAATTTGGTGATTACAAATTTTTAAAACAACTTTGAGAAATGATATATTTTGATATTTTTTAATCAGCCCATGCAACAGAATAAGTCTAGCAAAGGTACAACTATTAGAGATTTCTCAAATACTACTTGGGCTATAGGATAAATCAAGTAAATAAGCTAGATATTAAATAAAACTCAAGCATATATAATTAAAGCACAAATATAAATGAGATAGAGTTGAGAAAAGCAAACACAATGATTTATCCTAGTTCAGCCACCAACCACTTGTGTCCTAGATCTAGTCCTCAAGCTTAACTTGAGATTTGCTTTACTATCTCCTAGACTTCACGGGTGCTAGGAAAACCTTTGTACAAGCAAGAGCACTCCTCACACCTTGGGATACCTCACCCTTATGCTATAGCCTCCAACTCTTTAAGCTTCGTAGGTGCTTAAAAAACTTTTACATTCAAGAGCACTCACAACACCTTTGGACTACCACACCCTTTGTGTTTAAGTCTCACTACAAGGGATACTTCACCATTTTCTCTCTTGAAGGATACATCTCCCTCTTACAATGATTTTAAGATGAAGAAAAAAATTAGAAACTCTCACAAGAGTATATATACAACTTGAAGAACAAAGGAATAGAAGGATTTTGTAATAAAGAGCTCAAAATATGATTTTGATGATTCAAGGATCAAACCAAGTGTTCTAGAGGTTCTTAAATATGTAAATATTTCAATAAACACTTATTTATATAGCCCAAGTGATAAAATAGTCGTTGGTATTGATTAGAAATGATTTTTTTATATGAAAACTATTCATTTATAGCTGTTAGGAACGCTTCTGGGCATGTTGTAATCGATTACATGGATGTTGTAATTGATTATATGGCCTTTGCCAGAGTTGTAATCGATTACAAGACTTGTGTAATCGATTACATTGCCTCGAGTTTTGAAAACTGATTTTAAAAGGTCATAACTTCTTCATTTCTTATCCGATTAAGGCGAATGACAACTCGTTGGAAAGATATTTAAGTCTATTTTCAAATGAAAAATTTTCACAATAAAACTCAAAGTATTGTAAAAGTTATAATCAAAAGAGTAACCAAATGTCAGCTTTTCAAAACTCAGACTTGACTATTTTTTATACTTTTTAACTACCACCATGACTAGCTTTTCAAAACATGTTTCTTGGGCATTTTAGCATGTAAGAACCATTTGTAAAGATTTAAAAAATATATTTGAGCTCTTTTCTTATAAAACCTCTATCTTTACATAAAAGAAAGCCTAAAAGGAAAATATACCAATTTTATTCCTTAGACTTCTTAATGTAATCCAAGCTTCCAAAAATTTCTTCTCTTCAAATTTTGCAAATGCTTGGAAGATCTTATCATTCTCATTCTTCTTGAGTTGAACATAGTTGTGATCTTTCACTTTCTTGTTGCAATGCTCACTTTTGGTACTTGGACTATCCTACAAAGTATTGCTTATTTAAACAAACATAGTTAGTCCAAATTCATCAATATCTTTATATGCATGATTCATAAATGTATAACTCTAGTTAGTCTAACATGCATATAAGACTTTCAAAAGGCACATGCAAATAAGACATTTATCAATTACCAATAGATATGCTCTATATAGAATGCAACAAAGAACACTTTGCATATTTTCATTTAAATAGAGCCAAATCGAATATTAATTTAATACAACTCATATAACATATTATTGGATATATCCTATAAAAGATGCTATAAAGAATATGCATGATTCTTATATTAAATATAATAAGATGGAGTACATGATCATGCATGGTCAAATATAATTTATTAAGCACATCTATGTAGCATAAACATCATTCTTTTTGTCTTGTATTTGTCATCATCAAAACTTAACATATTAAACTATTGGGACAAACTTATTTCTACAATCTCCCCTTTTTTTATGATGACAAATCGCCAAAGAAAAATATGTTGAGCAATATAGAAGAATAGATATCTGTGTAAGCATATCAAACAATAAGCACAATAACATATTTTTTTCCAATTCTCACTCCCCCTATTTGACATCAACAAAAAGGCTTAGGAAGGAAAAATAATATTTTTTCTCCCCCTACAGATAAAGCTCTTGTTGCAAAAAATAGTATGATCATCAAAATCATAAACTGCTTTAAGTTATTCAAAACATAATTATCTCCCTCTATTTGATTCTACATATGATTCAAGAATAGAGAGATATGTCAAGCATGCTTTCCAAATAAAAAAGATTAATCATGTAATGCTTGTCACATTTTGGTACATCAACATTTAGCATATGATAGGAATAAACTTAAGAAATTTTGTCTAACATATAATATCTTGCATACCACATGATAAATAAGTATCGCTTAATAAAAGTTACAAAATATCCATATAAGGTCATGGAATTGGGTTTTGCTTATTGGGTTCAGAGTTAGAACTCTTCTGCTTGGGTTTGTCTCTACATGATAGGTTAGGGTTTGCATATCATGGCTTCGGTTGTAAGCAATCCTATATGTCCATAGAAGTGTCTTGATTCTCCTCTTTCTCCTCCTTCCTCTTCTCCCCCTCATCCTCCTCCTCAAAACAGAATGTTTGCTCAAGCTTTGAGTAATTCTTTTGACATACCTTTAAGTCAACTACTGAGGCCTTGCGTCAAGGGTGATTCAATTTCGATAAAGATTTTGGAAGATGAATATCAAAAGGGGCTTGAAGGTTGTAAGAACAATTTATATGGAAGACTCTTATTAGCAAAGGGTAATTCTCCTATCAAAACTCAAGATCTTAGAGAAAAACTCTCCAAATTGTGGAAACCTATAAGCCCGTGGAGAATGATCCTTCTGGGAAAGGGCTATTACGAGTTTAATTTCTCTTCCCTAGAGGACCTTCGTTGTGTTTGGGTGGTAGGCTCATGGAACCTTAATCCTGGTTTTTTAAGACTCTCATAATGGTGCCCTGATTTTAGTCCCAATAATAAAAAATAGACTGACGTCCAATCATGGATCAGAATTCATGATCTGCCGCAAGAGTGTTGGAGACCTAAAATCTTGTTCTAAATAGTTGGTGGCATAGGCACTCCAATCTCTTTGGATGAAGCCATAAGAAACAAAGTCTTTGGACATTTTGCAAAGATTTTGGTTGATGTTGACCTTACTAGCAAACTGCCTAACGAAATTATGGTGGAAAGAAATGACTATGCTTTTTTTTTTGGTATTGAATATAAGAAGCTTCCCAATTTCTGCAGCTTTTGTCAAGCAATTGGTCATTTTGTTGTTCATTGTAGAAAGAAAAGAGGCACTTCTGACAACATGAATTGCAAAGAATAGTCACATCTTAAGGGTAAGACTACTTATGTTCCTAAACGAATAGAAACAGTTCAAGCCAATGAAATAGTGGTTGTTGAGGACCAAGTTAATGTTAATGTAGTGAATCTTGAGATTAATGAAAATGTAATTAATAAAGTTGCAGAGCTTGCTCTTGAGGATCCAGTTCATCTTAATGTTGTGCAAAATAACGCAGTTGCAAATATAGTCAATGTTGATGCCGAGATTGCAGCAATCAATGTGCCTCAAAAGGAAAACTTTAATTATGTGTTATAGCAGATAAGTTCTTCTGAGATTGTTAAACCAGTTAATAATACTGTTGAGGAGGATGTAGACTCGATTTATGATGAATCCCTGTATCCTGGGTCTCCATCTTATGCTCCTAATTCTTCTCAGGAAAATTTGAATACTCCTGAGATAGAACATGTTTCCTCTTCTCTTGAGACTAATTTTGCTTCGATTACAGTTAGTGGCACTAATATTCAGACTCCAAATAACCCAATTGTTTAGTAAAATCTTAGGATTTTATCCAAATTTTGGGTAGATGTTGAGGAAGATGAATTAGTTGAAACTAATTTAGATTCTGATCAGCAAGGTGATCTTTATGCTGATGATGCAGGAAAATAATTTATAGTTGTTTTGTCAAAATCTCAGAAGAAAATGTTGAGACAGAGAAAGAAACAAGCATCTAAAGCAAATGTTTATCAAACCCACTCTAGGGCTGGCTCCAAGAATCTTGCTTAATGAAGCTGCTTTATTGGAATGCCAGAGGATTAGCCAATCTTGAAACCAGGTTGGTGCTAAAAAAGCTTTGTCTTGTAAACAAGCCTGATTTTTTATTCATTTTTAAACCCTAGATTCCCCTAAATCAGGTTCCCACTGGTTTTTGGTCTTCTTTAAATTTGAAGCCTTTTGCTGTAAATAATAGACCCTCCCTCATTCCTAATTTATGGTGCTTTTGTGCTGCTAATCTTCTCTCTCAGTTGATTGCTATTTCTAATCAACAAGTCCCATTTTCAACAACTTGGGAGAATCAGGTGGTTTATATTTCTGCAGCCTATGCCTGCACTTCTTATCAGTAAAGAAGGTCCTTATGGACTGACTTGGCCAGCTTACAACAAAGTCACATTGGGCCTTGGTGGGCCCTGGTGCTTCATTGGTGACTTCAATGCAATTTTAGGTGCTCATGAGTCAAGATAAGGTAATTTGCCTTTGAGAATTTCTTGTGATGAATTTCGGGCCTGGTCAGATTGCTGCAATCTTACTCACTTATTAACAAGGGGAGCTAGTTCGCTTAGTCCAATCGTAGAAGAGGAAGTGCTTTTTCTGAAAGAAGGCTAGATAGAGTTGTTTGCAATGATGCTTGGTTCTCTTCTTGGAATAATATATCCTGCTGTACTTTGACTAGAATGCAATTCGATCATTTTCCTATCTTGCTGGACTTGAGAAGAGGAACTCATACTTGTCCCTCTTCTTTCAAGTTTCTAAAAATGTGAACTGAACATTCAGATTATCATAGATTGGTTTCAGAGGTTTGGAATAGGCCTTTTACTGGTTGTCCAATGTCCATTCTTACTCAAAAGCTCAAAGCTCTAAAGTTGGATCTCAAATCTTAGAATAGAGACATTTTTGGGGATGTTCATCAAAGAGTTTATTCAACCATGAAGGTTGTTGATCAGATTCAACTGCAAGCTGATGTATTTGGTTTTTTTGAAGAGTTGATTATTCAAGAAAAAGAAGCTCAAATGGAGTTGTAGAAAGCTTTGAAATATGAAGATGAGTTCTGGAGGGAGAAGTCTCGATTTAATTGGCATTCTTTTGGTGACAGAAATATTGTCTTCTTCCATAAAGTTACCAGGATTATAAATGCCTCAAAGCGGTTGTCTATGCTTAAGCAGGGTGACCGAATTTTGGATCAGCAGGACGACATTGAGCATCATGTCCTACACTATTACAAGAACCTATTTGCTTCTAAAAATAATTGTACCTCAAATGACTTGATAGATTCTGTTATCTCTCCTATGGTCACTACTGAAGACAACCTCATGCTCGCTAATCTTCTAACCAGAGAGGAAGTTAGAAATGCTATTTTTCTTATGAATGCCTGTGATGCTCCTAGTCCTGATGGGTTTGGGGGTTACTTTTTTCAACATTATTGGGACCTTATTAGTGATGATGTTTTCACTATTGTTACCCAGTTTTTTATATAGGATTGGATCCTGCCAGGCTTGAATTCTAATTTGGTAGTATTAATTCCTAAATTCAGTGGTGTAGACAGAATTGAAAAATATAGCCCTATTGCATTAGCTAATTTTCAGTTTAAGATCATTACTAAGGTGCTAGCAAATCAATTAGCTGTTATGACTCCTACAATCATCACTGAAAATCAAAGAGGATTCATAAAGGGGAGGCAAATAACAGAATGTGTTTGCATAGCTTCTGAAGCTATTAACATGCTGGACAACAAGGCTTTTAGAGGTAATTTAGCTTTGAAGATAAACATTAAAAAGGCCTTTGATACAATGGACTGGGACTTCCTGCTGAAAGTTCTAAGTTCATTTGGCTTTGCAGACAAGTTCTGTAATTAGATCAAGGTTATTCTGCATTTAGCTAAGCTATCCTTTTCTATCAATGGTCACTCAGTTGGTTACTTCAACTGCAAGAGGGGGGTTAGACAAGGGGATCCCTTGTCTCCTCTTCTCTTTTGTATTGCTGAAGAGGTTCTAAGCAGAGGCATATCTAAACTGTTGCAAAGTCAGAAACTCTAACATATGTCAGGCCCAAAGGGCTTCCATATTCCAAGCCATGTTCTTTTTGCTGATGACATCATGATTTTTTGCAGAGGGACTAAGTAGAACTTGCAAAACATCATGACTTTATTTAAGGACTATGGAGAGGCTTCAGGCCAAGTCATTAGTCTTGACGAGTGCAAGTTCTATGCTAGATCAGTCTCTTCCAGAAGATTAGCTATGATATCTTCTGTTCTTAGGTTTTCTGCTGGGAGACTTCCTTTTATTTACCTTGGTCTTCCTATGTTCAAGGGTAAGCCAAAAGCTTTTCATTTACAGCCTATAACAGATAAGATTAAAGCCAAGCTGGCAGCCTGGAAAGGGTCCTTACTATCTATTATGGGAAGAACTCAGCTTGTTAAATCTGTTATCCATAGTTCTCTTATTTACAGTTTCCATGTTTACTCCTAGCCTGATTCTCTGCTAAAAACCATAAACAAATGTACTCAAAATTTTATCTGGTCTAGGGATGTTCTCTCTAGGAAAGTTGTGACTGTAGCTTGGACTAAAGTTTGCTCTTCTTTTTCAGAAGGTGGCCTGGTCATCGGACCTATTCGTGCTGTCAATGAAGTTACTGCATTGAAGCTTTGTTGGGATTTCCTTTCTTCTAATTGCTAATGGGCTTGCTTTCTTAGAGCTAGGTTCATGAAAAACAAAAGACATAGATCATCTTATGTAAAATCTTCTATTTGGCCCGCCTTAAAAAGATGCTTGCCCAATGTTCTGGATAACTGATAACTCCATGAAATGATATTATTGTGGTCCTATATATGTGCTGTATTGAGTGCTTAGTCTTCGTTATTAGGCATAATTGAAAGATTTTAAGCTAAATTCATTGATTTCAATTATGATATCTTCCTATATGTTTTCTAAGAAAATTGGTATAATTCTTCCTATGATTATGTGAACTTACTATTGTCAATAATCTAGTGACTTCTTAATTGTAGGAATGACTCAAAATCAAGGACTTAGAGCTGCATTGGAAGAGAAAGCACTAGATAAAGTTCAGCATTCAGCACTGTGGCAAGGGCAAGTTAATGTCATGGCATGTGGCATTCCCCAGTTCAGGCAAAGAGCTACACATTTTGAACACCACGACGTGAAAAATGAGCATCGTGGCGTTCTTGACCTAATTTCCATACGCACCGCGTGTGGAGCGCCGCGGCGTGAACAGATTTCTAAAGCCTATAAATACTGTTCTATCAGATTTCAAGAGGAGAACATTTTTGTTTTAAAAACACAGCCGCTAGGGTTTATTTGTGACACTGAAAGGAAGCTAAAAGGACAAAAGTTGGAGGCCAAATACTTCCAGAAGGAGGATTCAAGCACCAAGGACCACCATTATTGAGCTTGCAACTTCCTCCCTTTTTTGAACATGACAATGAGTATTTTTGATATATTTTCATTTGCCATGAGTGGCTGGTCTGTGTATAGGGATTTCTTTGGATCCTTCTATGAATATAGATCATTTTGTAAACCTTTAAGTTAATATATGTGGTTAGGGATTGTTCAATCATATTGTTCCTAATGCTTTTGAATATTTGGCCAATATTTAATATGTTTTGATTAAATCTAATGAACCTAGACATAAGAAGTTGGATTTAAGGCCATATGTATGATTGATGCATGTTTGATTTCATTTAATTGTGCTAAAAATAAAAAATCTAAGTGTGGATTTCTCCTCTTGATTGGTTGTTTTTCAATGATTTATTTTTATGTGATTTATATGGTGTTAATAGTAATATTGTGATATTATATGTTGTTGATGGATTATGATTATTGTATGATTGAATATTATATGTTGTTGATGGATTATGATTATTGTATGATTGAATATATGTGTGGATGACAAAGCACACTTTGTTACTTGGAAGTGAGGCTCACGGCCGCATAGCCTAAAAATGATGAATCAAGACACTACCTTGTAATAAAATGGACCTTAAGTAAGTAATTGATAAGTTGATGAAAATTTTGAAGCCTTGAGACCTTGGTGTAAGTCACGGCCAAGACGAAGAAAACTAGGAAAACTTATGATTTAATTGGTAATGACTTGGAGCTTATGAGCTTAAGTGAAAAAAATAAGTTGATTGAGGAATTAAAACAATGGATTAAGAAGATGAAAATGAAATTTTATGAACCTAGGGTTCACGGTTATGAAGAAAGAAAAATGGAAGAGTTGGATAAATCTTAAAGTAATTTGGAATTTAGGAGAATTAGGTTAAAAGTGAGATAATTAAGGAATTGAAATAAGTAAGCAAGAAGAGAAATTTTGGAACTTAAGAATATTAGCATTTCCAGATATTTAAGGAAACCAAGAAGAAAAAAAATTGTAACTAAAGTAAAGCTTGAGTAACCAAGTGACTTAATACTAAATTGAGAATTCATAAAAGGGAAAATAAAAGAAATGAGGACTTTAATATAATACTATAATGACTTACGATCCTTAAAGGGAAATGAGTGTGAGTGAGACTTTGAGACTCATAAGACTTTACATAAATAAATTTTATTAATGATAAAGAGAAATGTAAACTTGAATAGAGAAACAAGAATCGAAATGAGGATGGAAACCATGAGGTTAAGATTGAATGATAATGTTATTATCATGCCCGTAAGTGGAATCTTGATTTATTGATGATTATTATGAATTATGATGGTGTATGATCATGGATTTCAATGCATTGATGATATTATCTATGTACGTATACATTGAGGCATTCATCATACTTTTTAAAGTCCTGTGGGCTGTTGTTATGGTGGTTTGAGCCTAGGAGTAGAATTACACCTTCGTGCGGGTGTGATGGGGCTAGTGTAGGTCTTTATTGACCTTGGGGACATCGAGATATGGGGTATCCATAATGGCCAGCCGGTAGCTCCCCTGGGCCATGGATCAGACCAATGCAAATACATCAATGATCCGGACCGAGATACTCACCCCAATCAGGATCTGGTATAGAATGTCTTGTATAAAGCCTTATTACGCAAACATTGATTTTTATTGAAAAACATATAATTTATGGCTGACGAGATGTAGATATATCTTCCGATCATTCTCTCTGAATTATTTGTTTAGCTCCATAGAATAGGAATTGAGTACATTGAGTACATGCATAGTGGGTCTGCATACCCTCATGACATTTCATATATATCTGTTTATCTGATACTGACCGACTTATGGAACTATTGTATTATTTCTATGATCCTTGCTATTGATATTTGATATTATTGATTTATGTATTTGGTTGGTATTTCTATCCGTACTGTCTTCACACTGCCTGTTGGTAATGATATCGGATTTCTCACCTCTTTGTTATGTTGTATCATTTTACTGTATGTCCTAATTAATTAAAGACCAAGGAGGACTTGAAGAGGAATTACCCCCTCTTTAATCAGCAATGACTATGGTACCAAGATGACGTCGAGACTGTGTATTTTGGGATATGTTCGTGTGTACTTTCATGGTGGAGTAGACACGCGGTCAATCAACTTGGCGAATGAAAGGGTTACCTGCACTGGGGATCTGACATTGACTTTCCGTGGGGATCTTCAGCGCCCCCTGTCTTATCTTTTTTTGTTTTTGTTCAGTTAGTGTTTAACGTACCTAGTTGTGAATGGTGGAGTATTTTCGACTATACTCCTTATGAGGATAGCGTAGTGTCCTCTGGGCGGATGCCTGTCCGTCAGGGTATACCTCCTACTGTGGTCATTTCTTCTGAGGAATCGGAAGAGGATCCCTCTGAGGACCCTATGGTTTAGGTATATAGAACTTGGGTTGGTCGTGTCTTTTTACTAGTCAGTCTTCATTGATCACTTGTACATTTTGAGTGTGCATATGTATTTGGAGCGTTATTCTTTTTGTAAGTATTTAGGTGTACAGATTTGTGTATGATGAACCAGCTAATGTGAACACTTATGTATATGCAATATAAATAAATAAATAAATAAATATAAATATATATATATATAGAGGCAGATCGATTTACACCCAAGTGTAAGTCTTTTTTGACTTACACTCATTTTTAACTGTTAGATTCACTTTCATCTAATGGTTACTTTTAACGAAGTAATCTCAATCATTAGATGAAAGTGAATCTAACGGTTGAAAATGAGTGTAAGTCAAAAAAGACTTACACTGGTGTAAACCGATCCCCCCTCATATATATATATATATATATATATATATATATATATATTAATGATGTTATATCACCTATCTCTGTTTGTATGATCTATTATCCGTAAGAAAAAATAATATCTTACCCTAAAGATTATGGTTTTTATAATTACCGATTTTATAACTTGGGTTAAGTTCATTTCATATTCCACTTAAATTAATTTGAAAGCAAATAAAAAAATTTTGGGATTCACAAAGTTGTGGTGTCCTCCTCCTTCCATTCCAAAGAGGAGAAAAAGGGGGCATTATAGTAGGTTTGGTATCAGAGCCCAAGTTTGAGTCTTCTTTTGGGCTCGTAGTTAGGTCTCTCTTGTTTGTACTGTGTGATTCTCTGTGTTTGGTATTCCGAGAGGATACATCTAATTTTCCTTGTGTTTTAATAGTCTAACTTTGAAGAGAAATAATGGCATGTAGACAGGAAGTTGAACGCATGGCTGTAGCTGCAGAAGCGATGCAGCGAATGGAAGATGTAATAGTGAAAGAAAATTAAAGAGTAACTCAACGACAAGAGGTAAATGCGGAGACCCAAAATTTGTCCAAATTTCACCGCAATAATCCACCACAGTTTTGCGGGGAGTTTGACCCAGAGAAAACAAGTCTATGGATCCAAGAACTGGAGAAGATCTTTGAAGGGATGAGATGCACGGATGACTGCAAGGTGACTTATGCCATGTTTATGTTGGCAGGAGATGTTCACGTGGGAAGTGTTCTGCGAAGTGTTTCTGGAGAAATACTTTCTAGATAGTGCTAGACATGCCAAGGAGATGGAATTTCTTGGATTGCGACAAGGTGGAATGACAGTCAGCGAATATGCTGCCAAATTTAAAAGTTTGTCAAAATTCTCACGATACTTTCAAATCCAACTAGACGAGGTATAAAAGTGTCGTAAATTTGAAGAAGGCTTGAAAGTTGAGCTGAAGTGAGGTGTACTACCGATGAAAATGAATCAGTTCTCAGCATTGGTAGACATGAGCCGTAGATTTGAAGATTTGGAACCATCCCGAGACACTTGAAATCACAACTTTGGATCATCTACGTTCCAAAGGAGAGGAAACAACAATAATCGATTTCAGAGGAAACCATATTCCAGACCATCGGGAAGCCAACAACAACAACCTCGTGGAGGTAGTTCTAGTGACAATCGAACTAGTCCAGCTGGGACATTTTCTTCAAAGTGTCTTAAGTGCAGGAAGGATCACCCTACAAGGAATTGCACGATTAAGGGGTTCATCTGCTTCAGGTGTGGGAAGCCATGACATTCATCCAGAGATTGCAACAATCCCAAGGTTGAACCCTCTGTCAGTAACGTACGTGCTGCAAGACCTCAAGCTGGAGGAAGAGTATATACCATGAGCGGAGTTGAAGCCTCGAATTCTGAAAATCTGATTACGGGAGATGGTGACATAGGAGGTAATCCTTTAATTGTACTGTATGACTCCAGAGCAATGCATTCTTTTATTTCAATGACTGTGTGAGCCGATTAGGATTGTTTGTGTCTTCTTTATCTTTTGATCTAACTATTTCTACTCCTACTGCTAAACCTGTCACTACTGCAAAAGTTTGTCTGAATTGTCCTATTTCTGTTGAAGGTCAAACCTTTTCAGTTGATCTGATTTGTTTGCCTTTATCCGAAATAGATGTGATTCTAGAAATAGATTGGTTATCTTCTAATTGCGTTCTGTTATATTGTTCCACTAAAACCTTAGTATTCCCTGATTTTGAGATTTCTGGATTTATAACTGCTAACCAAGTCAGAACTTTCTTGAAAGAAGGAGCCTGAGTATACATACTTCTATTTTCTTTAGAGGTCGAACATGAAGTCGATGTACGAGCTATTCCAGTGATCAACGAATTTCCTGAAGTCTTCTCGGACGACATACCTGGATTTCCACCAGAAAGAGAAGTGGAATTCTCTATTGACCTTGTACCTGGATCTGGTTCTGTATCTATGGTGCCATATTAGATGTCGCCAGTAGAGCTAGTGGAACTCAAGAAGCAATTGGAAGAACTGTTAGAGAAGCAATTTGTGAGACCTAGCGTTTCACCTTGGGGATCCCCTTGTACTGCTGCTCAAGAAAAAGGATGGAACTTCTCAATTGTGCGTGGATTATTGCCAGTTGAATAAGATCACAATCAAGAACAAGTATCCACTTCCGAGAATTAATGATTTGATGGATCAACTAATGGGAGTTGCTATTTTCTCTAAGATTGACTTACGATCTGGTTACCATCAGATTTGTGCGAAGGTAGAGGATGTCTCTAAAACAGCTTTTCGGACACGCTATAGACACTATGAGTATCGTGTGATGCCGTTTGGAGTAACAAATGCTTCTGCTGTATTCATGGACTACATGAATCGGATCTTTCATCATTATTTGGATAGATTCGTTGTTGTCTTCATTGATGATATTTTAATCTATTCTCGAAGTTGAGAGGAACATGCTGAACACCTCCGGATAGTTCTCCAAATTCTAAAAGAGAAGGAGTTGTATGCCAAGTTGTCAAATTTTTGGGACATGTGATTTCAAAGGAAGGAATTGTCGTAGATCCATCGAAGGTTGAAGCAGTTCTTCAATGGGAAAGACCAAAGACTATGACGGAGATTCGTAGCTTCATGGGATTAGCCGGATACTACTAAAGATTCATTGAAGGATTCTCTAAGATAGCGAGACCTCTTACCCAGCTTACGAGAAAGAATCAGGCTTTCGTGTGGACGAACGCATGTGAAGAAAGTTTCCAAGAATTAAAGAAGCGACTGACTTCTGCACCAGTGTTGATTCTGCCTAACCCCAATGAACCACTTGAAGTGTATTGCGATGCTTCGTATCAAGGATTAGGATGTGTGCTTATGCAAGACAAGAAGGTCGTAACCTATGCTTCAAGACAACTGAGAGTGCATGAGAAGAACTACCCAACGCATGACTTGGAGTTAGCTGCAATGGTCTTTGCTCTGAAAATATGGAGACATTTTCTGTATAGAGCAATATTCAACGTCTTTAGTGATCATAAGAGCCTAAAGTACCTGTTTAATCAAAAGGAGCTAAACATGAGACAGAGGAGATGGCTAGAGTTTTTGAAGGATTATGACTTCCAATTTCAATATCATCCTGGAAAAGCGAACGTCATGGCAGTCGGTTTGAGTTGGAAAATGCTTAGCATTTCTACCATGATGGTTAAGGAAAAAGAATTAATCGAACAATTCAGAGATATGTGGTTATCTTTGGAAATGACACATGAAGAAGTTTGCCTATGTATGGTTACTATTTCTAATGATCTAATGGAAGAGATTCGAGAGAAGCAGAAAAGTGACCAGTTTCTACAAGATGAAAGAGAATTGATAAAGCAAGGCATGGTGTCAACAGTTGAGGAAGGACTTGATGAGATTCTGATGTTCCAAGGTAGAATATGTGTACCTGATGATCCAGAACTTAGGAGGTTAATTTTCGAAGAAGCCCATACAAGCAAGTTAGTATACATCCTGGAATGACCAAGATGTATCAAGATCTGAAACAGATGTATTGGTGGCATGGAATGAAAAGAGACGTTGCCAAATACGTATCATCTTGCTTAGTTTGTCAGAAAGCTGAGGTTGAACACTAGAAACCTTTCGGAATGTTATAACCTTTGACTATTCCTGAATGGAAATGAGATAGTATTGCAATAGATTTTATGACAGGATTACCAAAGACCCAAAGGGGATGTGATTCAATATGGGTAATTGTTGATCGGCTTATAAAGTCTGCACACTTCTTACCGATTAACATAAGGTATTCAATGGAAATATTGGCTCAAGTATATACTAGTGAGATTGTTAGACTTCATGGCATACCTTCTAGCATCGTTTCTGATAGAGATTCGAGGTTTACATCGAAATTTTGGCAAAGTCTACAAGCAGCTATAGGAACAAAGCTTCGTTTGAGTTCTGCATATCATCCGCAAACGGATGGACAGTTTGAGAGAATAATTCAATCCTTAGAAGATTTGTTCAGAGCTTGCGTTTTAGAACAAAGAGGAAGTTGGGATGAAATCTTACCCTTGATTGAATTCATTTACAATAACAGCTTTCACTCAAGTATAGGGATGACACCCTATGAAGCCTTGTATGGACGACACTATAGAACGCCTTTGTGTTGGTACCAAGACAGGGGACATCTCACGTTGGGACTCGATCTTCTGCAACAGACGACAAAAAAGATTAAGGTGATTTAGGAGAAGATGAAGACAACTCAAAGTAGGCAAAAGAGCTATGCGGACAAAAGACGGAAGCCTCTAGAGTTCAAGGAAGGCGATCATATGTTTCTAAGGGTTTCACCTATGACGGGTGTTAGAAGAGTTATTAAGTCCAGAAAATTCACTCCTAAATTCATCGGACCATATCAAATCTTGTGTCGTATAGGTCCAGTAGCCTACCAAATAGCTTTACCACCTTTTCTTTCTAATCTACACAATGTCTTCCATGTGTCACAATTATGAAAATACATTCCTGATCCAACCCATGTCATTGAACAGGATATAATGCAATTAAAAGAGAATTTGACCTATGAAACACTACCTGCTAAGATTGAGGATAGAAGGGTGAAACAACTCCAAGGCAAGGAGATTACATTGGTGAAGGTAATCTGGAATGACGTCAATGGAGATGCAACATGGGAGTTAGAGGACAAAATGAAGGAACAATATCCACAACTATTTTAAGGTATAAAAATTTCAAGGATGAAATTTCTTTTTAGAATGAGAGAGTTGTAACACCCCGAAAATTGCTTATTTTATGATAAATATTCATTTTATAATATTTGTGATTTTTAAGAATTTTCTAGAATTATTTGAATTACTTAATTATTTTAATATTTTTCTCGATTTATGTGCACACTGAGCAGAGCCGGGAAAATGAAATATTTTCCCTGAGGCTGGTAAGCCTTGAACTGTGGGAATATTGATAGAGGATCTTACTAAACCCGAGGTCGGGGCATAGTTTACGAGGTTTATGTTTTACGATATTTTTATCTGATAAATAAAAATTACGGAATAATTTTATTATCTATTAGACAACAAATACCAATTTTTGTTAACTGCAACTTCTGTCCACTGATAATAAACCTAATACAGTGTTAGTCACATTTTAGAGAACACTTTAATGACATCACAATGGTAACATCTTCACCATGACATCACTTTGACTTTTCAAAAAGTGAAAACTTGTCTTGTTGGAGAAGCTTGGAGGAAGCTTCCTAGCAACTTCCTCATGGCTTGTTGGAGAAGCCATTCCTCTCTCCTCTTAGTGAGCTCCACGGCTATGTGGAGGAAAATGTAACAAAATATCACTTTTTCCATTTTACCTATCACTTTTCATTTTCATCTCAAATCACTTTTCTATCGCTTTCTCTTTTCACTTTCCATTTTCTCTCATTTTCTCTTCTCTTCTTCTTCTCTTCTACCTTACGGTCACCACACTATTTGTAACCTCCACCATTGCAAAATTTTCATCTACTCACATTTTCTTAATCTCCATTACATTCTAAATATTTTTCTAGTTGAAACCATTTCCAAAAGCTTCTATCTTCATCATCTTTCTTCAAGAGCAAAGCTTGAAGCTTTTGAGGTTAACTTTTGATCTTCACTTTTCTTCTTCATTTTCGTGTTCATGGTCTTTCTTGTGACCATTGATTTACTCTTTTCAAATCTTGGAATATTGATTTGTGAGGTGAAAATTCTAGTGTTTGCTGGAGGCTTGGACGAAATCTTCAAGGGCCTTCAAGGAAGCATTTTTCTTGTCATTTTCTTTGGTAAGAGGGAGAACATTTTCATCAACCACACATGGTGGTGGGGGACAAAATTTTGTGTTGAAAATAGAGAATCTAAGTGTAGATTTCTCCTCTTGATTGGTTGTTTTTCAATGATTTATTGTTATGTGATTTATATGGTGTTAATAGTAATATTGTGATATTATACGTTATTGATGGATTATGATTATTGTATGATTGAATATATGTGTGGATGACAAAGCACACTATATTACTTGGAAGTGAGGCTCACGGCCTCATAGCCTAAAAATGGTGAATCAAGACACTACCTTGTAATAAAATGGACCTTAAGTAAGTAATTGATAAGTTGATGAAAATTTTGAAGCCTTGAGACCTTGGTGTAAGTCACGGCCAAGACGAAGAAAACTAAGAAAACTTATGATTTAATTGGTAATGACTTGGAGCTTATGAGCTTAAGTGAAAAATGAGTTGATTGAGGAATTAAAACAATAGATTAAGAAGACGAAAATGAAATTTTATGAACTTAGGGTTCACGGTTATGAAGAAAGAAAAATGGAAGAGTTGGATAAATCTTAAAGTAATTTAGAATTTAGGAGAATTAGGTTAAAAGTGAGATAATTAAGGAATTGAACTAAGTAAGCAAGAAGAGGAATTTTGGAACTTAAGAATATTAGCATTTCCGGACATTTAGGGAAACCAAGAAGAAAAAAAATTGTAACTAAAGTAAAGGTTGAGTAACCAAGTGACTTAATACTAAATTGAGAATTCATAAGAAGGGAAAATAAAAGAAATGAGGGCTTTAATATAATACTATAATGACTTATGATCCTTAAAGGGAAATGAGTATGAGTGAGACTTTGAGACTCATAAGACTTTACATAAATAAATTTTATTAATGATAAACAGAAATGTAAACTTGAATAGAGAAACAAGAATCAAAATGATGATGGAAACCATGAGGTTAAGATTGAATGATAATGTTATTATCGTGCCCGTAAGTGGAATCTTGATTTATTGATGATTATTATGAATTATGATGGCATATGATCATGGATTTCATGACATTGAAGATATTATGTATATACATATGCGTTGAGGCATTCATCATACTTTGTAAAGTCCTGTGGACTGTTGTTATGGCGGTTTGAGCCTAGAAGTTGAATTACACCTTTGTGCGGGTGCGTTGGTCCTAGTGTAGGTCTTTATTGACCTTGGGAACGTCGAGGTGTGGAGTATCTGTAATGGCCAGCTAGTAGCTCCCCTGTGTCGTGGATCAGACCAATGCAAACACATCGACGATTCGGACCGAGACACTCACCCCAATCAGGATCTGGTATAGAATGTCTTGTATAAAGCCTTATTGCGCAAACATTGATTTTTATTTAAAAGCACTTGATTTATGGCTGACGAGATGCAGACATATTTTTCGATCATTCTCTCTGAATTATTTGTTTATCTCCATAGAGTAGGAATTAAGTACATTAAGTACATGCATAATGGGTCTACATACCCTCATGACATTTCATATATATCTGTTTATCTGCTATTAACTGACTTATGGAACTGTTGTATTATTTCTATGATCCCTGCTATTGATATCTGATATTATTGATTTCTGTATTTGGATGGTATTTCTATCCGTACTGTCTTCACATTGCTTATTGGTAATGATGTCGGATTTCTCACCTCTTTGTTATGTTGTATTATTTTACTGTATGTCCTAATTAATTAAAGACCAAGGAGGACTTAAAGAGGAATTACCCCCTCTTTAATCAACAATAACTGTGGTACCAAGATAACGTCGAGACTGCATATTTTGGGATATATTTGTGTGTACTTTCATGGTGGAGCAGACACGCGTTCAATCAACTTGGCGAATGAAAGGGTTACCGACACCGAGGATCTGACATTGACTTTCCATGGGGATCTTCAGCGCCCCCTGTCTTATCTTTTTCTGTTTCTGTTTAGTTAGTGTTTAACATGGCTATTCGTGAATGGTGGAGTAATTTCCACTATACTCCTCATAAGGACAGCATAGTGTCCACTAGGCAGATGCCTGTCCGTCAGGGTATACCTCCTACTGTGGTCATTTCTTCTGAGGAATCGGAAGAGGATCCCTCTGAGGACCCTATGGTTTAGGTATGTAGAACTTGGGTTGGTCGTGTCTTTTTGCTAGTCAGTCTTCATTGATCATCTGTACATTTTGAATGCGCATATATATTTGGAGCATCATTCTTTTTGTAAGTATTTTGGGCTATAGATTTGTGTATGATGAACCAGCCGATGTGAACACTTATGTATATGCAATATATATATATATATTAATGATGTTGTATAACCTATTTGTTTGTATGATCTACTATCTGCAAGAAAAATTAATATCTTACACTAAATATTGTGGTTTTTATAATTATCGATTTTATAACTTGGGTTAAGTTCATTTTATATTCCGCTTAAATTAATTTGAAAGCAAATAAAAAATTTTTGGGATTCACAAAGTTGTGGCGTCCTCCTCCTTCCATTCCAAAGAGGAAAAAAATGGGGCATTACAGCCAACAAATTCCATATCATGTATGTTAATAAAGAGGTTTGCATATCATCAATTGAAGTAGAAGGTGAAGAAGGATTTCCTATTTTTTAATCAACAATTGTAATTCCAATTAACTAGCATTTAAATATTTCCATTAGTTTACACACAACTCCTTTAATTTGAATGTTCTTAGATTGAAATTATTAAGTTATTGGTTAATAATTAGTTTTAAATTAGCAATAGCCCTCGTGGGAACAATATCTAACACCTAGCTATACTACAAGTGCGATCCGTGTACTTTCGGTAAGCAAAAGAGTGAACAAGTTTTTGGCACCGTTGCCGGAGACTACGACATAATTTCAGTAGAACTAATATTAACAACAAGTTTAATTAGTTCTAGTCTAAGTTTCTTTTGTGCATATTAAGTTAAGTTTTCAATTCTTTATTTGTTTTTGATAATTTTTAAGATGGCGGAAGAAAATGCTATGCAGGAGGTAGAGGACGATAGTCGCACAAGGCCACTGAGGGAGTTTGCTACTCCTCAGGTGGATAATCTACAATCTAGCATTAGATGTCTTGTCATTCAAGCAAACAACTTTGAGATTAAGCCGACCATCATCCAAATGATCCAAACTTCTATACAGTTTAGTGGCTTATCTAATGAGGATCCCAATGCGCATCTCTCTAACTTCTTGGAGATTTGCAATACGTTTAGGCACAACGAAGTGTCTGAGGATGTTATTTGCCTAAGGCTTTTTCCTTTCTCTTTAAGGGATAGAGCCAAAAGCTGGTTCCACTCTCTTCCAGCATGATCAATCACAACTTGGGCAGAGCTATGTACTAAATTTTTGAATAAATACTTCCCTTCGACCAAGACTGCAGAGATGGTGAATGATATTACATCATTCACTCAGACTGAATCAGAATCCTTCCATGAGGCCTGGGAAAGGTACGCGGATCGTCTGAGAAGGTGCCCACATCACGAGATACCACCTTGGCACCAAATCTACTCATTTCACAAGGACCTGCTACCACACCACCACCCAATAGTTGATGCTGCAGGTGGAGGTTCCTTGCTAAGCAAATCTTTCGATGATGCCTTCCAACTCTTAGAGGAATTAGCTGCTAATAGCTACCAATGGCCAACAGCTAGGAACACTCCACAGAGGGCAACTGGAGTGCATGAAGTAGATACATTAACCTCGCTATCTGCACAAGTTGCAGTTCTAGCAAGTAGAATGGATAGTATGGGACATCACGCTCCCCAGAGCCGATTTGTGTTGTGTGACAAATGCAGTGATAACCATTCAAGTGATAGGTGCCCTACCACTTCTGAAAGTGCACATTATGTGGGGAACTACCGATCATCGCAGAATAACCCATACACCAATTAGTATAACCATGGATGGAGGAACCATAAAAAACTTCTCTTGGAGGGATAATCAAGGAGCCTCTTCCTCAGCGCCTGGAGTTGAGCGACCTTATAATCCTCCTGGATTCCCCTCACAACCCAGACAGCTGATTCAAGACAAGAAACCATCACTTGAAGATATGTTCATGCAGTTGATGGTGAAAACTGATATCTTCATGACTAAGACAGAAGCTCACTTAACAAAGAATGACTCAGTGATACAGAGCCAGTCAGCTTCTATAAGGGCTTTGGAAACTCGGGTGGGGCAATTAGCAAATACAATCAATAACAAGCCCCTAGGCACTTTCCCGAGTGATACAATCAATAATCCAAAAGGCACCTCAACTGATCATTGCAAGGTGATCTTATTGAGAAGTGGGAAGGATATTGAAGGTAATATGAAAATAAAGCTGTTGGAAGAAGAGGTTGATAAAGGTGAAGACCAGGAGATGGTGGGTGAAGAAAGCTAAAAGAATGAGAAAGTTATCCATAAAAAAGGGGAAGATAAGAAAGGTGAAGAGAAAGCCGATAACAAGAAGGTAGAGAACAGGCCTTATATTCATCCTTTACCTTTTCTAAGCAGGCAAATTAAGCACAAGATGGATAAGCATTTTAAGAAGTTTTTAGCAGTTTTCAAGAAACTTCACATCAACATCCCTTTTGTTGAAGCTTTAGAGTAGATGCCCAATTACGTCAAGTTCATGAAGGACATTCTTTCAAAGAAACGTAAGCTGGGTGAGTTTGAAATGGTAGCATTGTCTGAAGAATGCAGTGTCATCTTGCAACAGAAGCTTCTCCCTAAGTTGAAGGATCCGGGGAGCTTTATTATTCCTTGTACCATAAGAGAGAACTTCTTAGGCTAAGCATTGTGCGATATGGGGGCAAGTATTAATCTCATGCCCCTATCCATATTCCAGAGGTTAAGTTTGGGGGAATGCAAGCCCACATTCGTAACCTTCCAGCTAGTCTATCGTTCTTATACTTATCCCAAGGGAATTATGGAGGATGTCCTGGTGAAAGTGGACAAGTTCATATTCCCTGCAGATTTTGTTATTCTGGATATGGAAGAGGATCAAAGAGTGCCTTTGATCCTAAGCAGACCATTCCTGGCCACAGGGAGAACACTCATCGATGTGCAAAAAGGAGAATTGACTATGAAAGTTCAAGATCAAGAGGTAACTTTCAATATATTTAAAGCAATTAAGTTTCCTCAAGATCAGGAAGAGTGTTTTTATGTTGGGATATTGGATAACATCATTAATGACGTATTCCAAGCCAATATTCCTTAGGATTCTCTTGCTTTGGCTTTGACTTCATCAACTGATAATAATGAAGATGCTAGGGGACGATGTGTCAGATTACATCAAGCACCTTGATGCGATCCCTAAGCAATATCGATCGCCCAAGTTTGAAACCTTGGAGTCCGATGCAACAAAGGAGGCATCTAAGGCTTCCATTGAGGAACCTCCAAGGCTAGAGCTAAAGCCTCTGCCTAACCACCTGCATTATGCTTATCTGGGAGCAACCTGCACCCTGCCGGTAATCATATCATCTGCCCTCTCAAAAGATCAAACAGAGAAACTTCTCCATGTGCTTAGAAAATACAAACATATTATTGGATGGACTATTGCTAATATTCAAGGCAATAGCCCTTCCATATGTATGCACAAGATCTTGCTAGACGACAATCAGAGAGGTGTTATGGAACATTAAAGAAGGCTGAATCCAATAATGAAAGAAGAGGTGAGAAAGAAAATAATCAAGTGGCTAGATGCAGGGATAATTTACCCTATTTTTGATAGCCCCTGGGTATCCCCAATTCAGTGTGTGCTAAAGAAAGGTGGTATGCTGGTAGTCACAAACGAAAATAATGAGCTTATTCCCTCTCGGAAAGTCACTGGATGGAGGGTATGCATGGACTATCGTAAAATGAACAAGGCCATACGAAAAGACCACTTCCTGCTTCCTTTCATTGACCAGATGTTGGATCGTCTGGCAGGAAAAGCCTATTACTGCTTCTTGGATGGTTATTCTGGATATAACCAAATTGCCATAGTGTCGGAGGACCAAGAAAAGATAACATTTACTTGTCCCTATGGTACATTTGCATTTAGAAGGATGCTATTTGGGCTATGCAATGCTTCCACAACTTTTCAACATTGTATTATGTCCATCTTCGCGGATATGATTGAGCATGGCCTAGAAGTGTTTATGTATGACTTTTCAGTATTCAGAGATACATATGAGAGCTGTTTACAGACCTTATCATCTGTGCTGAAAAGATGTGAAGAAACTAACCTTGTCCTCAATTGAGAAAAATGCCACTTTATGGTCCAAGAAGGCATAGTTCTTGGCCATAAGGTTTCTATCGAGGGGATGGAAGTGGACAAGGTAAAAATAGATATGATTGACAGGCTTCCTCTGCCTAACTCTGTAAAAAGAATCCGCAGTTTTCTTGGCCATGCTGGTTTCTATAGGAGGTTTATAAAAGACTTTTCGAAGATATCCAAGCCTCTCTATAACCTGTTGGAGAAAGACATCCAGTTTACATTTGATGATTCGTGCCAGGTTGCATTTGAGGAGCTAAAGAAGAAACTAGTCTCAGCACCAGTATCACTCCAGATTGGGACTTACCATTCGAGCTCATGTGCAATGCCAACGATTATGTTGTGGATGCAGTGTTGGGTCAGAGAAAAGATAAGGTGTTTCGCTCCATTTATTATGCTAGCAAAACACTTAATGATGCCCAACTAAACTACACCACAATAGAAAAAGAGCTACTAGCCGTGGTCTTTGCATTTGATAAGTTTCGAGCTTACTTGGTGGGGACTAAGGTGATTATTTATACTAATCACTCTGCCATTAAGTATTTGGTCAGCAAGAAAGATGCAAAACCACGTTTGATCAGGTGGGTTTTGCTATTACAAGAATTTGATCTGGAGATTCGTGACAAGAAAGGTGCAGAGAATCAAGTTGCAGATCATCTTTCCAGACTTGAAAATGATGACCATCAAGTTGAACTGCTCACGATTAGGGAAACATTTCTAGATGAGTAGCTTTTTGCTACTAAAGCTCATTTATGTCCATAGTGTGCTGACCTGGTGAATTACATCGTGTGTGGTGTATTGCCACCTGATTTGACTTCTCAGCAGAAGGAGAAATTCTTGCATGATGTCATGCACTACATCTGGGATGAGCCATTTTTGTTCAAACAGTGCTCCTACCAGATGCTCAGGAAATGCGTACCTATTGTAACATCCTGGGACTGCTTGTAGGATTGATGAGTGTCTCTACAAACCAACACGAGTCTTTTCAGCATGCTTTATCCTCACTCACACGCATCCTAGGAAACTTCCCAGGACGTCACCCATCCCACAATTGCTCCAGGTCAAGCACGCTTAACCATGGAGTTCTTATGTTCTAGGCTCCCGAAAAGAAGTTGCAACTTGTTGATATAGCTATGCTTAATCAATTCCTTTAAGCCATCCTCAACTCTGCAGTCTCATACCTGCACAGTCTCTGAATCCCTCTCATTTCGGTGCATATTCAGTTCATTCATGGAACCCTTCGCCTAGAAGCCTGGCAGGAGCCGTTCCTTGTACGTGCTTCTCTTGCACCGGCGTCTACTCCCCACCCTCGTCGGCCCCGAGACACCACATGCCCACCAACTTCCGCTTGGTTCGTCCCCAAACCACACCGTACTGGGAGAGGTCCCGTCTTTGATACTATCAGTAACATCCCGGGACTGCCTGTGAGATTGAAGAGTGTCTCCATAAACTAACACAGGTCTTTTCAGCGTACTTTGTCCTCACTCACACGCATCCTAGGAAACTTCCTAGGAGGTCACTCATCCCACAATTGCTCCAGGTCAAGCACGCTTAACCATGGAGTTCTTATGTTCTAGGCTCTTGAAAAGAAGTTGCAACTTGTTGATATGGCTACGCCTAATCAATTCTTTTAAGCCATCCTCAACTATGCAGTCCCATACCTGCACAGTATCTGAATCCCTCTCATTCCGGTGCGTATTCAGTTCATTCATGGGACCCTTCGCCTAGAAGCCTGCCAGGAGCCATTCCTTGTACGTGCTTCTCTTGCACCAACGTCCACTCCCCGCCCTCGTCGGCCCCGGGACACCGTTGTAACACCCCAACTTTTAGATAAATGACAGTTTTGTCCTGATTGTACTGTTTTATATTTTTGCTGTATGTTATAAAATTTATTTGAATGTTTCATGATTATATTTGAGTGTTTTGTGTGATTTACTCCGAGTCAGGAAAATAATAATTTTCGAGCTAGGGAGATCTTATTTTAATTATTCAGAGTTGGGGGATCTTACTAAACCCAATTCCGAGTGATACGAATGTTAATCTTTTAATTTTTAGGATTTAATTGTGCAATAAAATAATTTTATATTATTATAATATTATTTTATTTGACAGTACCTACTGTCTTAAAAATAGTAGAAATCTACTCTAAAATAACCATGGAGCGTTTACCGGTCAACGTTTTTGGCTAGACTAAATTCTAAGCCAATAGGAACAAGTCAACAATGTAGGCTTGAAAGGTTTGGACCAATAGAAAACAAGTCCACAAAAATGGTTAGACTTGTTAGATTAAGACTAGAAAGCTTAACTAAGTTAGTTTAAAACCTAACTAAGTTAACATAGGAAGCTTATATAGTAACTAAATGAAGTAACCTAGTTAGCTATCTATTTGAGTTCTAGTTAGAAAATATCAAGACTAACCTAGTTAACCTAAGTAAATATATAGTTAGGCAAGTAACTAAACAAATTAATCAAATGCACCTAAATGTAACTAGATGGCTTAAGTGAACACAAACATGGTTTGCTCTCCATTAGGGCTATTCGGCCAAGCTTAAGCAAAGAGGTTCAAGAACATTCAAGAAGAGCTTAGTCATTAGATGACTAGGTTTTTCTAAACCAATTAGAGACAAGCTTGGAGGCAAAGCTTTGCATGTCATCCATTAATCAAATCTAAGGCTATTAGGTGATAGGAGAAGTCAACAAAGGAGGCCACCTCCCTTGATGAAGTGCACGGCCATGCATAGTGAAGAGAACATCAACTTAGTCATTTTTCATCTCTAAGCTTTCTTTTCTCTAAGAACACCAAGAACCATTCTCTTGCTTTCTCCTTTGAAGACCATTCGGCCAAACACCCATACACCATCATCCAACCTTCAAAAATTTCATCTAACCTACTTTCTCAAACCCAAACAACATTCTAAGAACATCTCTAGTTGGAGGTTTCTTCAAAAAAATTCATCTTGAGCTTGGAAAATTTCTTTGGAGATTTTTCCTACAAGGTGAAGATTCTTGTTTTTCATTTCTAACTTCATTTCTAAGGTTCTAAGCCATGATTGATCCATGGTTTGTATTTTTCTCCTATAGTTATAACTTTTTAAAATTTATTTGAGCATGTTAGGTTTCTTTGGAGGACCACACGAAAACCATAGGAGAAGGATTAGAAGGAGTTATCTTCCTTTAAGGTAAGAGGGAGATTTGATCTCATCAACCATGTGTGGTGATGAGGAAATGGATTGTATGTGTGTGAAGAATCCATAAGGATTCACTTGTTTGGTTGTTTAAATGCTTTCCTACTTGTGCTTGATATTATTTGTATGCATGTCTATAGCTTTAAAATATATTGCATGTGTGGATAAATGCATGATTATTAATTAGGATATGAATAATATGTAAGGATTGCATGAGTATTCCAAAGAACACACCATGGAGCTTTCGGCTTCATTATGAAAAAGAGAACCAAAATGTTCTCAACCATTTTCTAAAAGAAGGACTAAATGGATTTAAGTAAATCAATGAGTTCTAAAATGATTTAGAAGATGGAAAAATGATCCAAAGATCAAATACCAAGGTTTTGTTAAATTCGGCCAACATGCCTTTTTAATGTGTAATCAATCCAAAATTTATTTTCTAAGTGTAGACTAGATGTTTAAACTAAAAAGAATACATTTGCAATGGATTTTCAAGACTTAAAGAAGTAAACTAATTTTTATTAGAAATATGGTATAGAAGAAAAATAAACAAAACTCTTGAAAAATACTTACCTTTGAGTTTTAAAGTATAATGACAATTTTCAAAGTGTATTTTGTAGTAATAAACCAAACAGAGGAATTTTTAAAGGAGAAACGTAGGAAACACAATTTTAATAGATTTTATAGACAAAATGCTGTCAAAATTTATTAGAAATAGACAAATAAAAGAGAACGTTTTATAATATATTTATAACGTAAGGAAAATATTCTACATAGTTTAAAAGTATTAAAAATAGTTTACGCAGTTTTAAAATAGAGATTTTAAAGCTTTTCGGTTAAGAAAACGATTTAAAAATCTTACGCGATTGAGAAAAACGATTTAAAAACATTACATGATTTTAAAAATAGCAAAATATATTTACGCGATTTAAAAATGTTTGTAAAAGCGATGCGATTGTGAAAACACGATAAAATTTCTACGCGATTAATTGGAACAGTGAGTTTTGTTGTCAGGCCAAAGTGGTGGACTCGAACATGTTGAGATATAGTACTATCGAGTGGAGACGTACTATATATTGGAATTTTGAGATTGAGGGCATTTTTGTAAATATGATAATATTTTGAAACTAAGGGTAATTTTATAATTTTAGTTTTTATTCATGCATTGAGAGTCTTGTCAATTGGTTGATATTGGCGATTGATTGACGAGACGAATTTGTCGGTGTGATAAGCATAGTGTGGTTCATCTTGTGTGGACTTGGAGGCATTAGTATACGGAGTATTTCACATGTGGACAGTTGGTCGCTCCTCTGGGTCGTGGTAATTAGCAACACATTAATGATCTCGACACGCACTATACTTAATCGAGATCTTCGAAAGACTGTTTAGTACAATGCCTGTGGTGCACGACGTGTTTGGACTGTGTACTACTACACAATGTTGGATTGTGGGCTATAGACACGACGGTTGACAGTGTAATAGTTTGGTTTGGCAGCCTGAGGTACTGATAGTTCTCTTCGGGTCATTCTCTCTGATGTCTGTGTCTAGCTCCATGGAGTAGGAACGAGTCATATTGCATTTGCATTTGTGTCATGCATCATAACATTATTATTTGTGATATTATATGATGTGTTGAATTGTGTTGTTATTTAGGATACTGTGGTATGCAATTCTTGTGTTAAATTGTGTTATTATTTATGATGTCATGGTATGCTTTATTGTATTAAACTGTAATATCTATTGTATTGTCATTTTCTTATTTGCCATGCTGGTATTGATGTAGATTGTCTCACCTCTTTATTTGTATGTGTTTCTGTATGATTATTTTATTTCTGTAAAGAGTTTGAGGAAGAGATAGAGAAACAGCCTCTTGAGATTCTGTATCCCGAAGATCAGCAGACGGACGATCAGTTTGACGAGGGCGAGTCGTCCGATCATCCATATCCTTTGGACTGATTCTGTGATCATGGCATTGCCTGGATTTCTTGGTTTCGTGAGACTGGAGTTTCATGGAGGCTCGGAGGCCTGGCAACTGCGCAATGATCGATTATCGGTGATTTACTTGGGACGTTTGACTATGTCCCTACTTGGAGAGTTTGATGCTGAGTCAATTTTTACTACTACCTTGTATCTACATTTGGAGATGCCTTTGGATCTGAGGCGTCACTGGGGAGGACTTTTTTGTACTCCTAGTGAGATTAGTATAGTGTCAACAACACAAACACCAGTCCGTAGAGCTGTGAGACATCCTGGATTTCTATCACCCGAGGTTTCCTCTGAGAGTGATCCTTCGGAGGGTTAGTAATCTTTGATGTGCACTTGGGCATGTCTATGTTTTGTATTATACTAACTTTTTACTGCTTTATTTAAATATTTGTAGTTGTAAATTATTTGTATAACTTAAGACAAAATCCTATGTATATTATGTGTGTGATAATTAGTTTGTTTTATTTTATGTTCCGTGTTATTTTATTTAACGTTATTAGGTATAAAAGGAAAAAATTTTACAACTCATATTAATTATGTATTAAATGTTTTATAACTTGGGTAAGGTTTTATTTTATTGCATCATTAATGTGGCATCCCCACAAAGGTGTTACACCTATGGAGGAGGTGGAGCCAATTTTGAACCAATTCCATGCTTCTCCTTATGGTAGACATTATAGTGGTGAGAGGACAGCTGCGAAGGTGCTTCAATCTGGCTTTTATTGGCCATCTCTTTTTAAAGATGCACATTTCTTTGTGCAAAGGTGTGAGTGACGAGCGCCGAACTCAATCAAAATTATAACCGAAGTTATTACCTAAGCTTGTAGCACAGTGACAACACCGGATCGTCTCCTCAAGGATCGTAGATGTAATTTAATCAAATCAAGTGAAAGTTAGCAAAGGGGGGTTTGACAGTTTAATATTGTACTTAACAAAATTAACGGAAGAAATAACAATTAAAGAGCAGTCAATTTAGAAACCTATCCAAGATTGGGTAGATTCAATCATAGACCCTTCATAGAACACTTGAAGCGCAATTGAATTGTTAATTTGGATCTAACCGAGATCTCTGCATCAAATCCAGAATTCATACTAGACGATCGTCTAGAATTCAATTAACAAGTGATAAACACAAATCCGCAATCGCACCATTCATGAAAATCTATGTTAATTTCAAGTACCGAATTCAATTAACTTAGGCACAAATCAGTAACCTAACCTCTTCAATTCTCGTGATTAATTTAGATCAATCAGTTCTAAGTTTCATCACAAATCTCAATCTTCATTTATGTGATTAGTTTAGATCAATCAGTTCTAAGTTTCATCACAAATCTCAATCTTAAACCAAGATCAATCAGATCAACATAAATAGAATCACCATTCATGCATTCAAGATCAAGAAGAAGAAAAAGAAAAAGAAAGAGGAATTCAATTACAAATCAAATACAATGCATAACCAAGGTCTCAAGAATCCAAACCACAATCTCTTCAAGAGTTCTAAATTGACCGAAAGTAGCTTAGCCCTCCATCACCATGAAGAGAAGCATCAAAATATACAAAAGCTATGAGAAACTATGAAGAAACTATGAAGAAACAAGAAACTAAGAGAGAAATGAAGGAGAGAATTCATGTTGTTCATGATAAATGGTGCCTTTTATAGAAGTCTAAGGTAACAAAATGACAAAGGGAAGTGGGTGGATGAGTGGGTGAGTGAGTGGAGTGGTTGAGTGGATGGATTAGTGGGTTGGTTTAGTGGATTGGTTTAGTGGATGAGTGGGTGGATTGGTTGAGTGGTTGAATTAGTGAAAAATGCCAAAGGACTTTTGGTGAGTGGAAAATTATGGACATGAATGGGTGAGTGGATGGATGAGTAGATGAGTTAGTGGATGAGTGGATGGAGTGGTTAAATGGTTGGATTAGTGTATTAGTGGATGAATGGGTGAGTTAGTGGATGAGTGGATGAGTAGATTAGTGGATTAGTGGATGGATGAGTGGATTAGTGGATGGGTGAGTGGATGGTTGAGGATGAAAATTTCGTGTCTGACTTGGAAGCCAAAAACGACCCACTATACTTCAGAACCACGAAAAGTGTTCTTCATCAAAGTTGTAGATCCTTGTCTTGGCTATAAAATGGATAGCTGGTTCGTCCAATTTGGCTTCCTTAAGCCCAAGATATGTCCCAAATACCGTAGGTTGCTCAAACCCAACTTCAGCACCTCTGTTCCGACTTGTAAGCTCAAAATGACCTGCTAGACTTCTTTTTCTCAAAATGTGTTCTTCATGAAAGTTGTTTATTTGGATCTTGACTATCCACTGTCCAAATTTCAGCCCATCTCCATTATTACATCTTGAGATATGATTTTTTTGAGTGCACACTATTCGGATTCTACTGGCAGAACCCGTATTCTGACTTCCATGTAAACTTAGGTCCCTTAGACATCTGAATCAGACTTCGAGCTCTTCATCAAAGTTGTAGAGCTTCCTCTTAGCTTTCCTACAAGGTAAAATTCATGTTCATCAGATATTAGGAACTCAAGTTATGGCCAAAATACAGAAACAGTGTCAAATCTCAATAATGCTGAAAATATTCAATTAGGACCAATTTGAGCTCAAACTCACAAAATCATACCAAACTCAATCAATTAAGAATATGGAGAGTGTAAATGACTAAACATAAGGGTTTCTTAATGAATAAAATATGTGATTATCAAATTCCCCACACTTAGCTTTTTGCACTCCTGGGCAAAACTCAAGACCAAAATTTTACAATCAAGAAGAACAACCAAAGGTTCAAGGATCAAAACATTCATGAGTTAACAATTCTCCACATCTCAAACTAACAAGCAAGGTATCTTCAACATGAATCGAGAATGAAAGATCTTCACAAGATTCCCTCTCAATCTCTCAAGTGTTTAAAAGGTAGGTATTTCACTCAATTCAACCCATGAAAATTGCACTACCATAAGCTTGCTTATCTTCTACTTCTCCACTACTCAAAACACATGCACACACAAATCATGAGGACTTTATTCAAGGTTGTAGTGAGGTCAAGGTAACAGGAGAGGATAAAATGGATATGAGAAGATAAATACCAAAGAGAATACAAGCAAATGAGAGCCGAGTTCAAATAACAAGCATAAAAGTTCATCCCAACTCTAGTGTATATTCCTTTACATATTCATTTCCCAATCCTTTTCTTTTTTTTTTTTTTTTTTTTTTTTTTAAACACTTGGTTTTTTTTTTTTTTTTTTATATATATATATATATGAACATAACTATATACATACATTTTTTTTTTTTTTTTTTTTTTTGGGGCACTCTTTTCTTTTTCAACAACCATTTTGTACACACACCCCCACACTTGTTCAAAAACTCATCCATTAACCAAGCTAATGTTCTTTTATTCCCTAAGGTAAAGTAAGAACACGATTTCTCATTTAAGGCACATGATGAGCTAGAAACAAGGAATGGTCAAATAAGCTCAAAGGGGTTAAGCAAAGGAAAATATACAAGGTTGGCGGAATCGAGAATTTTCAAGAAGTCAAAAGAGTGCTTGATATCATATTGGAAACAAGGTTAGCTATTTGGTTAAACTAGCTAATTAAGAAAGAGGGCCTCAATCATGTTCATGCATGCAAGTGAAATGTAGCCTCAAAAAGAATCAAAGCAAGTTCTAGAGTGGTCATTAACATGAGTGAAAATCACACAAGAAAGAAGAGAATGACATAAATGTTAAATCCATCCATTAGGCTCAAAATCTCACAAGGTATGCATCCATCAAACTCAATTCATCAATTCAATCATCCATCTCCAAGCATATCAGTTCAAGAAGGGAGAAAAGTTATTCAATCATGCAATGATCCCTTTTTTGTTTTTTTTTTTAACAACCAAAAGAAACATGCTAAAATATCTCCCCCACACTTAATATAGACATTGTCCTCAATGTGAAAGTGATAAATAAAACGGAAAGAAAAGAGCAACACAACCTGATGAGGGGCGAGATAATGGCAAGCAGAAAAGATGCGTAAGAATCAAAGCCGCAATGAACCTGAAAACTCACAAAACAAATGAGTAAAATGTAAAACTAAAATAACATAACTGGAATAATATAAAATTAAAGAGGAAATGCGGGTCTTTAGAGTCAGATTCCCAAGATCAGTAACACTTCTGTTCATCTCTGAAGAGATTCCACAATTAAGAAGTTCATGATGTACCAGACCACAAGAATGCGTCTCAAGAGTCAATAAGGTATAACTTACTGACTCCTTACTCAACCATTTAAAGTGAAGTATGTTTTTATCTTCTCAGATTGCGAAAACCATCCCCAAAGATCCTGAAAACAAATCTAGTTGGGTTGCCTCCCAATAAGCGCTTGTTTAACGTCATTAGCTCGACGTTGGGACGCTTCTTAGTGATCTTTATAATGTGGATGGTAAAAGCCCATCACTTTCACTTCCACATTTTTCGGCTTGAGATGGTGTCCATTGGTCTTATTAAGTGAGGTTGGTGAAAAGACTCCACCAGGATCCCATTGGTTGAAACGTGATGACCAGGTTATGGTTGACACAACATGATAGCTTTCACTATGGTCCCATTGGTTGAAGTGTAATGTCCAAGTTAAGCTTGAAGCATGAGGGTTCACATTGGGGTCCCATTGGTCTTTCTTAACTTCACCAATGGCATGCAATACATGTAATTTTGCAATCCTGCTTTCATTGATAATGCTGGACCATGGCCTAAAAACAAAATCCACTTCAGTAGTTACTAGCATCTGCTGACTTTCCTCCTTCTTTGAAAATTCCTCAATGGCCTTCAACTCCTCCTCCCTATGTGTTTCAGATTCTGCAACTGCATTGTTGATAGACCCTTCAATATCATTAGATGCTGCGTAAACAGAATCATCAGCTTTCAAATATGCAGAAATCTCAAAGACACATAACACATTTTATATCACCGTCACAATCAAGTACATGAGTTGCAATTGATAGAATCATCAAAACCAATTAAATCGTGAAATTCAACACACAACTCATCATGAGTTTCCTCAACTAAATCTGCAGTAAATCAATATGACAATTAGAATGCAGGGAGTTGGGAATTTTTTGGGAAGAGAGTTGGTCTGACTCTTGACTTCTCAGTTCATTAATAGTGGTTGTCATCTGCTCAATTTGGGTTGTTAAATCCTGAATAGTGGCAGTGAAACTTTGCTGGAACTCAATTTGGGTTTTCATCAAGTCCTCCCATGAAGGCTCAAGTTTTGTGGTTGATGGACTTGTTATCTGCTGGAATGGCTGCTCATATTGAAATGATTGTTGCTGTAGTGATGCCGTATTGCCATATCCCAGATCCGGATAGTATTCCCAGCTAGGGTTGCATGTGTTGAAGAAGGGGTCATAACTCTGTTGCTGCTGGTGGAACTGTGGTTCATCAGGAAAATAACCAGCTGCTGCAACAAATTGATCTGGAAAAACAGAACTACCATACTGAAGTGTAGGGCATGCATATGTGGGGTGAGATGAACAAAAACAAATGTTACACACAAGTGTAGCTTCCTGCACAGGTGATTGTTGTCTCACTACTATATGTCTTACCAAAGAAGTCAACTCCTCAAGTTTTGACTCCATTATGCATGGTCCATTGTTAGAAAAGTTAATAAAAAGCAAAGGTTAGTAAAAACACTTAAAATGAAAAGATTACACTTACTAATCCCGAACGGCGCCAAAATTTTGGCGAGCGCCGAACTCAATCAAAATTATAACCGAAGTTATTACCTAAGCTTGTAGCAATGTGACAACACCGGATCGTCTCCTCAAGGATCGTAGATGTAATTTAATCAAATCAAGTGAAAGTTAGCAAAGGGGGTTTGACAGGTTTAATATTGTACTTAACAAAATTAACGGAAGAAATAACAATTAAAGAGCAAATCAATTTAGAAACCTATCCAAGATTGGGTAGATTCAATCATAGACCCTTCATAGAACACTTGAAGCGCAATTGAATTGTTAATTTGGATCTAACCGAGATCTCTCGCATCAAATCCAAATTCATACTAGACGATCGTCTAGAATTCAATTAACAAGTGATAAACACAAATCCGCAATCGCACCATTCATGAAAATCTATGTTAATTTCAAGTACCGAATTCAATTAACTTAGGCACAAATCAAGAACCTAACCTCTTCAATTCTCGTGATTAATTTAGATCAATCAGTTCTAAGTTTCATCACAAATCTCAATCTTCATTTATGTGATTAGTTTAGATCAATCAGTTCTAAGTTTCATCACAAATCTCAATCTTAAACCAAGATCAATCAGATCAACATAAATAGAATCACCATTCATGCATTCAAGATCAAGAAGAAGAAAAAGAAAAAGAAAGAGGAATTCAATTACAAATCAAATACAATGCATAACCAAGGTCTCAAGAATCCAAACCACAATCTCTTCAAGAGTTCTAAATTGACCGAAAGTAGCTTAGCCCTCCATCACCATGAAGAGAAGCATCAAAATATACAAAAGCTATGAGAAACTATGAAGAAACTATGAAGAAACAAGAAACTAAGAGAGAAATGAAGGAGAGAATTCATGTTGTTCATGATAAATGGTGCCTTTTATAGAAGTCTAAGGTAACAAAATGACAAAGGGAAGTGGGTGGATGAGTGGGTGAGTGAGTGGAGTGGTTGAGTGGATGGATTAGTGGGTTGGTTTAGTGGATTGGTTTAGTGGATGAGTGGGTGGATTGGTTGAGTGGTTGAATTAGTGAAAAATGCCAAAGGACTTTTGGTGAGTGGAAAATTATGGACATGAATGGGTGAGTGGATGGATGAGTAGATGAGTTAGTGGATGAGTGGATGGAGTGGTTAAATGGTTGGATTAGTGTATTAGTGGATGAATGGGTGAGTTAGTGGATGAGTGGATGAGTAGATTAGTGGATTAGTGGATGGATGAGTGGATTAGTGGATGGGTGAGTGGATGGTTGAGGATGAAAATTTCGTGTCTGACTTGGAAGCCAAAAACGACCCACTATACTTCAGAACCACGAAAAGTGTTCTTCATCAAAGTTGTAGATCCTTGTCTTGGCTATAAAATGGATAGCTGGTTCGTCCAATTTGGCTTCCTTAAGCCCAAGATATGTCCCAAATACCGTAGGTTGCTCAAACCCAACTTCAGCACCTCTGTTCCGACTTGTAAGCTCAAAATGACCTGCTAGACTTCTTTTTCTCAAAATGTGTTCTTCATGAAAGTTGTTTATTTGGATCTTGACTATCCACTGTCCAAATTTCAGCCCATCTCCATTATTACATCTTGAGATATGATTTTTTTGAGTGCACACTATTCGGATTCTACTGGCAGAACCCGTATTCTGACTTCCATGTAAACTTAGGTCCCTTAGACATCTGAATCAGACTTCGAGCTCTTCATCAAAGTTGTAGAGCTTCCTCTTAGCTTTCCTACAAGGTAAAATTCATGTTCATCAGATATTAGGAACTCAAGTTATGGCCAAAATACAGAAACAGTGTCAAATCTCAATAATGCTGAAAATATTCAATTAGGACCAATTTGAGCTCAAACTCACAAAATCATACCAAACTCAATCAATTAAGAATATGGAGAGTGTAAATGACTAAACATAAGGGTTTCTTAATGAATAAAATATGTGATTATCAGTGAGCGGTGTCAAAAGTCGGGGAATATCTCAAGAAAGAATGAAATATCCCTAAACTCCATTCTAGAAGTTGAGATCTTAGATGTCTGGGGCATAGATTTCATGGGCTCCTTCATTCCCTCCTATGGAAACCTGTATATTCTCGTGGCTGTGGACTACTTGTCCAAATGGGTAGAAGCATGTGCTTTTCCTACCAATGATGCTAAGACAGTGATAGGCTTCATGAAGAAACACATCTTCACTCAATTTGGAACACCTACGGCCATTATAAGTGATTGAGGGTCCCACTTTTGCAACAAGTCCTTTGAAGCTCTTCTCGCTAAGTATAGTGTAACCCATCGGATTGACACCGCTTACCACCCGTAGACAAGTGGGCAAGCAGAGGTGTCCAATCGCGAGGTCAAGCGAATTTTAGAGAAGATAGTGTGTTCATCTAGAAAAGATTGGTCAAAAAGATTAGACGACGCACTTTGGGCTTACAGAACTGCCTATAAGAGCCTCATTGGTATGTCCTCATATAAGTTGATATTTAGGAAGGCATGTCATCTGCTAGTTGAGCTTGAACATAATGCATACTGGGCAATCAAGCAACTGAACTTCAACTTACAAGCTACTGGGGAGAAGAGATTATTACAACTCAATCAGCTTGATGAATTTAGGCATCAAGCATATAAGAATGCAAAGTTGTATAAGGAGAAGGTGAAATTCTGGCATAATAAGAAGATCGTGCAAAAGAGATTTGAAGTAGGTCAACAAGTTCTCCTTTAAAACTCTAGGCTTAAATTGTTTCCCGAGAAGCTTAAATCTAGGTGGTTAGGACCCTTTGAGGTAAGAAGAGTGTTCCCTCATGGAGCAGTGGAGATAGCTCCCCTGGATGGTTTAACAAGCTTTAAGGTTAATGGCCAGTGCCTAAAACCTTACTATGGAGGAGAGATTCAAAGGGGGAAGACCTCTCTCACTTTGACAGCTCCAGCATAAGGTCTGTAAAGTCTTATCGAAACTATAAATAAGGCCCTTTTTGGGAGGGAACCCAATTGTGTAATATTATGTATTTTAAGTCTTAAATATGTTAATATGTTGATTTTGTAGTTTGATTAAGTTTTTGTTGTACAAACTGTCTTTTAACCCTTTGAGCAAGTTTTGCAGGTGTTGAGAGGCTGGAAATGTGCAAAAACAGTAGTAGAATGCAAAATTCTACAGAATTCTGCAAGTTAGCCTCTCACGCCGCGGCGTGGTATTTGTCACGCCGTGGTGCCCATGGTGCATCAGCCAAATTCCAGAGGGTGAAGCGCCACAGCACAACTATATGACACTGCGGCGTATTGTTCAAAAAAAATTAATTAATAATAGTAATAAATTTTGTGGTAATTAAAGCACGCCGCGGCGTCACATAGCAAACGCCGCTGCACGCTGCAGCCTTTGGGTTTAAGTGTCGCAGTGTTAGGTTATCCTTTTTACTTTTCTGTCAAAATTTTCTATTTCTCTATGATTCCCTGCCTTCTTCTTCCTGATTTCTTGCCTCCCTAAACTTTATTTCTTCTTTCTGTAATCCTTAATCAGGTATGTATAAGTTTACTTATTTATTTTGATTTATTGATAGTGTTTTCTGTGTTCTGTGCATTTCTGTTAATTTTTGAACTCACACAGCGACGTTTCCTATTAATGCCACGACGTTGTGCTTAACTTATGTTGAATGTCGCGGCGTGTCCATGCAATGTCGCGGCGTGAGGTTGAATAATGTTGAATGTCGCGGTGTGGTACTGTAACGCCGTGATATTGTGCTTAAATTTTGATGAAAGCCGCGGCATGGCCATAAAGCGCTGCGACGTGTGTTCTAATTTGCTTGAGTGTCGCGGCATAGAGTGGAACGCCATGGTGCATAGTTTTAATTTTTGCAGAATTGACTGTTTAACTACTTATTTAATATTATTGACTCAATTTTGACAGTGTGTCTTTTTACAGGTACATAACCTCAGCTATGGGCCCTAAACGTCAACGAGGTGAGAGCAGTTGTCAGCACTGGGAGCCTTCTCCCCTGCCTCCAGATTTTGACAGGAGGATTTTTGTCTCAGCCGGTGCGGCTCAGACATACACGGTCACGATCACCCGGACCATCATAGCAGAGCGTGGATTCTCCTTCTCCAGGGCTATCCATCTCGAGGTTGAGGGTCTGCTCAACGAGCTCAACTAGAGCCAATTTGCTCGGCATTCGGAGAATTCTGCTATTCTACCTATCGTTTGCGAATTCTATGCGAATGTATTCCATGTTGCTGAAGGACTTCTATTGTGCGTGTTCGGGGGCGCAATGTATCATATACTACAGTCACCATTAGAGCTGCTTTAGGATTGTCTGAGCCCCTGCTTTTGTGCAACTATGCTGCCTTCTGCCAGTGGGAGCCAGTTGAGGGCATCGATCTAGCTATCGTCATAGCCCGGATCTGTCGGCCTGAATCCCAGCCAGTGCAGTGGATCATGAGCATCCAGACCAACAGGCCTCGGTACTTTCCCCGATCATGTTTGACGTCGGAGGCACGGGCCTGGCATCATTTTATTAACACTCGTATCCTTCCGTCTACTAACCTATCTGAGGTAACGCGTGATTGGGCCTTCCTTAGTTACTCTATCTTGGAGCACTGCTGCATTGACGTTGCCCAGATCATTCATGATCAGATCTGGCGGTGCATACAAGAGCCGACCAACCTCTTCTTTCCATGCTTGATCCACACTCTTTGTAGCCGGTAACGGGTGTAGTGGGGTCTGCATGAGGAGCTTGCGAACGGTAAACAGCCTCTTAATGACTCATTTATGGAGTGTGTGGGAGGAGCTACAGCTCCAGCTCCAGCACCAGCTAGGCTAAGGCAGGCACGTAGACAACCATGAGTTATTGCCCTAGCTGATAAGAGAGACCTTCGCGCTCAGATCGCGCAGCTTACTGCCATGGTATCCTACAGCCTACAGACTTAGAGATGGATGGCAGAGCGCCTCCAGCTCCCCATGGATGACTATCTTGTGCCACAGTTCCCACCCTAGGAAGTAGCTGACCCCTCCAGCCCCAGCAGGATGCCCCTGATGATGCTGATGATGATGACGAGGACATAGACGACTAGCCCTATTTCATACAGGGCATTTTCTTTCGTTGTCGTTCATTATATTTTGTGTACCGTGGGACACTATTTCCTATAGGTTTGGGGGTGGGCATTATAACATGTATGGTGTGTGTGTTTTTAATGTTTCAAAGCATGTTATAATGTTAGACTTTTTTGTTTTGATAATTAGTGATCATCATGTCATATTATTGTGTTTATATTTAGTATTTTGAGTAAATGTGAGTATTTAGTTTTATGTTTTAATGGCCATAGTACCAAATGATTGCATGTTTTGAATATTTGAACTTGAATATGTTGAAATGCATCACTCTGGGCTAACTAAATACTAGTTAGTAAGATGTCATTTGAAAGAGAATATAAATTTGAAAACCCTATTCAAGATACAATTGTCGTTCCTTTTCACAGTATGGATTTGATGTATATCACTATGGTGCATGATGGTTTACACGTATGTTTGGAAATGTTGAAATACTTTAATGTACACCATGTGCCAATTGTTAGTGTAGTGTTGATTGTCCCACGATATTATTGCTTGCGAAGTGCCATCTTTTGAGCGAAAACCATTTGTAATCAAGAAGCATGTTTAATAATCCAGTCACTTTTCAAATGCATGATTTAGATCCCACTTGTATGCTTGTGCAACTTTGATCATGATTTGAGTGTTGTCTAGAGAAGGTTTATGAATAAGTGCATGTTGAAGTTTTGATTATCTTAAAATTGTGTTTAAACTCTATTGAGGCGAAATTCTAAATTGTGCATAATTGAGGAAATGATTAGGGCGTTGTTTGGACCAATTGAGCCTTAAAAAGCTTACCCTAGTATGAGTACACCCATAGGTCCCCTTTGAAGCTTGATGTATGATTGGCCTAACATGTTTTTCATTACCTATATATTCCCTACCAATGTAACTAACCTAAATGCATGTGAAAACATTGCAATTCCATCCTACCATCATAGTTTGTTAAGTGCATAATATATTTCTTGACTTGAGTCATGTGTTTAAAGGGTATAGGTGAATGTTCATTATCAAATGAGCTTAAAAGAACCATCTATTGTAAAAGAAAAAGAAAAGCTTTGTGTAACTATAAAAGAAAAGAAAAGAGACAAGTAAAGCAAAAGAAAAGAATAAGAAGAGTTAAATCCAAAAAGCATTGAATGGTTCTTAAGAGTTCTAATCTTTCAATTTTGTTGAACACCCAGATATTGTCACTTGGAGGCTCAAGTCTTGAAATAGTATGTTTATATGTCTTAATGTTTGTCCCATATTATTCTTTATCCCATTACCATTGGCCTATCATTACAAGCTGTTGAAGTCCCTTTTGATCTTCAATTATGTGTGGTTTACATTAGTGGAGAGAGAGTTTGCATACAATTTTGTGGATTATATGATTTTAATGCATGTATATTTATAAACTTATCTAGATGAATATGATTTGATTAGGATAAGTATAACTTGCATGCTAGTGGGATATGTGTTCTGCATGAGAAAGGATTTTGGATGTTTGCATGCTGATGAGTACATATGTGTGAATTTGATGGTGTGACATTAGCAGTCTATGAGGATTTAATCAATCTTGATACACTAGTTGTGGTTTCAGTAATACTAGGAATTCTTGATAAATGCTGAGTGAATGTGGTGCGTGTGTTGTTTAGTTAGTTTGCTTAATCAGACTTTGTTTTACTCGAGGACTAGCAAAATCCTAAGTTTGGGGGTGTGATAACTCCATGAAATGGTGTTATTGTGGCCCTATATTTGTGCTGTATTGACTGCTTAGTCTTTGTTATTAGGCATAATTGGAAGATTTTAAGCTAAATTCATCGATTTCAATTGTGATATCTTCCTATATGTTTTCTGAGCAAAATAGATAATTCTTCCTATGTGAACTTACTATTGTCATTAATCTGTGACTTTTTAATTGCAGGAATGACTCAAAATGAGTATAATGGTCAAGGACTTAGAGCTGTATTGGAAGAGAAAGCACTAGATGAAGTTCAGCATTCAGCGCCGCGGCGTGTGGCATTCCCCAGTTCAGGCAGAGAGTTACACATTTTGAACACCACGACATGAAAAATGAGCACCGCGGCATTCTTGACCTAATTTCCATACATGCCACGGCGTGACATGTGGAGCGTCGTGGCGTGAACAAATTTCTAAAGCCTATAAATACCGTTCTATCAGATTTCAAGACAAGAACATTTTTGTTTTAAAAACACAACTGTTAGGGTTTATTTGTGACACTGAAAGGAAGCTAAAAGGACCAAAGTTGGAGGTCAAATCCTTCCACAAGGAGGATTCAAGCACCAAAGACCACCATTATTGAGCTTGCAACTTCCTCTCCTTCAACTTCCTCTCTTTTTTGAACATGACAATGAGTATTTTTGATATATTTTCATTTGTCATGAGTGGCTAGTCTGTGTATAGGGATTTCTTTAGATCCTTCTATGAATATTGATGATTTTGTAAACCTTTAAGTTAATATATGTGGTTAGGGATTGTTCAATCATATTGTTCCTAATGCTTTTGAATATTTGACCAATATTTAATATGTTTTGATTAAATCTAATGAACCTAGATATAGGAAATTAGATTTAAGGTCATATGTATGATTGATGCATGTTTGATTTCATTCAATTGGCTTGAATAAATTGATTAGCTAATAGGATAGAAATATACCTATTAGTCATGCATGGCTATTGTTGAGACTTGCTCTTAATGAGTGGAATTTAATCTAGATCTCATGGACACATAGTGACTAGGTAAATGACGCATGGTTAAATGACCTAGACATAGGCTTTTAACTGAATAAGATTCTCAAGCCAACAAATTCCATGTCATGTATGTTAATAAAGAGGTTTACATATCATCAATTGAAGTAGAAGGTGAAGAAGGATTCCCTATTCTTTAATCAACAACTGTAATTCCAATTAGCTAGCATTTAAATCTTTCCATTAGTTTACACATAATTCCTTTAATTTGAATGTTCTTAGATAGAAATTATTAAGCTATTGGTTAATAATTAGTTCTGAATTAGCAATAGTCCTTGTGGGAACGATATCTAACTCCTAGCTACACTACAAGTGCGATCTGTGCACTTGCGGTAAGCAAAAGAGCGAATAATAACACTACCTGGCAACTAGGAAATGGCTTTGATATAAATTTTTTGACTGACAAATAGCTTCCTAGCACTATTATGAATTCTCTAAATATTCCTGCTAATTTGGATTAATCTCTTCATTCTTGAGTAGGCGACTTCATTGAAAATTACTCATGGTCCCTCCTTTCTTCTCTAGTTTTAAAATATCCTACTATTGTTGCAAATATTGAGCAGATCATTATTCCAAAATTTTCTGTGCCTGATCAACTTGTTTGGACTCACTCGGATACAGGGTTGTTAACTTTCAAAGAAGCTTTCATGTTTCTGAATCCTAGAATGCAGGTTGACCCTTGGTGCAAAGTTCTCTGGAATCAATTCATCCTCCCTTCTAAATCTTTTTTACTCTGGAGGTTGCTTCAAAATAAAATGCCAATTGATGATAATTTATGGTCTAGAGGTTGTGTTACGGTTTCAATGTGCAACCTCTGTAGAATGGACTATGAATCCTTTAATCATCTTTTCCTACAATGCAAATTTGCTAAGGACGTATGGAGTTGGCTTAGCAGCATCATACATTGTTCTATTAATCTTGCCTCATTCGAGTCCATTTTATCAGTGTGCAACAGAAGTTGGAGCTTTCAGTTGCATGACATCATTCTGGCAGTTGTTATCAATGTGATTTAGGTCATTTTGTATTGTAGGAATAAGCTTCGATTTAATAATAAGACTGTTTCCTACTCTCAGGCTATCAATCTGGTCATAGCAGCTACCTCCTTAACAGGAAATCTTATAATGGGGTCCATGCATTATTCTATCTCTGAGTTCACCATTCTAAAGACTTTTTCTGTCATTGGTCATCCTTGCAATGCCCCAAGGATTAAGCAAGTGAACTGGTTTTTTCTTCTTTGTCATTGGACTAAATGCAATACAGATGGGGCAGGTAGAGGGGCCCCAGGTTGGTTGGCCTATGGGGGTCTCTTTAAAGATTATAGAGTTGCTATACTCGGCTGTTTTGCAGCTAATCTTAGTATTTCTTACTCTTTACATGCAGAGCTGATTGGTGCAATGATGGCTATTGAATTGGCCTTTAAAAAAGGATGGCACAACCTGTGGTTAGAATGTGACTCTCAATTAGTAGTTGATGCATTCAAAAATGCGAAAGGAGTTCCTTGGAAGCTTAGAAACCGATGGAACAATTGCTTAATTTTAACTAGGCAAATGAATTTTTTAGTTTCTCACATTTTTAGAGAAAGCAATACTTGTGCAGATAAATTAGCCTCTCATGGCATTACCATCCAAGATTTCTTTTGGTGGGATTCAATCCCTGTTTTTGTTAGTGAGGACTTTAACCGTAATAGGTTTGGTCACCATCACTATAGGTTTAAATAATTGCTCTCTTTTGCATGGGTTTGGTTTTTGCCCACCATATTTTTTATATTCTTGTTTCTTTTTTTAATATAATTTTTGGTATGCTGTAGTTGATTGGTTGGGTCTGGGGTGCCAGCATAGCTGGGATGCCTTTCCCTACAATGATGCCTTTTGCATACCTTCTTTTGATTAAAAAAAATATAAGGTCATGGAATTAAGGTTTTCAAACAAAAGTTCATACAACTTGCCACATATCAAGCATTTTTCAATGAAAGAATCAAAAGATATGAAGTTTAAGAATGTTTACCTTCTTTCATTGATAGAGGGAAAGAGAATAAGAGATTATCTTCATTGACATGTTGATAGTATTAACAATAAAAAACATTTCATGTCAAATAAGAATATAAACCAAGAAATATAAACAACTTAAGAGCTAGGCTCTCTCTCATTGAATCACAAGTTGGATAAAGTGAAATATGTATGCCAAGACCATGTAAGCACATTACCATAAAGTAAAGCAAGACAAAAGATACTTATTCTTATCCATCAATTAAAAACCATTTTAAGACCTCTTTCCCTTTCAAAAATAATTTCATAAGAACATATTATATTTTCAAAAGCACTTTAGAAGGATAGAGATGTTTTATATTAAAACCATATATTCCTTGAGAGTGATCAAACCAAGTTAAAAGAAAAATTGAAAGTACATCTCTCTTTCTCATTAAATAAGAGCCTTGAGAAAATAAAACACTTAGAAGAATAAGGCTTATCTTTTAAAGCAACAAGATAGACTCTATAGAATATTTCGAAAGATTTATTTGGAAACTTTCTTAAACATTCTCTCAAGATTTAATAAAATTTTTCGAAGCAAATGAAGAGAGTATTATATTTATAGCACATATCCAAAGATTTCCAAATGTTTAAGATAATTAAGAGGTGAAAATACTTTCAAGATCTTAAGACAAATTCAAATGATTCTCAAGGATATAGAACTTTAAAAGATTCTTTTAAATATGATAAGAAATTTTTCTTTTTTAAAAAAAAAATTTAATCAAATAAAAACTCTTTTCAAAATAAGAGCATGATTCTTATAGGTGTTATACTGCTAAAAAACCATAGATCAAGAAAATCATAGATATTAAACATTCACCTTAATGAAATATGCTATAGGGATCAAAGTATGTATAGAACTAATATCATCTACCCTATATGCAATGACAAAAATTAGCAAGTTAATATCCAATTAGGCACTTTATCAATGCTAAGCATACTTCTCATGTAAGGAAAGCATCTAATCATTTAAGATCAATTTATCAATAAGTATCATACAATCCATAACATATAAAATACCACAATAACTTGGGGACAGAGATACTTATTGAGAAAGTGATGCTTCTTTAGAATGTTCTTCATTTATTGGTCCTTTAAGTTTGAGCTTTCTTCCATTGCATATTCTATTCCATTGCACTTGAAGAAAGTCTCCTCATATCCCTCTTCATTCAACTCTTCTCTTTATCTATTTATGCTTAACATTTCAATATTTGATGCTATATTTGAAACACATAGAGAAACTTGCATAGCTAACTCTGAAAGTTCTCTAAAACATAGGTTTGCATTAAATATCATTTAAGCTTATTTACAAGCATAATTTAGGTTGATATATAATGTAAAGCATGTATCACATTATCAACCATGCAATATTCACTCTAATGAGAAAAAAGGACATATGCACTAGAATCTAAAAGCATAGTTTAAGCATTTTCAAAGTAAGATTCAAGTTTATCAAGAAAAACTTAATCATCATCAAAATATATATAAGCATTTTGGGGCAAACAATGATCATGTAAGGCATGTAACATCAAGTAAGGAATTCTAGTATATACACATGCTAATCGAGAACAAAAAGTCCCTCATTGTAATACAAGAATTGAAGAGCTAGGGAATTATAAATTTCAAAACCATTTATGACTCATTTCAAGATATACTTCAATGTAAGAATCATTGAAGTTCAAAGACAAGTTCAAGGTACAAAATGAATCATTTACTTCTTGTTTTCAAGATAAGAATATATCAAACAATTTCAAACAAGAAAACATATAATTATTAACTTTCCAATCTCCAAGTAAGTATATAAGACAATTAAGCATCAAAGAGAAAAAACTAGAACTACTTATGAACATGTGAATTTCTATATTTAAACAAAGAGAATTGGTCACAAGCTTAAAAACAAAGATATTACCATAAAACATGCCATTCCAAACAAAGTGTGTACATATCTAGCATGATAGCATATATAGAGACATTTTCGAGACAGAATGCTAGAAAAGCATAACTTAAGGCATGTTAAGGCATAAAAACAACTCTTTACTTATCCAAATACCACATGATATTTTATTTCAAGCACAAATAAGTATAGGTGATTGATGTCACCAAAAGTGTACTCTTTGAGTTTTTGTAGGTGACTCCATTTTCCATGTCTCAAGGCTCCTTGAGAATGCTATGGTTCTCCATGTCATTCTTTTATCTTTTCATTGCTCTTCGAGAACTAGAACCATTTCAAAATTTTCGAATCTCAAGAAGTATAGTTGTATTTTACTTCAATGCATGCTTGAGCTAATAGTCACCCTACAACATAATTCAAAGTACTTTATTTGGTATCCACTAATTTTGGATCCATAGAGGTTAGTCGTTGATTATTAATTCATTATACTCTCATAAAGATTAATTTTTCCATAGTATGTATATTGAGCACAACAAATTAAATAATCAATTACCATTAAGCATATAGCCAATAACATGCTTACTTTCATGATATATACAGATAATTCAAAACATAACAAGCATACCTAGGCATCATAGAATCTTATATACTAAGATATATAACAAATTAAGGAGCTATGGTACAATAAGAATGAACATAATCATGTGCTAAACATAATATTCAAATTTTACGAAGTGCACATGATTCTATCAATTACTTAAGGCCTACAAGGAATATACCTCAAATGCATTGACTTTATAAGTGAATGTGCATAAGAGGTAAAAGCTTTTGATACCTTGGCCTTGGTAATCAAGGAAATAATTTTCCTTACCCATTGCTTCTCTTTTGGAGTCTTGAACTATACAAGTTCTACATTTTGTAATTGAGAAGCTTTGGTTGAAGTCATCTTCCTTCTTTGACCAAAATTTCTACCACTAGGCTTTGGAAACATTCTCCTTGATGATTCTTTTTCCCTTTGACCAATTAGTCCATCCTTTTGAGAAATTTTTTACATAATTGAAACACTAGGAGGACATTTTGGCACCCACATCATTTTAGGTCCTTGAATGTTAGTACTAGGGCCTTTCAGATCTTTAGGAACCTATACCATATAATTTCTTATATAAGGATTTTTTCTATAATTGCATAAATGAGAAATATGTCCTAGATGATCATAAAAATTACAAACAATTGAATTCAATTATGGTTTGGTCCTTTGAAGATCATCTTTGGAAAACTTAAGCCTTTTGTTATTAATATATTCTAAACTATTTTTACCATAAGCCTTGCTTGAATTTTCATGTGGAATAATATTAATTTCATTCTTATTAACAAGCATAGAATGTAAGCAATTAGAATCATTAGTTTTGGAAAATTCAGAATATAAATCATCAACTTGATTTTCTAAATCAATGCACTTTTCACAAAAAGTTGAGGTTTCACTTTTCAAAGGCATTTCTTCATCAAGAAAAGCATATTCATTTTTCAAAGTCTCAATTTCATTTTCAATGGAGGAAATGTTTTCCAAACAAGATAAGTTTTTCTTTCCTAAATTCAACAAACCATCGCATAATTTATCATATGCACATTGTAGGTCATAATAGGAAGGACTATAATTTAGTTTAGTATTATTTGCCTCAAAGTCCTTTGGAGTCAAGTGGGAGGTTGTCTCAATTTCTTTCATCAATGACTCTTCATAGGAATCATCATCCTCACTCTTTCCCATCAAAGCTTCAAGAGTATATACTGTTTGATTTTGCTTTGCCACCTCATTCAAACTAAAGATCATTTTGATGATATTTTTCATAACAAGATTCCTTCAAAGTCTTTTGCTCTTCTTGCTCTCTATATATAACTTTATGCAAAAAATCATTGTTAGCAAGATAGATAACATCAAGAATATCTCATATATCTTTAGCACTAGAGCAACTCTTAATTTTAGCATAAGCTTCATCATTCAAACCACTTCTCAAAATTTGCATAGATCTAATGTTCAAAGAAAGCATTTTTTATCATAGGCATTCCAAGTTTGTTTTGATTTAAGAGAAAATACATCAAGCACAATATCCCACAAATCCAAATCAATAGATTGTATATAAAATTTCATTCTACCTTTCCAATAAATAAAAAGCACACCATCAAAGAATGATGGTTTATCAATTTCAAAACCTTTCATTTTGAAAAGCTTTCAATGGTTACCAATAAATAAGGATCTTTAACTCTAAGCGATTAAGTTTTCAACAGAGCACGAAGCTCTGATACCACTTGTTAGATCGAGTACTTACCACTAGACCAAAAGCTATAACTATTAGTTAGGGTGTAACTTTTTTTACTTAAGCCTATCAGCAAGCGTCACAGTTTGATCTGATTCGACCCCACCTGAGCCCTGCCAAGGCAGAATGTTGACCTATTGCCAACAACCCCCCTCCCAACACCTGCCTCTAGCAGTCTGTACCTTTCTGGGAATCGAACCCGTGACCTTGGCTGTGATACCACTTATTAGTCATGGTAACCATCACCCAATAGGAGGGTGAATTTGGTGATTACAAATTTTTAAAATAACTTTGAGAAATTATGCATTTTGATATTTTTCAATCAACACATGCAATGGAATAAGTCTAGTAAAGGTACAACTATTAGAGATTTCTCAAATACCACTTGGACTATAGGAAAAATCAAGCAAATAAGCTAGATATCAAATTCAACTCAAGCATATATAATTAAAGCATAAATGTAAATAAGATAAAGTTGAAAAAAAACAAACACAATGATTTATCATGGTTCAACCACTAACCACTTGTGGCCTACATCTAGTCCTCAAGCTTAACTTGAGATTTGCTTCACTATCTCCTAGACATCATGGGTGCTAGAAAAACCCTTGTACAAGCAAGATCATTCCTCACACCTTGGGATACCTCACATTTGTGCTAGAGCTTACAACTCTTCAATTTTCACAGGTGCTTGAAAAACATTTACATTCAAGAGCACTCACAACACCTTTGGGATACCACACCCTTTGTGTTTAAGTCTCACTACAAGGGATACCTCTTCTTTTTCCCTCTTGAGGGATACATCTCCCTCTTACAATGATTTTAAGATGAAGAGAAAGATTAGAAACTCTCATAAGAGTAGATATACAACTTGAAGAACAAAGGAATAGAAGGATTTTGTAATAAAGAGCTCAAAATATGATTTTGATGATTTAAGGATCAAACCAAGCGTTCTAGAGGTTCTTAAAGATGTAAATGTTTTAATATACACTTATTTATAAAGCCCAAGTGATAAAATAGTTGTTGATAATGTTTAGAAATGATTTTTTTATGATAAATAACCATTTATAGCCGTTAAGAACGCTTCTAGGCATGTTGTAATTAATTACATGACCTATGCTAGAGTTGTAATCAATTACAGGACTTGTGTAATCAATTACATGGCCTCTGGTTTTGAAAACTGACTTTAAAAGGTCATAACTTCTTCATTTTTTATCCAATTAAAGCAAATGACCACTCATTGGAACGATATTTGAGTCTATTTTCAAATGAAATAAGTTAACAATAAAACTCAAAGTATTGTGAAAGTTATAATCAAAAGAGTAACTAAAGGTCAGCTTTTCAAAACTCAAACTTGACTATTTTTCATAGTTTAAAGCAAATGGTCATAACTTCTTCATTTCTTATCCATTTAAAGGAAATGACCACTCATTGGAAAGATCTTTAAGTCTTTTTCATATGAAAGAAGTGTCATAGCAAAACTCAAAGTATTTTGAAAGTTATGATCAAAATAGTAACTAAATGTTAGGTTTTCAAAACTCAAACTTGACTATTTTTTATATTTTTTAACTACTACCATGACTAGCTTTTCAAAACAAGTTTCTTGGGTATTTTAGCATGAAAAAACCATTTGTAAAGATTTAAAAAACATATTTGAGCTCTTTTCTTGTAAATCCTCTATCTTTACATAAGAGAAAGCCTAAAAGGAAAATATATCAATTCTAGTCCTTAGGCTTCTTGATGTAATCCAAGCTTCCAAAAATTTCTTCTCTTCAAATCTTGCAAATGCTTGGAATATCTTATCATTCTCATTCTTCTTGAGTTAAGCATAATTGTGATCTTTCGCTTTCTTGTTGCAATGTTCACTCTTGGTACTTGGATTATCCTACAAAGTATTGTTCACTTAAACAGATATAGTTAGTCCAAATTCATAATTCAATGTCTTCATATGTATGATTCATAAATGTATAACTCTAATTTGTCTAACATGCATATAAGACTTTTATAGGCACATCCAAATAAGACATTTATCAATTACTAAAAGATATGCTCTATATAGGATGCAACAAAGAATACTTTGCATATTTTATTGAAATATAGTCAAATCTAATATTAATTTAATACAACTCATATAACATATTATTGGATGTATCCTATAAAAAATGCTATAAAGAATATTCTTGATTCTTATATGAAATATAACAAGATGGAGTACATGATTAAGCATGATCAAATATAATTTATTAAGCACATCAATGTAGTATAAACATCATTCTTTTTGTCTTATATTTGACAACATCAAAACTTAACATATTAAATCATTGGGGCAAACTTATTTCTACAAATTGAACAAGGTAACCATCAAGAACAAGTATCCATTGCCTAAGATAGAGAATCTGATGAATCAATTGAGAGTAGCATCAGTGTTCTCCAAGATGGATCTAAGGTCGGGATATCACCAGATAAGAGCTAGGGATGAGGATATACCTAAAACTGCTTTCAAGACTAGGTATGGATATTATAAGTATCTTGTAATGTCCTTTGGGTTGAAATATGCACCAACAGTATTCATGGATTACATGAATATGATTTTTAGACCTTACATAGATAAGTTTGTAGTAGTGTTCATAGATGATATTCTAATCTATTCTCAAACAATGGAAGAACATGAATAACATGTTAAAATAGTTTTAGAGATCCTTAGGGAAAGGAAACAGTTTGTCAAGCTATTGAAGTGTAAGTTTTGGCTTACAAAAGTGCAGTTTCTGGGAAATGTAATCTCTCAAGAATAGATTTCAGTAGATCCTAATAAAGTTGAAGTAGTGTTGCAGTGGAAGAGACTCACCACTATGACAAAGATCAGGAGTTTTATTAGCCTGACTAGGTACTATAAGAGGTTCATTAGCGAATTCTCTCAGTTAGCACTACCATTGACTAGATTAACTAGAAAATATAGTACTTTTGATTGGACTCAAGTGTGTGAGGATAGGTTCCAAAAGCTTAAGATGAGGTTAACTACTACACCAGTATTGATGATTTTGAATCCACAGGAGAACTTTGAGGTATTTTGTAATGCTTTAAAAATGGTCTTAGGGTGTGTTTTGATGTAACATAGGCGAGTAGTTGCTTATGCATCAGTTGAGGCCTCACAAAGAGAATTATCCCACTCATGATCTGGAATTAGCAGCTGTAGTTTTTGTCCTAAAAATATGGAGATATTATCTTTTATGGAGTTCAATTTGAAGTGTTCAGCGACCATAAAAGTTTAAAATATTTGTTTTATCAGAAGGAGCTGAACGTGAGACAAAGAAGATGGACAAAATTCTTAAAAGATTATGACTTTGAGCTTAAGTGTCACCTGGGTAAGGCTAATGTAGTGACTGATACACTAAGTAGGAAGTCCCTACATGTGTCTCAGATGATGGGTAAAGAAAGTCAGCTTCTTGAAAGGTTTAGAAACTTGAGTCTTAGCATAACTATGACACCACATAGTCTCTTTATGAGTAGGGTGGTCATAGTTAGTGATCTGAGAGCTTAACTTTTAGAAGCTCAAAGTGATGATTAAACCCTAAGTGAGATAAGAGAGAAAATCTTCTTAGGGGATTAATCAGAGTTTGATATAACAGATGATGAAGTGATTAAGTTTAGAGATAGACTTTGCATTCCAAGAGATTCTGAAATCAAATAAAGGATTTTAGAGGAGGCTCATAGGAGTCAATATACCATCCATCCCAAACCCACTAAGATGTACCATGATTTAAGGAAGATGTTTTGGTGGCCTGAAATGAAGAAAGAAATAGCGGAGTTTGTGTCTAGGTGCTTGGTGTGCCATAAAGTTAAGATAGAGCACCAAAAACCTTTAGGATCTCTCCAATCTTTAGCAATTATTGAATGGGTGTGGGAGAACATCACAATGAATTTTGTGACAGGTTTTCCTAGAACTCAGTTAGGATATGATACAATAAGGGTCATAGTGGATAGACTAACTAAGTCTGCCCACTTCTTGCCGATGAGAATGAACTACTCCTTAGAGAAATTAGCTCACTTGTACTTACAGTAGATAGTTAGGTTGCACAGAATCTCTCTCAGCATAGTTTTAGATAGAGACCCTAGATTTATATATAGAATTTTAGGAGCTTACAAAAAGGTCTTTAGGACTAGGCAAAGTCTTAGTATAACATAATATCCGCAAATAGATTGATAGTTAGAGAGAACTATCCAAACCCTAGAATATGCTTAGAGCATGTGTCTTAGATCAATAAGGTAGCTAGGATAGACTCTTATCATTAGTAGAATTTGCCTATAACAATAGTTATCATACTAGTATAGGAATGACGCCGTATGAGGCACTTTATGGTAGGAAAGATAGGTCCCTATTATGTTGGTATGAAGTTGGAGAGAAAACTATTCTAGGACCTAAGTTAGTACAACAGACTTCAGAGCAAATCAAAATAATCAAGGATAGAATGGTTGTAGCTCAAAATAGGCAAAAAAGTTATGTTGACAGAAGGAGGAGACCTCTAGAGTTTGAAGAAGGTGAACATGTTTTCTTGAGAGTCACTTCTACAGCTGGAATTGGTAGAGCATTGAGAACCATGATGTTAAACCATCATTTCATTGGTCCCTACCAAATTCTAAAAAAAGTCGAACCTGTAGCTTACCAGATAGCCCTTCCACCCAGTTTGTCAAACCTTTATGATGTCTTTCATGTATCCAAACTCAAAAAGTACAATCTGAATCCTTCACACATCATAAGAAATGAATCTATATAGTTAAGAGATAATTTGTCTTATGTATTGAAACTGATGAGGATTGTAGACAGAGGGGTCAAAGAGCTCAGAGGTAAGCACATTCCTCTAGTAAAGGTCATATGGGGTGATGTAAGCACAAAGGAGGCTACATAGGAGTTAGAGTCTTACATGCGGCTAGATTACCCAGAGTTGTTTATATGAGGTAAGCAATTTTGAGGACAAAATTTTAAAAAGAAGGGGAGTAATGTAACAACCTCTTTTTAGTATGTTAGACTGATTTATGGTTACAAAGGTAGCATAATACTTGTTTTACATGTCAATCTATTTTTGTGACAAATTGAGTTAGTTAAAACACTTTGTTGCAACCTAGAGCGTGAAAAGTAGCTTAAAATAACTCAGATAGTAGCATAAATGGCTAAATAATGGGAAATAAATCTAGAGTTTTTGTTTCTAAGTCACAAATAGGTGTAAGATGATGAAGTTAAAATTTAAGAATAATCAGAGTTGGTTTGGTATTTTTAGGCATATTAGTTGTGTATTTAATGCAGGATTAATTAGCAGCAGATATGAAAAATTATGATAATGGTGAAACAATATTTTAATGAATCCTAGTATTTATTTTAAAGTTGTTGGAAGCTGGAAAACTTGATTTAGCTAAATCTAAATGTTCTTAGTAGATCAGGAAGTATTAGTTAAGTACTTAAGTGAAACAAAGTCATAAATGGCAGCCCCTATATTAGGCTTTGGTTTCCTGATATTTCACTCCACTATTATCTCATTTCACACATCTTCTCTCATGAAACAACAGAGAACAAGGAAAACCAAGAAGAGAAGGCTAACGAGGAAGAAGAAATGTAGAAGAAAGGGAAATACAAAGCCCAAGGTTCAACAACCACCATCATCAAGAGCTTGAGGTTAGGGTTCTAACCTTGAAATCCATTCTATTTCCTTTATCCTTTCTATTGTTTGAGGTTAGGTTATCAAATCAAGAAAATGGATTTTAAAGAGTAAAAAACTATTTTCTTTACTTGATTCTTGTTTTCATTGAATGAAGTTAGTTATTTAAGATTAATGAGAGCATGAGAACAGAATTCATCTTTAGATATGATCAATTAGGCCCTAGAATGGGAATTTAAGTAATGAACAAGTAGGTTTGTGATCTTAAGCACAGATCTAAGATTAAGTGAACCAATTGGTCATAAAAGTGTTACAACATATTTAGGAAATGTTTGTGATGTCAGAAATCACCTAGATGCCAATTTTAGATGATTGAAATGATTTGAGATAAATGGAATAGTGCCATGGTACTGTTTTCTGTAGAATTCTGCAGAAAAACGCCTTGTGAACCTGAGAGCAGCACACTGCAGCGTTCCAGAGCTGTGCCGCGGTGCGAGTTCCAGAATTTTCTAGGAATTGTATTCTTGATGTTTTGAGGCTCCCTACTAGTTGGAATCATTTGTATATGCTTTCTTAAGTGTAGTAAGATACTTTTAAGGATATTTCACAAAGGAAGTAACCACCTAACATATAAGAACAAGTGTGAGATTTAAGTTATTCAATAGTTATGGATTTCTTGAATTAGTTGTGTAGGATGTTAAACATTTTTGTGTGGCTTAGAATACCATTTGAATTGTGATTGTAAGGTAAACTAGATACAAGCTTGATAAGGAAGTTATACTTATCATATAGGCATAATTTATTCTCTTATAGTCAAAATTGAGTTAAATATGCAAGTTTCAATAGAAATACTTTATTATATCATTAAGATGGTTGAAATAAAGTATTAGTTAAAGTTAGTTCCTTTAATTATTAGAGTGGAACCATAGTCCAATTAACCTAATCAAGGGAGTGAGATAAACCCCTTAACCTTGCAAAGAAGTAAGTAAAGTTCTTTGTTAAGGAGGTAAATGTGAGAGAAAAGTTTCTGTACAACACTTTGCCTAGGACAAAGTAATAAGCAAAGTTGTTTGTTAGTTAACATGAGGAATATGATCAACCTTGTGTAGTGTAGTAAAGTGAGATAAACTTACTAACAAGAGCCTTAAGATAAGTTAAGTCATAAGTTAGGCATTGAAGCGAGTTTAAGCAATTTGTCAAGTTTAGTAGATGTTATACAGTTATATGGGCAATTATGTATTATCAAGATAAATTAGATTTCTATACATTATACAATTGTATGAGCAATTGTATAATGTGGTTATCGATTATGTTATATAAAATTATATTAATGAGTGCCAAGAAATACATGTATATTACTAAGATAATTTTTATGTTCTTGTTACCCAAATGGCTTCAGTATTCAAGAGGGAGTGAATTGAGTATTAAAAATTTTTTCGCAAATCCTTTTTAACACAAATTTCTCGAAGTTGTATATTGAAAATATAAAGATGATTAAATGCCTTAAGAACAGAAAATAAAAAATTAAACAATAATAAATAAATTGCAATAAATAAAGAGATAAAGAGAAGAAAAGCAAGCACGATATTTATCCTGGTTCGATCACTAACTACTTGTGGCCTACGTCCAGTCTCCGAAACACAATTCAAGATTTTTCACTATTCAATACAAGCTTAAAACAGGTGCTTGCAACCTTTATACAACAGGGATACCTCACCCTATTTACTAGAGGGATACCTCACCTTCTTTATAAGAAGGGATACCTCACCCTATTTACTAAAGGGATACCTCACCCCCTTTGAAGGATACCTCATCTTCTTTACAACAAAGGATACCTCACCCTTTTTACTGAAGAAGAAAATAGATGAAGATAAACTCTCACAAAGAGTAAATATTACAAATTGAAGCACTAGGAAGCTCTCTTAGGATATCTCAAAGTTTTGACGAAAAGAGCACAGAAAATATGAGAAAATAGTGAATCACGTTTTAGCACAAGCAAAAAATAATTCAAATAGTTGGGCAATATTCACAAAAGACCCAAGGTCTCTATTTATAGAGCTCTTTGAGAAACTAGCCGTTGGAGCAATTAAAGCATGTAATAAATGAAAATTATTCCATTTACGAAAGCTTTGTAAAAACCATTTCTGAAATATGTTATTCGAATGCCTTATGAGTCATTCGAATAACTCATTTTGAAAAGCTTCGTGAAAACCAGTCCTGAATAAGGTTATTCGAATACCTTAAGAGTTATTCGAATACCTCTATAAAAAGAAGGTTTATGTGAAACAGGTCTATTCGAATACCTTATGAGTTATTCGAATAGATCATTTTGGAAATCAGATTTTAGAAAGATCTATTCGAATACCAAGTATAGTTATTCGAATACCGTTTGAAAAACAGAACAACGTAATTCTTTTAAGAAATCTCTATTTGAATACCTTGGAATATATTCGAATACCTCTGTTCCAAAATGGATAAAAATTTCAGAAAATATCTTTTGAATTTGGGATATTAATTTAAAAACGTTTTTATCTTTTTGTTAAAAAACAATGAGATACCAAGAGAGCTCCGTACATAAAGACTCTAAGTCCTAAAGCTAATCTTTGAAGATCTTGGACTTGGTCTTCTCATCATATTCATGTTTGTTATCATCAAAACTACTGTCCATGTCAGCTAGCCAATTACAGTTCTCACCCCTTTTTGTGTTTCCATGGTAAAAGCAAGTCAAGACCCTTTAGTTTTTAGTTTTGTTGTATGGACAACTCTTGTATAATTTACTCTGAGTTGTAATTTTGTTGTATATGTAACACTATGCCTTTGGAGGCTTTTGATGTATATATGTATGACCTACTTTTATCATGGCTCTCCATTTTAAATTGTTTAATTATATGGGATTAAAAGGATAGTAAGAATAGAAGTGACATGATTGATGTTATATATCCTTATATATATTAGTTATATCAATATATTTGTATTAGGGTGCTACATTTCCCATACACCACGTAAAACCAGTCACCACCCTCCATAACCACCAAAAAACCCACCACCTTTCTCACTATCAACCACCATTAAACTCACCACCACGTCCAAGCTTCCATAACCTTCATCACCCAACCTCCATGGCCATCGAGCCCACACCATCGACCATCCACGCAAACCACCATGCAAGGTCACCACTATCACCATAGCCACTACGGTCGAACCTCTACAACAGTTGTGATCCCAGCCGTACGTAGAGTCCCCCATCCAACCACCCAAAACCTCTGCTCCACCACACCGTGACCCATCACTCAGCAGTAGTGCTGCTCGCACCCCAAAACCACCAAACCATTGTGCCACTGTTTGTAGTAGCCGCGACCAAACTCCATGCAAGCCATCGTGAAGCTCCACCATCCCCAACAACACCGTGACCCAGACAACAACCAGTTCCACTGCACCACCATGTGTCACCTCGCAACACAGTAGCCGCGCCACTCCACGGGAAACCACCGGATCTAGCTGCAAACAAGGTTCCTCTTGTGCTCTGTTTTCTTCGTTTCGTTGATTCTCAGTTTCTTTGTTTTTTTTATTCTATTTCCATTTTTTTTGAAGGTTTAATTAATTGAATGATATGAAAAATATATAAAATAATAAAAAAAAATAGAATAAGCAAAATTAGGAAGAATAAAATAAAAATTAGGTATAGTAATTGTCCTAATAAAAAATAAAATGAAAAATGAAGAAAATTTAAAAATTATTTAAAAAATAATAATAAAATTTGTTTTGAGTTGTCTTGTTTATGATGCTATATTTAATCTTGTTTTTTTTATTTTTTTCAATTTAAAAAATCAACCCAATGACTAATGACAATGATTGAATAACAGATGTTATCTTCATTGTTATTTGGATCATAAAGGTTTATTAAGTAGCCTAGTGCTAACTTGAACCTTGTGCAAGAATGGATTTGTTTTGAAACAATTTTTTTATTTCAAAATTTTGCTTCATAATTAAAATTAACGAACTCACAATTATTTTCTAAAGAAATACGTGACTTTGAGTTCTTGCTTGTACCTTATGATACGTAGCAGCGGAACTCCTATTCCGTCAAGCAAAAAATTAAATTTTCACAAATTATTTATCTTTTTTAGTTTATTTTTTTAAAAGGGGTGAAATAAATATATTTTGAGATTATCAAGTTTTGCACAACTGACTTAAGGTATCGTCTCAAGATGGGTGTGTTAGGAATGCTATGGGATTAAGTTTCCACCATGCCCTATACATAATCGACTTCTAAATCCAATCTAGTTTCAAAAACTATTTTCTAAAAGGATTTTCAATTTTTCCTAATTCAAATAAAATTGGTGGTGACTTTATTTTCCTAATAATTTATTTTTGTTTGTCGCTCCCGCTGCGATCTCTCGATCACGACAACAATTTTCTCCAAAATTCTTTTAATCTCCCTATTAGATACCTCAACTTGACTACTAGTTTGCGAGTGATAAGGGGTGTCTACCTTATGAGTGATGCCAAACTTTTTCATTAAATGCTCAAAACGTGAACAAATATTTTCTTTTAAAAATTGGACAACCACCTTGTGGTCATTACGTCTACATGCTTTTGTATCAATCCATTTGGAAACATAGTCAACACCAACAAAAATATATAGATAACCAAAAGAGTTAAGGAAGGATCTCATAAAATCAATACTCCAAACATCAAATATATCAATAATCAAAATAGGATTCAAGGGCATCATATTTTTCTTACCAGTGCTCCCTAACTTTTGACATCTTTCACAAGCAGAACAATAAGCATAAGAATCACGAAAAATAGAAGGCCAATAAAAATCACACTGAAAATTTTTGGCTATTATTGTCCTAGAGCTAAAATGTCCACCACATGCATGATCATGCCAAAAAGATATATGATACTTTGTTGTTCTCATTCAGGAATGTATCTCCTAATAATCTGATCAGCATAATATTTAAATAAGTATGGATCATTCCAAAAGAAATGCTTTACTTGAGACAAGAACTTCAGTCTATCTTATTTAGACTAATGAGATGACATTTGCAAAATAACTAAATAATTCACAATATCAACATACCATAGGGTTTGTGAAACATGCAATAACTATTCATCTAGAAAAGATTTTACAATAGGAGATGTATCACTATCATGCTCAACAACCAATCTAGACAAATGATTAGGAACCACATTATTAGCACCCTTTTTATCCCTAATTTCAATGTCAAATTCTTGCAAAAGTAAAACTTAGCTAATAAGTTTAGCTTTTGCATTGGCTTTAGCAAACAGATATTTCAATGTAGCATGATCAGAATATATCACAACTTTTGATCCAACAACATATGATCTAAATTTGTCTAAAGCAAACATAATAGCTAGCAATTCTTTCTCAATGGTTGAATAATTCAATTGGACAAAATTTAAAGTCTTACTAGCATAACAAACCACATGAAGCAACTTATTCATTATTTACCCCTAAGATAGCACCAATAGCACAATCAGAAGCATTACACATAATCTCAAAAGGCAAGCTCCAATCAGGTGGCTTAATAATCAGAGCAGAAGTCAATACAAGTTTTAGCTTATTAAAAGATTGCAAGCATGCATCATCAAAAACAAATGGAACATCCTTACCAAGAAGGTTACATAATGACCTTGCTACCTTGCTGAAATCCTTGATGAACCTCCTGTAGAAAACTATGTGCCTTAGAAAAGATCTAATTTCTTTCACAAATTTAGGGAAAGGAAGGTTAGAAATCAAGTCAACTTTAACCTTATCAACCTAAATGTCATCTTTAGATATGACGTAACCAAGCACAATACCCTTTTTAATCATGAAATGATATTTTTCCCAATTAAGCACAATATTCTTTTCTTTGCACCTAGCCAAAACTAAAGACAAGTTATGCAAACGATCATCAAAAGTAGATCCAAAAACAAAAATGTCATCCATGAACACTTGCAAAAATTCACTAACCATATTAGAAAAAATACTAATCATGCATCTCTAAAAAGTAGTAGGTGCATTACATAATTCAAAAACATGCAACGATATGCAAAAGTACCAAATGGACATGTAAAAGTAGTATTTCCTTGAATCTAAGGTGCAATGGGAATATGATTATACCCTGAATACCCATCTAGAAAACTATAATATGCATGATCAGTAAGTCTTTCCAACAATTGATCAATAAAAAGAAGAGGAAAATGATTTTTTCTAGTCACAACATTTAATTTCCTATAATCATTACACACTCTCTACCCCGTTTGCACTCTAGTTGAAACTAACTGATTGACCTTATTTTCAATCACAGTTATTCCATACTTCTTAGGACCTACACATGACTAACTCATTTACTATCAGAAATAGGATAAATAATCCCTACAGCTAACAATTTCAACACATCTTTTCTAACTACTTCTTGCATGATTGAGTTCAAACGCCTTTTGGGCCTCATAAGTTGCTTTAGCACCTTCCTCTAAATGAATCCTATGAATCATTACTGAATGACAAATACCCTTAATATTTGTAACTGACCATCCTATAACTTTTTTATGCTCTTTCAACACATTCACTAATTGATGTTCTTGGGACTCATCTAAATCAGAAGTTACAATGACAGATAATGTTTCATTAATGCCTACAAACACATACTTGAGGGTGCTCGGCAAGGGCTTCATCTCTAACTTAGGTGGCTCTACAATGGATGACAAAGGTGGGGATGAAGACATGGTGATTGGATGGACTATGGGTTGTCACATATCCACATTCAACAGAGGAACAAAATCTAACAAAGAATTTGTATTCCTAATGACTGAATCAATATCAAAATCAGCATTAACATGATTCAAGCATTCCAATAATGGATCCTCACAAATAAAATGCATAAATGAGTTATGAGCCAAACTATAAATCAAACTCAATTTATACACCTCATTATCATTATCATCAGGCATCTGTTTACTGATATGAAAACTCAACAGTCATGCTGCCAAATGATAGTTTCATCACACCACTCTTACAATTAATTAATGCATTAGGTGTAGTAAGGAATAAGTGACCCAAAATAATATGAATTGAGGGATAAGGACCGCAAATAGGCTCAGTATCAAGCACAACAAAGTCAATAAGAAAATAGAAATTCTCAATTTTTATCAACACATCCTAAAAAATGTCCCTAGGATATTTAACATATCTATCAGCTAATTGGAGAGTCATCTTAGTTGGTTTCAATTCCACTAAACCCAACTGCAAGTAAACAAAATAAGGCAACAAATTAACACTTGCACCTAGATTTAGTAAAGCTCTCTCAACTTGATGATCCCCAATTTTACAAGCAATAGTGGGTGATCTAAGGTCTTTATACTTAACAAGATATTTATTGAGAATCACAAAATTTACCTGCTCTGTCAAAAAGGCCTTCTTGGGAACATTAGAGTTCCTCTTCACAGTGAGAAGATCCTTCAAGAATTTAGCATTTGCATGCACCTGTCTAATAGCATCAAGAAAAGGCAATTTAATTTGCACTTGTTTAAAAATCACAAAAATATCACCTGACTGCACAATGTTGATGGGGTTTACTAATCTGTGAGGAAAATGAGCCCTAGGCATACTCCTTAACTTTAGGCTCTATAACTTTAGGAGTAGACACATTAAACTTTGAGTTCACTTATCCTCATCAGAGTTATTCTTACCCTTAGAACTACTGACTTCTAACTTCACATTATCCCTCATAGACTCTACAACATGAATATCTATTTGCTTCCTAGACCTAAGGGTGGTGATAGATTGAACCTGTTCATATTCCCTATTAGAGCTAGATGTTTCATGAACTGCATATTGTCCCTTGGGATTAAGGATAGGTTGATTATGAAACTTTTCTCTCTCTTTCTCTTTCTGCCATCTGACTAGCCAACTGACCCATCTGAACTTTCAACTTTGCAATAGCATTAGTGTGCACTTTGGTAACATTCTTTGTCTCTTAAATGACATTGGTAGTCACTTGGCTAGTATTTCTCATGTCTTGCATAAATTGACCAAGAGTCTCCTGTAATAATGATTGTTGCCTAGACTGACCTACTCCTTGAGATAAATTAGTTGGGTATAATAATTTGATATAATTAATATTAAAATTAATCTTGGTGGATTCTGAACCTTAGTCATCTTGTATCTGGTTGAAACCCAATTTGTTTACTTGTTTTCATTTAATTTGCTACTCATTTTAATTATTTGTTTTATTTTATCTTTACATCTTTGATTCATAATTTTTGTTGAGTAGATTAGGAAAAAAAAATTTAATACTTAAAATTTAACTCTAAGTCTTTGTGGGAACGACATTGTACTTGCTCAATTGTACTTCTGTACGACTCGTGTACTTGTGAGTGTTTTAAGGCTTTTAAAAAAAATCACAAGTTTTTGGCGCCATTGTCGGAGACTTAGTTAGTTAAAAGTTAAGTATTTTTAAAATTTGTCTTCTACTAGTTGATTTTTTTTCTTATTTTCCTTATCTTATTTTTATTTTATTTTTTAATTTTACTATTTTAGTTGCTCTATTTTTAATTTTATTTTTTTATTGTTTGATCATTGCATGACAACTTGAGTTTGTGATCATACATATAGATTAGTGAGAGTTGTTATAGAACCCATTGCAGGGATGGATGTGGTTATGCAAAGAGATGATGTTAGACTACTTAAGCAATTATTTTGCCCAATATCTGTGAATCTACCTTCATGCATTATTTTACTTACTAATACTGCTACCCAATTTGAGATTAAACCTCAAGTTTTCAATTTGCTTCCAATTTTTCATGGCTTAGATAGAGAAGACCCATACTTGCATGTTAAGAATTTTTTAGAAATTTGTGAAACATTTCAATTTCAAAATTTTTCTGTAGAATCTGTGCATTTGCGTCTCTTTCCTTTTTTATTGAAAGATAAAACAAAAACTTGCCTGAACTCTTTACCTTCTAACTCTATTACGTAATGAGAAATGTTGAGTCAAAAGTTTTTATCTAAATTTTTCTCATGTCCAAAACAAATTCTTTGAGAAGGAAAATTTTAGATTTTTGTCAAAAAGACCATGAAAAATTCTTTGAAAGCTGGGAGAGGTTTAAAGATTTGCTTGTGAGGTGCCCTCACCATGGTTTAGAAAAATGGTGCCTCGTGCAATATTTTTATAATGGGTTGACACAATTTAATAGGGGTTTGGTTGAGTCTATAAATGGTAGAACTTTTTTAATTTGAATGCAGATGAGGGTTATCAATTTTTTTAGGATTGATATGAAAATTCTGAACAGTGAGACTTTGCTAATCATAGGGATAGATTAAGCCAACCTAAGAAGGGAGGTTTATACGAGGTAAGTGAGGATACAAATATCAAAGCTAGACTATATGCTATTGTACGTGAAGTTAAGTCCTTATCACTCAAGAAAGGAGTTGGTCAGGCTATTAGTGTCCAACAGGAAAATTGTACATTTTGTGGGAGTAATATGCATACTTGCATGTTAAGAATTTTTTAGAAATTTGTGAAACATTTCAATTTCAAATTTTTTCTGTAGAATCTGTGCATTTGCATCTCTTTCCTTTTTCATTGAAAGATAAAACAAAAACTTGCCTGAACTCTTTACCTTCTAACTCTATTACGTAATGAGAAATGTTAAGTCAAAAGTTTTTATCTAAATTTTTCTCATGTCCAAAACAAATTCTTTGAGAAGGAAAATTTCAAATTTTTGTCAAGAAGACCATGAAAAATTCTTTGAAAGTTAGGAGAGGTTTAAAGATTTGCTTGTGAGGTGCCCTCACCATGGTTTAGAAAAATGCTGCCTTGTGCAATATTTTTATAATAGGTTGACACACTCTAATAGGGGCTTGGTTGAGTCTATGAATGGTGGAACTTTTTTAATTTGAATGCAGATGAGGGTTATCAGTTTGTTTAGGATTGATATGAAAATTCTGAACAGTGAGACTTTGCTAATCATAGGGATAGATTAAGCCAACCTAAGAAGGGAGGTTTATACAAGGTAAGTGAGGATACAAATATCAAAGCTAGACTATATGCTATTGTACGTGAAGTTAAGTCCTTATCACTCAAGAAAGGAGTTGGTCAGGCTATTAGTGTCCAACAGGAAAATTGTACATTTTGTGGGAATAATATGCATACTTCTTCTATGTGCTCTTCTTTTGCACTTAATAATGATTGTTTTGTTGAGCAGAGAAATACAATAGGGAGATCTTTCAGTAATACTTCTTTAAATACTTATAATCCTAATTAGCGAAATCACTCTAATTTTTCTTAGAAGCAAAATAACTTTTCAGGTAAGTTAGGTGGTCAACCTATAGAGAGTCAGACTCAGTTCCAGCAGCCTAACAAAGGTTACCAACAACCATCCTATTTTCCACATACAACAGTAAAGTTAGAAAATACGAGTTGAATCCAAATTTATAATAAATTCCCTACAATTATCATAATAATTAAATTAATGACTTCTTTAAATAAATAAATCAATAGTATTATAAAGTCACTAAAATCAAATATAATAAAATATAACAATACCTATTTTTATAAGAAAAATAGATAAAAATTAGGCTATTATCATTAGTGATATTGGGAAAGGAAGGAGAATAAAGAAAAAAAAAATGTTACTGATATTGGAGCCAACTGATGTTTGGAATGACTTGGGAGATCAATTCTCTCAAGGAGATTTGTTTCGAATCTCTGAGCAATAAGAGGAAATTTATCAGATTAATCAAGGTGAACAATATGTTACTGACTATTTCACTCAACTGAATATTCTTTGGGACGGATTAGATACATTCAGGCTAGTTCGTACTTGTTCTTGCACAATTAGATGCATTTGTAATGTCATTCCCTTGATAAAAGGATATAGGGAAAGTGATTATGTAATCCAATTTTTGAAAGTGCTGAATGATCAGTTTGCTAATGTTAGATCTCAGATAATGCTTATGGAACCCTTGCTTTCAATCAATAAGTTGTTTTCCTTGATTGTTCAACAAGAAAGCCAATTGCAGCGTGCATTAGCTTCACATTCTAGAACTTTTGCTAGTACTGACGATTACGGTGCTGTTATAAATATAAAAAATCATCATATAGTAGAGATGGTGCTCGAGGACAAACAAATTATGGTGCTGGCAAGAATTCAGGAGATAGAGGTACAAATCAAAGTACTAGAAAACTTTGCACCTATTGTAATTGACTTGGGCATACCATTGACACATGCTAAACACTGGTATCCATCTAGTTTCAAATTCATAAACCAAGCCTCCTCAGCAAGTGCAGTTACAACAGATAATAGTACACCACTCACCTCTCTCATCAATTCTTCTGGAAGTTTCAACGCCATCGCCATGGCCACCGGCACCACTCAATAGTCTGAGAATAACGGGCTCGGAACCCGCATCGTCAACTCCATTGCTGGGGTCGTCCTCCTCGATATCAAATTTGACATCCTTATCCATGAAATCACCATGTTCATCAAAATTAGATTCCTTAGCATAGTTCAAATCCAGCAAAGCCGCATCTGTAAACATTTTATAAGTTAAATTTTCCTTCAATTGTGCCATGTCTGGCCGATAACATGGGTGGAATCAGGAATATACTTCTGCAATTGTGATACGTGAGATACATTGTGAAGATTCGATAAAAAAGGTGGTAACGCAATTTGATAAGCCACCAGACCTATCTGACGGAGAATCTGATACGGGCCGATAAACTTTGGAGTGAGCTTCCTAGACTTTATCACTCGTCTAACTCCGGTTGTAGGTGTCACTCTAAAAAATACATGGTCACCTTCTTCAAACTCTAGCGGTCTCCTCATTTTATCTGAATAGCTCTTCTACCGAGTTTGAGTTATCCTTATCTTGTCCTGAATTATCTTCACTTTTTCTGTAGTCTATTGTACGAGTTCTGGTCCTAGAATAACACTTCCACCGTCCTAATACCAACACAACGACGTTCGGCATCGTCTCCCATACAATGCCTCATATGGGGCCATCCCTATACTCAAATGAAAATTATTGTTGTAAGTGAATTCTATCAAAGGTAAGAACTCATCCCAACATCCAGTTTGTTCTAGAATACAAGCTCTAAATAAGTCCTCTAATGACTGAATTATCCTTTCTGACTGACCATTAGTTTATGGATGGTAAGTAGAACTTAGACAAAGTTTTGTTCCCATCACTCCTTGTAGACTATTCCAAAACCTCGATGTGAATCTCAGATCTCGATCCAAAATAATACTGGATGGTACACCGTGAAGTCTGATGATTTTACCAATGTACACTTGAGTCAACTTCTCCATTGAGTACTTGATATTAATCGGTAAAAAGTGCGCCGACTTTGTAAGCCGATCAATAATTACCCAAATAGAATCATGACCTTTTCAAGTCTTTGGTAGTCCCGTCACAAAATCCATTGCTATATCATCTCATTTCCATTCAGGAATAGGCAAAGGTTGTAACATTCCATATGGTCTTTGATGTTCAACCTTAGCCTTCTAACAGACTAAGCAGGATAATACATATTCAACGACATCTTTCTTCATTCCCTGCCACCAATACACCTGCTTCAGGTCTTGATACATCTTTGTGGCTCCAGGATGCATGCTCAGTTTACTTCGATGAGCTTCATCCAAAATCCACCTCCTACGTCCTTGACTATTAGGCACACAGATTCTTCCTTTGAACTTCAGAATTCCATCTGTAACTTCTTTAAATTCCAACATCGTGCCTTGACTCCTTGCTTCCTTAGCTTCTTGTAAATACTGATAATCATTCTGTCCTTCTCGAATTTTATTCATCAAACTATTTGAAATAGTGATCATGTTTAAACACATCTTCCCTGGTGTCAACTTCACATATAACCACATATCCCGAAACTCTTCTATCAGTCCTCTCTCCTTAATCATCATAACAAAAGCACTAAGCATCTTCCTACTTAAAGATCCGCTACGACATTCGCCTTCCTAGGATGATACTATAACTGGAAATCGTAGTCTTTTAAAAATTCCAGCAAACGCCTCTGCCTCATGTTCAACTCTTTCTGGTCGAACAAATACTTTTATGATCACTAAAGACATTGAAAGTCGCACCATATAGAGAATGGCTCCACACTTTCAATGCAAACACCACTACTGCCAATTCCAAACCATGAGTGGGATAATTCCTCTCATGTACCTTCAACTGCCTTGAAGCATATGCCACAACTTTACAGCTCTACATAAGTACACAATCCAATCCTTAATACGAAGCATCACAATATGCCTCGAAAGGTTCATTCGGATCAGGTAGAATCAATACCGGTGAAGTAGTCAGTCACTTTTTCCACTCCTGAAAACTTTTTTCACATGCATCAGTCCATGTAAACGGTTGATTGTTTCATGTAAGTTGGGTAAGAGGTCCGGCTATCTTGGAAAACCCCTCAATAAACCGTCGATAGTAACCGGCTAATCTGATGAAACTACGGATCTCTGACACTATCTTCGGTCTTTCCCAATCAAGAATTGTCTCCACTTTTGAAGCATCAACTTCAATCCCTTCCTTTGATATAACGTGTCCCAAAAATTGAACTTCGCTTAACCAAAATTCACATTTGGACAACTTTGCATATAGCTTATTCTCTTTCAATATCCAGAGAACCACTCTGAGATGCTCAACATGTTCCTCCTGACTTCGAGAGTAAATTAAAATGTCGTCAATAAAGACAACAACAAACTTGTTTAAGTATGAACGAAAAATTCTATTGATGAAATCCATGAATATAGCAGGTGCATTTGTCACACTGAATGACATTACTTGATACTCGTAATGCCCATAACACGTTTGAAATGCAGTCTTGGGAATATCCTCTACCTTCACACGAATCTGGTGATAACCAGAACGTAAATCAATCTTGGAGAATATTGCAGCTCCACACAATTGATCCATCAGATCATCAATCATCGGAAGTGGATATTTATTCTTAATTGTAATCTTGTTCGACTACCGGTAGTCCACACATAGACGAGAAGTCCCATCCTTCTTCTTCACCAATAGTACTGGAGCTCCCCATGGTGACACACTAGGTCTCACAAATTGCTTCTCCAATAATTCTTCCAGCTGTTTCTTGAACTCTGCCAATTCTGTCGATGACATCCTGTAGGGTGCCATAGATATAGGTCCAGCTCCTGGTACTAAATCAATTGCAAACTCTATTTCGCTTACTGGCGGTAGTCTAGGTATATCTTCAGGAAACACTTCAGTAAATTCATTAACTATGAAAATATCTTTTAAGACATCTTCACACTAAACCTCCAAAGAAGATAACAATAAATATCCCTGATCTCCTTCTTTCAAACAAGCTTCTACTTGAGTGGCCGTTAGGAATATAGAATCCTTAGCCTCAGGAAAAACTAGTGTCTTATTAGAACAATCTATTAGGATATGGTTAGAAGACAACCAATCCATTACTAAAATTACATTAATCTTGGAAAGAGGCAAACAAATTAAGTCAACATAAAAGATTCTATCCCTAACACAAACAGGACAATTCAAGCATACTGTTGTAGTAATCACAAGCTTATCAGTAGGAGTAGCAACACTCAAGTTAGCCAATGTAGTCACAGATAATCCTAAATGCTCCACACAATCACAAGCAATGAAAGAATGAGTTGCTCCCGAATCATATAATACGGTTAAAGGATTACCTTCAATGGCACACTGCTCCATAATCAAGTCCTCTGACCCCACGGCTTCCTCCCCGCTCATAGTATACACACGACCACCCGCCTGTGGCCTTGCAGTACAGACGTTCCCCACCGAGGGTTCCACCTTCATTTGATCACATTCTCTAGAGAAATGTCTGTGTTTTCCACACCTATAACATATGACTCCTTTGTGTGGGAAATCTTTAGTTAGATGATCCTTTCCACACTTAAAGAATTTGAGTGTAGAAGTTCCCTCCTGACTAATTTTATTTCCACCAGAAACTCCTCCAAAAGATTGTTGTCGGCTCTGACCCCTTATCGGTCTAGCATATGGTTTCTGCTGATAACGGTTGCCACCGCTACCCTTTCCTCTTTGGAACCGTGTAGGTCCAAAGTTTCTGTTCCTCACATCTAGTTGATAATCTATGTCCTCAACTTTACAACATTTATCCAATAGCACTGGAAACTGATCAATTTCCAGTGTTACCACTGCCCGCTTAATGTCGTGTCTCAGCCCATCTTCAAACTTCCTACATTTCCATTCTTCATCTGGCTGTATCTGAAAATATCTCAAAAACTTAGACAAGCTTTCGAACTTTGCCGCATATTCACTTACTGTCATCGTCCCTTGTCGCAGACCAAGGAATTTCATCTCCTTAGCATGCCTAACACTGGCTGGGAAATACTTTCCCAAAAACTTTTGTTTGAAGAGTTCCCAAGTTATAACTCTCCCCTCAGCTACCAATAATCTTCTGCCTCCTGTCTACCAATCCTCACCATCACCAGTCAGCACAAAGGTCACATAAGTAACCTTCCTTTCATCAATACAACTCACACCATCAAATATTTTCTCTAGTTCTTTAATCCAAAGATTTGTTTTCTCTGGGTTAAACTCTCCATTGAACTGTGGCAGATTGTTCCTACGAAATTCCTACAAGTTCTGTGTGTCTTTGTTTGCCCTTTGATTCTGTTGCACAGGACATCAACCATCCTTTGTATTGCTATTACAGCTTCAACCATATTTTGATTGTTATCTCCCACATTTCCATGTCCATCTCTAGTATTCGTGCGTCCAGCTCTCGTATTCATACATCCTCCTCCTCTGCCTGCCATTTGCTTTTCTTCTAAAATCTAACTTAACAATACAAGACAAAAGTTACGAACCATCATTTCAAACAATACTGTTTCCTTTCAGAAACCAAACACAGAGAATCACACAACACAAACAAGACAGACCTAACCACAAACCCAAAAGACTCTAACTTGGGCTCTGATACCAACTAATGTAACATCCACCGTAGGGTATCACATTTTATATTAATTTTCACTTTTTTACACCCAAGTTATAAAATATTATTTTATGATAAAAATACGAGTGGTAAAAGTTCTTAATATCGATAAAATAAACTTAGCGAAAATGAAAATATTAAACATCATCACAAATAATTTACATCATATACATCATATAAGTACTGTCAAGTTTATTTATATATAGACCGAGTTCTCAAAAGTATTTAAACATTACTGCATTATCATATTGGCCCAAGTACACATAGACAGCAGAACCCTCAGACGGGTCCTCCTCGGCATCAGCCTCAGATTCCTCAGAAGGTAGGAACCCAATTTGACGTGTCGTCCTATGGACTGGTATCCGAGCAGACGACACAATGTTTATCTCTATTGAGACATGGTAACGACTGCCCCAATATTGCCTAATAGATAATGAAAATTCTACATGTACATATATAGTTACAGAAAAGAAAGGATCTCCATGAAAGATCCTACTCATATTAACTGTCAGATGTCCCTGATAGATAAGTCCCTCCTCATTGGGACTAATACGCCAAGCACCAGCTCCTCCATGAAACTGCAATCTCACATACCCAAAGAAACTTGATTGGGTTGCCATCAAGTCTGAACTCAGCTTCCTCAGTAGGAATTTGCTACTTGTTGCCTTCTTGCTCAATACCTTGCTCAGCGTCTTTACCAAATTTAAATACAATACAAGAATAGGCATACGAAGAGGTGAGATTATCTACGCCAATACCAACATGGTAGCACAGAGATAACACAAACAATACATTATACAGATATATCATTCAATGATATAGATATAATAAACAATAACATAATCATTCCATCTAACATTCGTCAACATTCGACAGATAATATATCATTAGATATTCAAATATGTTCAAGTTATGCATATGCTCACTGACTCATTTTCCTACTCCATGGAGCTAACCTCAAGTCGGAGAGATTGATCTAGAAGATTCTGTCTGTATCAACATGCCTCAGACCACGTGCCATAACTCTTATAAGTTCTTGCACATCTAGCATATACACGACAGTCTTCACCAGATCTTGATTAAGAATAGTGTCTCGGTCCGAATCGTCGGTGTGTTGCATCGGTCTAATCCACAACACAGAAGAGCTACCAATTGCCCATTGTGGACAACCCGTACCCTAATGCCCCCAAGGTCAACAAGTGACCTACACTACGCATATCGAACCCACTCAAGAGGTGTAACTCCCTCCTAGGCCATTGGCCTTATCATAATCCATCAGACTTTTCCAATGCATGTTCAATGCACCAAATGCCAATCACAGGCTAATCTCATAATTTCTCATACAGGGTCCACACATTGCCCAATAGTAAATCCTACTGTATATTTATTGCGTAATCATATTACTGCATTTTCTCAATCGCGCAATATTTTTGTCGCATTTTTAAATTACGTATTGATTTTCCAACGTTTACTCAATCGCGTAAAAATATTCAAACGTTTTCCAAATCGCGTAGCGATTTTTAATGTTTTTGAAATTGTGTAGCTTAAAAATCATGTTTTTAAGTTACGAAAGGCATTTTCCATCATTTTTCCACTATGTAAAATATTTCTCAACCTTCTAAACATCTTTTCTCCATAAAGTCACTTTTCCTTGTTCTAAATCATAGTTTATCACTCAATGTTTCCTAATGCCCTCAAAAACTCAAGGAGTGAGCTATACGTTAGTAAATTTCAAGTCACCAAAGTATTCTCCATAATTCTCAAATCAATTCTAAAAATTAGTCCTCTTTAAAATGAGTTGAGGTTCAAACACTTTCAACCTCTTTTTTCCTTTCATAACGAAATTTCCATCTTTCAAGTGACAAAGTATTTTATTTCCATTTCTTAAATCCTTTTATTAATTTCTTGTACTAAATCAATTAACTTTCCATTTCTAAATCATAATTTTACATAAAGTAAAACCATTTCAAACCTTCAAAACCGTAGCTACATAGTCATTGGAACCATCATATCTTTTCTTTTCCTTTTCCTTCTAATCATTCAGTTTTACCATTTATGAAAATCTTAATTTGGAAACACCTATTTTGAGGTGTTCAGGCTGTGAGCCTCTTGGTCATTGGAACCAAAATTATTTTCCTTGTTCATAACTATCATAGCATACATAATATATTCACATCATACATATCATAAGCATACCATAAAAAAATAATAAATTATGCAAAACATACAAAAGATAAATAAATAAATCAAAGCACATAAACATCCACAAGTAAGTTACACAACCATGGATATGAATCGTCACATGGATCCACCATCCATCACAAACAATTACACCTCTCACCACCATACTTGATTGGTGAGATAAATCTCCCTCTTACCTTAAGGAAGATCAAACTCTTCTTGGATCCTTCTCCTAGGAATTTCGTGTAGCTCCAAGAAAAATCCTATCAAGCTTAAACAAAGCACAAATCATAAACTAAGCTGTGAACAAGAAGAACCATGGATCAATCACGGCTTAGAGAAAATAAGAACCAAACTTTGAGTCAAAAACAAAGTCTTTACCTCTTTGAATAGAAACTTCAAGCTTGTTTTCCAAGTTCAAGATGGATGATTTTGAAGAAACTCACAACATGAAAGATGTGTAGAATAATATTTAGGTTTAGGAAATGATGTTAGATGAAATTATAGGTGAGTGGAGGTTGGTAAATGGTGTGGCTGTCGAGAGCTCTCCAAAGAGCAACAATGGAGTTTTTTATTTTTGTAAGAGAAAGATTAGAGAGAATAGGCTTCTTAGACATGGTTAAGGTGAAGAATGAAGTGAAAACACTTGGTTTTCTTTTAGTGATGGTCTTGGAACTCACCAAAGGAGGTGGCCACTTTGTTTGACCATCCAAGACTTCCTAATGGCCTTAGATTGAATCTAGGGTGGAGTTTTCAATCCTTAACTACCAAGCATGCTCATGAAGGTCCTAGAACCACCAAGTGGGCGTGGGACTCCAAGGAGAAGCAAACCAAGTTCTTGGTTCAATTGGTTTCTTAGTTAGTTTTAAGTGAATCTAGTTAGTTTTAAGTGAATCTAGTTAGTTTACTTAGTTCATTAACTAACTATTTAGTTACTTTGCTAAGTATCTAGTTACATTGATGTTAGTCATCTATTCTAGGACATGGTAGAACCTTCTTGTAACTAGGCTTCAAAGAGTAGCTAACTAGATTTACTTCCATTTGGTTACTTCCTAAGCTTCTTAGAATAACTTAGTTAAATTTAGGCTAACTTAGTTAAATTTTCTAGTTTCTAAGTAACTAGTCCAACCATCAAAATTGACTACATCTTATTGGTTTAGAAAGTCCTAACCACTAAGTGTGTGTTTGGATTGCAGTTGGTAAACTTAAGTTTAGTTGAAAGTATGTTTGCAAACTTAAGTTTGGTTGAAAGTGAGTTTGCAGTAACTAATTTATGTTTGGAAACTTTTGTTTCAAAAGTGAGTTTGAAAGATTGTTTTTAGGCTCAACTGAATACAAAAGCAAAAAAATGTTGCTTTGGTCCCAACTTACTTTTGGAAGGAAAAGTATGTTGAGCCAACTGAAAAAAAAACAATCCAAACAACATTGCACTACGTTCGAGGCATCCTAACTCACTTTTGGAAACCTCAACTACAATCCAAACACACACTAACATTGACTAGTTTCTATTGGTTTAGAGACTTTCAAGTTAGAAACGTGGACTTGGTTCCTATTGGTTCATTATCAGTAAGTCTCAAGACTTTACCGATTCCTATTGTCCACTAGATAGAAGCTACTGCTCATAAGTCAGTAGATATCGTCCATTGGATAATAAAATAATAATAAAAATATAAAATATTTTTATTTCACAGATAAATTCTAAAAATTAAAAGATTGTGACACGCATCTCTCGGAATTGGGTTTAGTAAGATCCCCTGGCTCCGAATAAATGAGTAAAGATTTTCCCCAGCCATAAAATTATTATTTTCCTATCCCGAAGCAAATCACACAAAACAATCAAATATAGTCACGAAATTGTCAAAATAATTTTTACAGCACACAGAAATCACAAAACAATACAATTCTGTTATTACTATAAAATAGCAAATTTCGGGGTGTTACACCTATCCTATTGAAGAAAAAGAAAAAAGGGAAAGAGCTCAACTAGAAAAAAATATCATAGTATCAGTATTAGGAGTAAACCACAAGGTGCATAAAATTGTTTCACATTAAATAATAATGAACATTTTACTTTCTTGACACCACAAATCAATTCTAACTCACCATAAGAAACAATATCAATGTGTATTTAATTAAATAAAAAAATAACTATAATGATCATATGCATCAAACATGACAAATAATTGAAATAAGTTAATAAATTCACTTAAAATAATTCATTTAATTTTTAATAACATGAAACTAACACAAACAAATAAATACATTTAAAAAAAGCTCTTTAAAAACATGAACAATATGATAATATTATCAATCATTACATACTCTCTTTTGGGTAGGGTAAAAAGTCTCTAACCATGAAGTTAATTTATTAGACCACAACAAAACTTAAAAATTGACACTTTTGGGCTAACAAACTCCTAAGGTCATTATAGCTAATACAAAGAACGCAATAAAAAAAAATCAAAAGCCTATTCCCTTTGGGGTGATAGACCGCCAAAGTCATTATATCTTTGTACCCATTTCATAAAATTCCTCATAATTATAACAAGCCCCTTTGGGATAGCAATCATATGCAATAACCTGGAGGAAAGAAAACCAACATAATAATGAGAAAGTTTCCTTACAATATTTATAAATGAGTCATTTTGGTGACAAATATTCATATTGACTTTCAAAGAACTAACTCATACTAGAATAAAGCATTGCCCAAAAGAAAGAAAATAAGATTAATATACTAACAAAAATATTTATATTACTAATCTATTCAACATAAACATTAACAAAACATGTGTCTCCATTGATCACAAAGTCAAAGATTTTATTTATCCAAATAGTATCCATCATAATTATCTTGTTAAAACAAATATCAATGCCAACAAATAACACAATGTAAGATACAAAGGATATGTGCATTCATTTAATTTATCATAAAATATAATAATCTACCTATGTAAAGTAAAGTTCAACAAAGTTCTCAATAATATAAGCTTCTTTAAATAACCATAAAAAATCATGACAACCATTTAAATATCTATTCATTAAAGTTAATAGGAATGCTAAAAAAATTGTAAACAATAATTAAATATACACATTAACAATAGGAATACTTAACATCAATTACTTGGGCAATAAACAATGGCTTGCTACCAACATAAGCGAAAGTGAGAATCCAAATATAAAATCATAACCCCCCTTTTGGGTGGGTATGAAAAAATATATAAAAATTTATCATGTGAAACCAATAGCAAGAAATTCTCATTTTGAAAAAAAATCTCGTTTAGGATGATAACCTTAAATACCAGGAATAAACTCACATAGACATATTAGGTCTAGAGATGAAGGCTTTGTTTTCTTTGCGAATGGTTTAACCATGGGACCTCTAATGGGGAAGCCTCCTGATGGTGGAAGAGGGTTGGTGCAAAAAAATGGCCAAGGTAAGCTTGCTATCTCCTTTAGAGATAAGGTAACAGGAAACAAATAGCCAGCACCACCAAGAAAAAAGATGGATTTGATAAGAAAGAACTTAGTACGTGTGGAGTTTGCAGATGGCAATAGGCTAAAGCCTAAGGTGTTCTTAAATGACCAAGTATTTTAGGATTTCTGTCAGCCATGGCCTAATGCTCTAATGATTAAGCTTCTAGGTAAGAACATCGATTTTCTTACGATGAGGGATTGAATTAAGGCATTATGGAAGCTTTCGAGAGGGTTTGAATTGATGGACGTAGGTAATGGGTTTTTCATGGTGAAATTTGATTTGGAGGTGGATAGGATAAAGGTCATGGAAGGGGGTCCATGGATGCTTTTTTATCACTACTTGGCTATGCAAACTTGGACACCTAACTTTGTCTCTCCTACAGCCCAAATTAATCGTACCTTGGTATGGATTCGTTTTCCAGGATTGAATCTTGTTTTTTATGATGAAAGTTTTTTAATGGCTCTAGCTTCAACTATGGGGGTTCCAATAAAAGTGGACATGAACACTCTAAATGTTACAAGAGGAAGATTTGCTCGAGTTTGTGTTGAGGTTAATTTAACTAAACCAGTTGTTAGTAAGGTCTGGTTGAAAGGCCATTGGTATCAAGTGGAATATTAAGGTCTTCATCTCATATGTTCATCATGTAGTCACTATAGGCATCTCGGTAAGGAATGTAGTTCTGCTATTCGTAAAGAGTCTATTGATGGTGGTTCAGGCAAGTAAGTCAATCCTGTTGCCTTGCTGGTTGGCGTAGGTGGCGAATCTGCTCTAGTGCAAGGGGTTGGTTCAAGTCATATCCAAAAACATGATGTTGTAGTATAAGGCTCTCCGAATACTCTGCATGGGGAATGTCTTATTATCTCCCAGAAGAATCATAGCAGTAACGAGAAAATTAAAGACAGCATTCAATAGCATGCTAAAATCAAGGCTAATGGTGCGACTGTTACATTTAATGTTAATGGAAATATGAAGAATCAGCATGTGGAAGCACCGTCCTCTTTTAGTTTGAGAAACGGCCCTCCTAAGAAGGTTGGCAGTGTTGAAAGGTAAGGCCCACGTGGGGCTCTAGCCTTGTCCAAGAAAAAGAGGCCTCGTAAAAAAACCTCTTTGGTTAATTCCACTTCCACCCCTCAATTATCTCCCCCTGTTGAAATTAAAGCTGCTGCTATCTCCACCTCTATTCAGAAACACAAGGACAAAAATCAAGTTAAGCCATCAGTGATGAGTGAGCTCATTCACGACTGAGGAGGGACAAAGTCCATGATGGACTTGGCCATGGTGTCGCAGACGCATGATAATCAGGTGGATGCCTCTAGATCTGAACCTCTGGACCATGGTCATACCACCGTTGTTACTATCACAAGTCCCATGATGGAAGGGGTTATGAACGTAACTGACCTTATGGAAGCTGTGGCTGAAACTCCCATGAATGGAGGAGAGTGTACTGAAAGTGCTAGCCATCAAGCTATAGAAACGTTGTCTTCGTAGGCTAGCATTGTTCTTTGCTCTTCCTTCTTTATGATTGAGTTTAAATAGATGTCTATTCTCTCCTGGAACATTAGGGGAGTTCCTAATATCACTGCCAAGAGGAAAATTCGCCAATTGGTGTTGAAACATAAGCCAAGTTTATTTTTTATTTTGGAAACTCATGTTGCTTTTCCCAAGGTGGAGTATTTTTTGTAGTGTTTGGGTTATAATCCAATTATGATTGAGAAAGTTCATGGTCATGCTGGTGGTATTTGGATTCTTGTAGCCCATGGTGGTTATTCATATAGTGTTTTTGCAAAGATTACTTAATCAGTAACTGTGAAAATTGGTCTGGCTCAAAGGGAATGGTTCTGTTCTTCCATTTATACGAGTCCAGTTCCTGCTGCTCGTAGCTTGCTTTGGGATCTTCTTGTTCAGTTGAGAAATCAAATCCAGTTGCCTTGGTTATTGTTAGGAGATTTTAATGAAGTTTTGTTGCCTTCTGGAATCATAGGTGGGGCTTTTGTTTTCTCTTGGGTTTCCCAATTTTCTAAAGTCCTTGAGAAGTGTAATTTGGTTGATTTTGGTGCAATTGGGAGTAAATTTACCTAGACTAGGAATTGCAAGGGTAATAACTAGGTCTCTAAAAGGTTGGATCGTGGAGTTGCTGATTGTGATTAGTGCCTTAAATTTCTTGAGGCTTTTGTGGTGCACTTGTGTAGGGTGTATTCTGATCATTATGTTATTTTTCTTCGCTATAGGGAATCTTACTTACATGACGGTGATCATCCTTTCAGGTTTGTTGCAACTTGGTCTATGTATTCTGCTTATCATAGTATGGTAGATCATGCTTGGACTTATCCTTTTGCTACAAATAAACTTGAGCTGGTGAAAGATGCTTCCATTAAGTTTAACGGGGAGGTCTTTGGGAATATTTTTAGAAAAAAACATCACTTAGAAGTTAGATTAAGGGGAATTCAGCAGCAACTTGAAATCTCTTATTTGTCTTATCTTCTTCTTTTTGAAAAAAATCTCCAGAAGGATTATCAAGAGGTTTTGAGACAAGAAGAGTTGTTATAGTTTCAAAAATCTCATGAGAAATGGGTGAAGTTTGGGGACTATAACACGAAGTTTTTTCATGCTTAAACTATTATCTAGAGATGCAGCAATCATATCAAAGGACTTTTTATTGATGATACTTGGTGCCCTAATGATGAAACTCTAAGAAAGGAGGCTCACAGTTATTTCAAATCTCTTTTTTGTTCAAATGAGAGATGCCAGCTAAATGAAATAAAGCTTTCTCTTATTCTGCATCTTAGCTCTGCTGGTTGTAATGATTTACTGAAGCCAATTACTAAGAAGGAGGTCTTTGATGCTTTATCTAGCATGGACTCTTACAAGGCTTCGGGTCTCGATAGGTTCCAGCCTTGTTTCTTTAAACAATATTGGGATGTGGTGGGGTGATATTTGGATAGTGGTCAAGGAAGCCTTTGTCACGGGAACTTTTGACATTAGGCTTGCTGAGACTTTATTTATTCTAATTCCTAAGATGGAGCCACCAACACCCCTAAAAGAGCTTAGACCAATTAGCCTTTGCAATGTTGTGTTTAAGATAGTAACCAAGGTTCTGGTTAATAGATTGCATCTTTCTTGGATGAGATTTTGGTCCCCTCTAGAGTAGCTTTATCCCAAGAAGAGCAACTTCTGAGAATGTTATTATTGCCTAGGAAGTTATTCATTATATGCAGTGTGCCAGAGATAAAAAAAAAGGTACTCTTCTTTTTAAAATGGATCTTGAAAAAGCTTACGATATAGTTAATTGGGACTTCATGCGCATCACCTTACAAGATTTTGGATTCCCTGAAGTTAGTATCAATCTTATCATGCATTGTGTCACACCCTAATAGGGATGTCACATTTTCGAACAATAATAATAACCTCTACCCAAGTTATAAATTATTACGTAATATATAATAATATAGGTTGTAAAAATATTTTTTTTAACATTATATTGTAAAATAAAATAAACAAAACATAAAATAAAACAAACTATTACATACACACCATAATTATACATATGATTTTGTTTTTAATAGGTACAAATAATTTACATATTACAAACTCGTTAATTAAAAATAATAAACTGTCTGGTTTAAAGCAAACCATAAACTAGCTCAAGCATAACACTAAAAGTTCTGATCCTTCGAAGAATCCTCTTTGGGAAAATTATCGGAAGACAGAAATACTCTGGTAACATCATACCACACTGCAATCAATCCATATGATATGAATGATCTCGAGGTTCACCTTCCTCGAACTGGTCACTCGGTTGCTGCTCCTCGTTGTATTGACAATCCAACAGTTGCTCCTCTTCTACTTCCTCAACGACTTTACTGAAACATAAATAATAATACGAGAAAATATATATAAAGAGGTGAGACAATCTACATCATTACCAAAGATAGCAAGTAAGAAAACGACAATACAAACAAATATAACAGCTTAATATAACAATTCATATTATCACACATGCAAAATATCCAATTATAACTATTCACATTATCACACATGCAAAATATCATAAATCAAATTATAATTATTCACACAAGAATGCAGATTAAATATGCCATGTACTTAGACTCGACTTCCTACTCCATGGAGCTAAACACAAACATCGAGAGAATGATCCTAAGGTAGACATGTCCGTACATCAAAGCTTTCAACCAACTATTACACGGTCAAATACGTCGTGTAAATAGCACACAACAAATACGTTGTGTGAATGGTACACGATCAAATACGTTGCGTAAATAGTACACAGGTCAAATACGTCGTGTACGTCCGATGGCATAGTACCGGGCATGGTCCCCAATAGATCCCGATTAAGAATAGTATTTGTCGAGATCGCTAGTGTGTGTTTTTAGTTACCACGGCCCGAGGAGAGCTACCAACCGTCCACATGTGGAATCTACGCACACTAACGCCTCCAAGTTCTCCACATGAACACACTACGCCTATCACACCCGCATGACACGGTGTAATTCATCTCATCAGTCAATCGTCAATTTCAACCAAATTGACATACCACTCTATGTATGTAATGATCCATAATTACAAAAATACCCTCAGTATCACCATGAATCATAATTACATAAATATCCTCATTGTCATCATAATTACATAAATATCCTTAGTATCAATAATTCCAAAAAACATTATGTCTCCACTTGACAGTACTATTTCCCAACGTGTCCGAGTCCACCACTTTGGCCAGACAGTAAAAACTTACTGTTTGCATAAGTCGCGTAAATATTTTTCAACGTTTTCTCAATCGCATAACATTTTTAAATCATTTTCTCAATCGCGTAGTTTAAAAATCAGCATTTTACATACGCGTAAGCTATTTCTACTATTTTTCACTGTATAAAATATTTATTGATGTTTCAAATTAAATTTTGAAACTTTCCAAAACTACAAATATTATTTAGACATTATTTTCCATTTTTCTTTACACAAAATACTCTAAGTCATAATTTTTGACGTTTTCCTCAAAAATTCGATTTTAATAAATTCTTCTACAGTTAATTTTATTCTTTAACTACGTAAAATATTTTTTTGCTTTCTAAATATCATTTTGAAACGTTCTTCATTACTTGCTCATTTTTAATCAATTTTGACAGCATTTAGTTTAGAAAATCCACTAAATGATATTTTCTACGTTTTCCTTTAAAAATTCCTTTATTTAATTATAACCATAAAATACACTTTAAAAATTGCTAACATACTTTAAAACTCAAAGGTAAGTATTTTCAAGTGTCAAAAATTTATTTCTTTTATACACTAGACTTCTAATAAAAATTTGTTTACTTATTTGGTTCTTGAAAATCCATTGTAAATAAATTCTTTTTAGGTCAATAAAACTAGTTTACTTAGAAAATAAATTTTGGATTAATTAAACATTAAAATATATTTTGGCCGAAAATCACCATTTTTATACAAACCATGTTTAAAATTATTTTTCATCCATTAAATCATTGAAAAATCCTTTAACTTAATTAGATCAACTAAGTTATCCTTTTAGAAAATGGTTGAGAACATATTGGTTCTCTTTTCATAGTAAAAACCATAAACTCTTCATCTTGTGTTCTTTGAAACACTTTTGCAAATCTCAACATATTTACACATCCAACAATAATTATCATAGATCCATGAACATATACATATATTTATGAACACATACCATATATTAAAGCAATAATAAAACACATACCAAATATCAAAGCTATAAATATGCTTGCATACATAATAAATCACAAATAGAAAAGACAATAAACATGCACACAAAATTAATCACACAACAAACAACCAAGTGAATGAATCCTTATGGATTCTTCACCACAATTACATCTATTTTCTCACCACCACACATGGTTGATGAGATTAAATCTCCCTCTTACCTATAAGGAAGGCAAGATCTCCTTGGACTCCTCCTTAGAAAATTTGTGTAGCTTCAACAAAAATCCTAACAACCTTAAACAAATTATAAAGTCATAAATTATGGATGAAAAAGATAAACCATGGATCAATCATGGCTTAGAACATCAAAAATCAAATTAGAAACAAGAAACAAGAATTTTCACCTTATATGTATTTTGATCATTATGTTATTCTTCTTCGAAAGAAACTTCAAAGTGATTTTCCAAGCTCCAAATGGATGATTTAACAAAAACTCACAACTAGAGATGTTCTTAGAATATGGTTTAGATTTAGGAAATGAAGTTGGATGAAATTTTTGATGGATGGAAGTAGGTTTGATGGTGTTGGCTTGGTGGAAGAAAAGGAGACTTAGGAGTTTCTTTGAGTTCTTTGGTAGGAAAAGAAATGGATGAAGGTGTGGAATAATTGAATAAATGATAAAGGAAGTGAATAATAGCCTTAAGACATTATGCATGGTCGTAGACTTCCAAGATAAATGCAGCCCCCCCTTTTTGACAAATTTGGCTTAATAATAGCCTTATTCTATCATGCATGGCCATAGGACACTCATAATGGAGCTTTGTCTCCTTTGTTGACCAATTAAATGCATAATGCATGCATAGATCCAAAAATAGCTATAGGAATTCTAATCAAAATTTGATTAATTTTAAATAACTTATTTATGCTTAAGTCCTCCTAATTAGGTTTAATTAAAAGTTAGTTAGATTCCTTTGTATTTTAGTTAATCATTAGTTTACTTTGAATCCTTAATCTTCTACTTAATTATACTAATACATTTGTCTAACTAAAATTTGATAAGAACTAATTAGGTTTTACTCCATTTAATTATCACTTAAACCCCTTTAGATTAACTTAATTAGATTTTAAATTAACTAATCTATTAAATTAAGTTTTAAATTAACTAATCTACTAAATCTAACCATTTTTATGGATTTTTAACCTTTTGTTCTAGAATTTTACAAGCCTTTTACGTTGGTAAACTTTTCCTAAAAGTGGAGCCCACAAACCCAAACGTGGGTCCCACAGATTTTTCTGCATGATAAATATTTTTATTATACAGAAAAATCTTAAAAATTAAAAGATTGATATATGTATTATTCGGATTGGGTTTAGTAAGATCGCCCAGCTCCAAATAATCAAACAAGATTTTCTACGGCCCAAAAATTATTATTTTTCTTGACTCGGAGCAAATCACACGAAATAATCAAATACAGTTACGAAACAGTCAAATTAATTTTATAACACACAGAAATCAGAAAACAGTACAATAAGGGCAAAAATGTAATTAATCAAAAATTGGGGTGTTACACATTGTGTTATATCGTCCTCTTTATCCATGGTGTGGAATGGTTCTAGGTTACTGGCCTTTGCCCCTAATAGAGGGTTATGGCAGGGTGACCCCCTCTTCCCTTATTTATTTGTCTTATGTATAGAAAAACTTGCTTTGTTAATATCTAAGAAAGTTTTTTCTGGTGCTTGGCTTCCAGTGAAGATATCGAAAATGGGTCCCACTATATCTCATCCATTTTTTTGCTGATGATTGCTTACTATTTGTTAAGGCTAAAGCTTCTCAGGTCCATCTTGTTACAAATGTTTTTCATGAGTTTTGTCTTGCTTCTGACCTTAAAGTGAATCTTCATAAATCTAAAGCTATGTGTTCTAGGAATGTTTATATCACAACCATCTCGTCTGTTCAGTTTACCACAAATCTGAGAAAGTACCTTGGTTTTCCTTTATTGATAGGTAGAGTTAGGAAGCAAGACTTCACTTATATTATTGAGAAGTTTCACTCTAGATTGGCGGGCTGGAAGAGTTTGTTATTAAATAAGGTTGGTGGTCTTAATTTGATTAACTCAGTTCTTGATGCGGATTAAAGGATACAAACCCAAGTGTAGGTTGTCTCAAATAATAAATTCTCGGGAGTCCGAGGTTGATCCACAGGGAATTGATGAAGAAAAATTAATTGAGGTAAGAAAAGGATTTGTCACAACATCTAAAGTAATAAAAATTGTTCACAAATGAAAAAGGATTTGCTTGGGTTAGGAGATCCACTCTTGGTAATAAATTAGAGACAAGATTATTTGTCTTTATAACTCAATTGAAATCGACACATAAAGGAAGTTCCAATCGAAAAATATAACATTCAAAGTTCAATTATATATGCAATCATATTATGATTCCTTCAATTATCTATTAACAATTATAAGTGAGCTCAAGCATTAACCGTGTCAATCCTTTTGTCTACAATAAATCAAGATCTCCACTATACAAGGAAGGTTTCTAAATTGATTGGAAACAAAATACAACACATATAATGTCCACTTTATAATATATCATTTAAGCACAAGAAATAGAATAGTCGTACCTTATTTCATTACTAAGAGCTTCACTCTTTCACCCAAGCAAAATAAAAATTAAGTACTCATAATCAAGAAGAAAGAAAGAGAGTAGAAGAGAAAGATGAACATAACTTTAAATTAGAACAAAAGAAAATTACAACAAAGGAAGACAATATACAAGCATGAACATAATTTCTCCTAACCAAGCCTAAAACCAAAGTCTCCTAAATGATCAGCCAATGGAGCTTTTTATAGAGGATTAGAGATACAAAATGACAAGGGGGCTAATTAATGAGTGGGTGAGGAGTGGGTGGATGAGTGGAAAATGTCAAATGGTGAGTTGGTGAGTAGAAAATTATTGAGATTCTTTCTCTCCGAAATCATTCAGTGCTGATCTCATGGATGCCATCAGATTTATAAAACATAGTCTTCATAAAAGTTGTAACATTTTGTCTTATCTTTCCAATGGAACTATTTCAGCTCCAAAGGCCACCTACAACCCAAGATATAACTCAATTACTGAACAGTGTTCAGGTCTAAATACAGCACCTCTGTTCTGACTTCAAAGCCCAATATCACCTTCAAGGAGTCCGTTGTGTTCTTCATGAAAGTTGTAAATATGGGTCTTAACTTTCAAGTATCCAAATTTCAGCCCATGGAAGTTCATACAGCCTGAGTTATGCTCTGATTACTGCACACTATTCAGGTTCCAGTCACAAAACATGTGTTCTGACTTCGAAACCCATTTAGCTCCACTAGATGTTCGATTGAGCCCTGGAGCTCTGCATGAGAGTTGTAGAACTCTCTCTTATATTTCCTACAAGGTAAGATACATAATTATAAGACATCTAGAACTCGAGATATGACCGAAATACAGAAATAGTGTAAGACCAAAATAATGCTGAAAAAATCAATTAAGTCCAATTTGAGTCCAAACTTACAAAACATAACCAAGCTTAATCAATTAAGTACATGGAGTGTAAATGACTAAAAATGAGGGTTTATTAATATATAAAATATGTGATTATCAAATTCCCCTACACTTAGCTTTTTTACACACTTGGGCAAAACACATAAGACCAAAGCTAGGAAACAAAGAAAAACGACATAGACTCAAAAGCTAAAAACTCTAAAAGACTCAATGAAGCAAAAAGAGCAACCAGAAATTCAAGGGATCAAAGCATTAATGAGGTAACATTTCTTCACATCTCAAACTAACAAGCAAGGAAACTTCAGTTGAAAAGAATGAATCAAGAATGATAGATCCTCACATAATTCACTCTCAATCTCTCGAATGTTTAAAAGGTAAGTATTTCACTTTATTCAACTCATGAACAATTGCACTACCATAAGCTTGCTTATCTTCTACTTCTTTGCTACTCAAAACACATGCATACAAAAATCAAAAGGACTTTATTCAAGGTTGTAATAGGGTCATGGTAAAGGAGATGAGATAATATAGATATGAGAAGATAAATATCAAAGAGAATAAAAGAGCATTATGGTACAATTTGAACATTCATAAAAAAGGACAATCACCAATATTTGACTAATGATTTGTTGAAAATCAATCCCAAATTAGTGAATTGAATTCATTGTTAGGCCTGAACCTTCTCCTTTTCTTCCTGTTGTTTCCAAGCATCCACCTTTATTCTGGACTCTGATAATCCTTTGATTGCAATGGTAGTCAATTTTTTTTTATCATTGTGCACACGCACCCCCACACTTATTCAAGAATAAGGTCAATGCTCTCTTATTTCCTAAGGTTAGGTAAAAACATATTTTTTTCTCTTTTTTTTTGAAAGCGCGTAATGGGCTAAAAATAAGGAATGATCAAATAAGCTCAAAGGAGTTACACAAGGGAAAATATACAAGAATGACTATTTGGTCAAAGTAGCTATTTCAAAATGCCTCAATCACATTTATGTATGCATGTGAAAATATAGCCTAAAAAAGAATCAAAGCAAGTTCTAGAGTAACAATTCCATAAGTGAAAATCATACAAGAAAGAAGAGAATGATACAAATGTTCAATTCATTCATCAATAGACTCAAAATCTCACAAGGCATATTTCTATCATTCTCAATCCACCATATCAACATTCATATCCAAACTTGTGATTTTTAAGAAAGAAGACAATTTATGCTAAGATCCAAGAATCCATTAGCTGCTTGTACACAAAATAATTATTTCCTCAACTAAGATGCGTCTCAAGAGTAAACTTACCTCTAAGGCAAAATTTACTCCTTACTCTGCCATCCTTAATTGGTTTTACTACGAACAAATTTCTGACAGTCATATCACTAAATATACTTCCTAATTTAGATGCGTCTCAGGAGTAAAATTACTCCTTACTCTGCCATCATTCATTGGTTTAGTAAGTCTATGATAATCATATCATACTTCCTAAAAAAGAAAATTTTTTTTGGTTAACTATCCTTCCCCCCAACTAGATCATAACAGTATCCTCAATGTTAAAATACAGATGAGTAAAGGATAAAAGATATTACCTGTTGGAAAAATTTGACACAAATTTAAACAGAAACAAAGTATGATAAATAAAATCAAAAGTAAAGGAAAACTATAAACGAAGTGTCAAATCTGGCTTTCTTTTCATCCTGTTTCCCTTACTGCTTCCTGGTAACTAATCTATCTGAGCTATTGCTGGGTCAGTTTTATGAACAAAAGCTTCTAATTTATCAATCAACTCATCAATAGTGGAAGCAGAGCTAAGAAGTTGTCTTGTCGAAGGTGTGATAAATTTCTGTTTCACAGCATGGTCAATAAAAAATAACAAAATATCACAGAAATTATTTACATTCAACAAATCTATGGGTTTATGGTGGATGTTCAGTTGGGCCCAAGAGACAATTTGAAAAATTTCTTCCAAGGTACCAAAATCACCTAGTAAGGTAATGAATACATCAAAGTTGTCAAGTATTATCTTCATTCGTTCATGCATTGATGATACCTTAAGTTCCTCCCTAATTGTCTTTCCAGTGATGTTCTGTTGAGCTAAAGGTCCAAGAATGACACCTAAAACCTGACTACCTCCTATATATGCAGCAAGTGATACAACCCTCATTAACCCATGGTAACCTCCCCCATATACAAAATGAATATTTCTCGCAGCATGTGATCGACCAAGAGTGGTAGCTGCCTTTACAAACTCTAAACCTTTCCTATACTTAGACCCATAAAATACACATATATTTTTAAGTTGACGAACAGAAACACCTTCCATTTCTATACTCATCTTTCTCTCTGAATGATTTTGAGTTAGAGGAAAGTGGAGAAAATAAAGTGTTTAAATAGGAAAAAGAATGGAAAGGGTAATAATAGCACCTATAAGGGTAGGTTGGCTGTTGTCAGAAAAGTTTAAAATTAAGAAACATAGAATCTTTTTTTTGTTTTGTTTTTGTTTTTTTTTTACTTCAAGAAAATCATCAGGGTAAAGAAGTCTAGAAACCCCTGAAGGACCCTGCTCAAAGGATCGTCTGTCCAAAACCAAAATACAGCAAAATCATATAAAGGTAAAAGAAATATAATAGCAAATGATAACATACCTTTATATACAGTTTTCATGGCGTATCTTTATACTGCGCATCATGAGTGCAGTAGTGGCATATCTTTATACTGTGTGTCACTAGTGCAGTAGACACTCACATCCATTTATTCAAAGAAAAGAGAAAGAAGAAACCATCGTGGGTTTCCATCTTGGGTCTGGAACTTGGAGAGCTCACACTTGGGCTCGTAACATCAACAACGATACTAAAATCTGAAACCCGTAATGTCCAAGATCCAGAACGACCCATCCTAGGGCGTTGAGAGCCCGTTCTAATAAAAGAGAGGATCAAGCTCAGATGTCTCATACGCTTTGGTAGCCGCAGGTTACTTCTCACTAATAACCAAAGTGGGACGCTTCTTCCTGTCCATCAACTCCATAGTGCCTAGATGGTAAACATTGGGTTATGGAGTGCAGCTCTTTACAGAGCATGGTACGCGAACCTTTTTTAAGGACCAACGTGCAAAGGTCCACTCGAGTCAATGACAGATCAGCCAAAGGTTGGGGCTCCACAACTAAGTAAAGCCATGGTACTTTTTCCAGATCGCCCTTGTTCAGACATTTTTTCTTTTTTTTAAGAAAATATGAAGAAGAAGAAGAAGAAGATAATATGTACAGATTGTTGTGAATATGACTCACATTTGCCTCTTGTTTCACGTCTAGTAACGGCGTAAATGCCTGTCACACCCTACTGGGGATGTCACATTTTCAAATAATAATAATAACCTCTACCCAAGTTATAAATTATTTCGTAATATATAATAATATAGGTTGTAAAAATATTTTTTTTTAAACATTATATTATAAAATAAAATAAACAGAACACAAGATAAAACAAACTATTACATACACACCATAATTATACATATGATTTTGTTTTTAATAGGTACAAATAATTTACATATTACAAACTCGTTAATTAAAAACAGTAAACTGTCTGGTTTAAAGCAAACCATAAACTAGCCCAAGCATAACACTAAAAGTTCTGATCCTCCGAAGAATCCTCCTCGGGAAGATTATCGGAAGACAGAAATACTCTAGTAACATCATACCACACTGCAATCAATCCATATGATATGGATGATCTCGAGGTTCACCTTCCTCGAACTGGTCACTCGGTTGCTGCTCCTCGTTGTATTGACAATCCAACAGTTGCTCCTCTTCTACTTCCTCAACAACTTTATGGAACATAAATAATAATACAGAAAATATATACAAAGAGGTGAGACAATCTACATCATTACCAGCATAGCAGTAAGAAAACAACAACACAAACAAATATAACAGTTAATATAACAATTCATATTATCAAACATGCAAAATATCATAAATCAAATTATAACTATTCACACAATAATGCAGATTAAATATGTCATGTACTCAGACTCGTTCCTCCTCCATGGAGCTAAACACAAACATCAGAGAGAATGATTCGGTAGACATGTCCGCACATCTGGCTGTCTCAACCAGCTATTACACAGTCAAATACGTCGTGTAAATAGCACACAGTCAAATACGTCGTGTGAATAGTACACAGTCAAATACGTCGTGTACGTCCAGGCATAGTACTAGACAGTCCCCAATAGATCATGATTAAGAATAGTATTTGTCGAGATCGCTAGTGTGTGTTTTCAGTTACCACGGCCCAGAAGAGCTACCAACTGTCCACATGTGGAATCTACTGCACACTAACGCCTCCAAGTTCTCCACATGAACACACAACGCTTATCACACCCGCAACACAGTGTAATTCATCTCGTCAGTCAATTGTCAATTTCAATTAAATTGACATACCACTCTATGTACGTAATTATCCATAATTACAAAAATACCCTTAGTATTAATAATTCCAAAAATAGTATGTCACCACTTGACAGTACTATTTCCCAACATGTCCGGGTCTACCACTTTGGCCCGACAGTAAAAACTTACTGTTTCCATAGGTCGCGTAAATATTTTATCGCATTTTCACAATTATGTCACATTTTACAAACGTTTTTCAATTGCGTAAATATTTTTCAACGTTTTCTCAATCGCGTAGTTTAAAAATTATCATTTTAAATACGCGTAAGCTATTTCTACTATTTTTCACTGTATAAAATATTTCTTGATGTTTCAAATTAAATTTTGAAACTTTGCAAAACTACAAATATTATTTAGACATTATTTTCTATTTTTCTTTACACAAAATACTCTAAGTCATAATTTCTGACGTTTTCCTCAAAAATTCGATTTTAATAAATTCTTCTACACTTAATTTTATTCTTTAACTACGTAAAATATTTTCTTGCTTTCTAAATATCATTTTGAAACGTTCTTCATTACTTGCTCATTTTTAATCAATTTTGACAAAGCATTTAGTTTAGAAAATCCACTAAATGATATTTTCTACGTTTTCCTTTAAAAATTCCTTTATTTAATTGTAACCATAAAATACACTTTAAAAATTGGTAACATACTTTAAAACTCAAAGGTAAGTATTTTCAATTGTCAAAATTTATTTCTTTTATACACTAGACTTCTAATAAAAATTTGTTTACTTATTTGGTTCTTGAAAATCCATTGTAAATAAATTCTTTTTTAGGTCAATAAACTAGTTTACACTTAGAAAATAAATTTTGGATCAATTAAACATTAAAATATATTTTGGCCGAAAATCACCATTTTTATACAAACCATGTTTAAAATTATTTTTCATCCATTAAATCATTGAAAAAATCCTTTAACTTAATTAGATCAACTAGGTTATCCTTTTAGAAAATGGTTGAGAACATATTGGTTCTCTTTTCATAGTAAAAACCATAAGCTCTTCATCTTGTATTCTTTGGAACACTTTTGCAAATCTCAACATATTTGCACATCCAACAATAATTATCATAGATCCATGAACATATACATATATTTATGAACACATACCATATATTAAAGCAATAATAAAACACAAACCAAATATCAAAGCTATAAACATGTTTTCATGCATAATAAATCACAAATAGAAAAGACAATAAACATGCACACAAAATTAATCACAACTAGAAAAGACAATAAACATGCACACCAAATTAATCACAAAACAAACAACCAAGTGAATGAATCCTTATGGATTATTCACCACAATTACATCCATTTTCTCACCACCACACATGGTTGATGAGATTAAATCTCCCTCTTACCTATAAGGAAGACAAGATCTCCTTGGACTCCTCCTTAGAAATTTTGTGTAGCTTCAACAAAAATCCTAACAAGCTTAAATAAATTATAAAGTCATAAACTATGGATGAAAAAGATAAATCATGGATCAATCATGGCTTAGAACATCAAAAATCAAATTAGAAACAAGAAAGAAGAATTTTCACCTTATAGGAAAGAAACTTCAAAGTGATTTTCCAAGCTCCAAATGGATGATTTAGCAAAAACTCACAACTAGAGATGTTCTTAGAATATGGTTTAGATTTAGGAAATGAAGTTAGATGAAATTTTTGATAGATGGAAGTAGGATTGATGGTGTTGGCTGAATGGTGGAAGAAAAGGAGACTTAGAAGTTTTCTTTGGGTTCTTTGGTAGGAGAGAAAAGAGAGAATAAATTAGAATAATTGAATGGATGATTTTGAAGTGAATAATAGCCTTAAGACATTATGCATGGTGTAACATCCCGGGACTGCCTGCAGGATTGACGAGTGTCTCCACAAACCAACACGAGTCTTTTTAGCGTGCTTTGTCCTCACTCACACGCATCCTAGGAAATTTCCCAAGAGGTCACCCATCCCACAATTGCTCCAAGTCAAGCACGCTTAACAATGGATTTCTTATGTTCTAGGCTCCCGAAAAGAAGTTGCAACTTGTTGATATGGTTACGCCTAATCAATTCCTTTAAGCCATCCTTAACTGTGCAGTCCCATACCTGCACAGTCTTTGAATCCCTCTCATTCCGGTGCGTATTCAGTTCATTCATGGGACCCTTCACCTAGAAGCATGCCAGGAGCCGCTCCTTGTACGTGCCTCTCATGCACCGACGTCCACTCCCGCCCTCATCAACCCCGGACACCACATGCCCACCGAGCTTTCCGCCCAGGTCGTCCCCGAACCACACCGTACTGGGAGAGGTCCTGTCTCTGATACCATCTGTAACATTCGGGATGCTGCGGGATTGACGAGTGTCTCCACAAACCAACACGAGTCTTTTTAGCGTGCTTTGTCCTCACTCACACGCATCCTGAGGAAACTTCCCAGAGGTCACCCATCCCACAATTGCTCTAAGTCAAGCACGCTTAACAATGGAGTTCTTATGTTCTAGGCTCCCGAAAAGAAGTTGCAACTTGTTGATATAGTTACGCCTAATCAATTCCTTTAAGCCATCCTTAACTGTGCAGTCCCATACCTGCACAGTCTTTGAATCCCTCTCATTCCGGTGCGTATTCAGTTCATTCATGGGACCCTACGCCTAGAAGCATGCCAGGAGCCGCTCCTTGTACGTGCCTCTCATGCACCGGCGTCCACTCCCCGCCCTCATCAACCCCGGGACACCACATGCCCACATAACACCCCAATTTTTGGTTATTTATGTTTTTGCCCTTATTGTACTGTTTTCTGATTTCTGTGTGTTATAAAATTAATTTGACTGTTTGGTAACTGTATTTGATTGTTTCGTGTGATTTACTCCGAGTCAAGAAAATAATAATTTTCGGTAGGAAAATCTTGTTTGATTATTTGGAGCTGGGCGATCTTACTAAACCCAATCCGAATAATACATATAGTAATCTTTTAATTTTTAGGATTTTTCTCGTAAATAAAAAAATATTTACCATGCAGAAAATTGGGACCCACGTTTGGCTTGTGGGACCCACATTTGCTTATGGGACCCACGTTTGGGTTTGTAGGCCCCACTTTTAGGAAAAATTTACCAACGTAACAAGGCTTGTAAAATTCTAAACCAAAAGGTTAAAAATCTACAAAAATGATTAGACTTAGTAGATTAGTTAGTTTAAAACCTAACTTAATTGAATAATTAGTCTAAAACTTAATTAAGTTAATCTAAAGGGGTTTGAGTGATAATTAAATGGACTAAAACCTAATTAATTTTTACCATATTATAGTCTAGTATAATTAAGAAAGAGATTAGTGTTTCTAAATAAATAGATGATTAACTAAATAATAAAGGAACCTAGCTAATTTTTAATTAAACATAACTAGGAGGATTTAAGCATAAATAAGTTATTAAAAATCAATCTAAATTGATTGATTCTCCTATAGCATTTTCGGCCTTATGCATGAATTATGCACTCAAAATTCAACAAGGAAGCAACCAAGAAGTTGCTAAATGCTTAGTCATCCACCCTTGAATCAATCAAAGGCCATTATTAAGTCTAGTTTGTCAACAAAGGAGACAAAGCTCCATAATTGATTGCTAGATGGCCATTAAGCCAATTTTGTCAAAAAGGTGGTTAGCTTTTGCATGAGTGTCCTACGGCAATGCATAATGAAGGAAGACTAAATTCACTTCATTATTTTCATTTCAATCATTCCAAATCTTCATCCATTTCTCTTTCTATCAAGAACCCAAAGAAAAACTTCTAAGTCCATTTTTCTCCTACCATTCGGCCAACACCATTTCTTCTACTTTCATCCATCAAAAATTTCATCCAACTTCATTTCCTAAATCTAAACCATATTCTAAGAACATCCCTAGTTGTGAGTTTTTGCTAAATCATCCATTTGGAGTTTGGAAAATCACTTTGAAGTTTCTTTCCTATAAGGTGAAAATTCTTGTTTCTTGTTTCTAATTTTATTTTAAATATTCTAAGCCATGATTGATCCATGGTTTATCTTTTTTCAACCATAATTTATGACTTTATAATTTGTTTAAGCTTGTTAGGATTTTTGTTGAAGCTACACAAAATTTCTAAGGAGGAGTCCAAGGAGATCTTGTCTTCCTTATAGGTAAGAGGGAGATTTAATCTCATCAACCATGTGTGGTGGTGAGAAAATGGATGTAATTATGGTGAAGAATCCATAAGGATTCATTCACTTGGTTGTTTGTTTTGTGATTAATTTTGTGTGCATGTTTATTGTCTTTTCTAGTTGTGATTAATTTTGTGTGCATGTTTATTGTCTTTTCTATTTGTGATTTATTATGCATACAAGCATGTTATAGCTTTGATTATTTGGTATGTGTTTTATTATTGCTTTGATATATGGTATGTGTTCATAAATATAGGTATATGTTCATAGATCTATGATAATTATTGTTGGATGTGCAAATATGTTGAGATTTGTAAAAGTGTTCCAAAGAACACAAGGTGTAGAGCTTATGATTTTTACTATGAAAAGAGAACCAATATGTTCTCAACTATTTTCTAAAATGATAACCTATTTGATCTAATTAAGTGAAAGGATTTTTCAATGATTTAATGGATGAAAAAATAATTTTAAACATGGTTTGTATAAAAATGATGATTTTCGGTCAAAATATATTTTTAATGTTTAATTGATCCAAAATTTATTTTATAAGTGTAAACTAGTTTATTAACCTAAAAAGAATTTATTTACAATGAATTTTCAAGAACCAAATAAGTAAACAAATTTTTATTAGAAGTCTAGTATATAAAAGAAATAAATTTTGACACTTGAAAATACTTATCTTTGAGTTTTAAAGTATGTTAGCAATTTTTAAATATATTTTATGGTTATGATTAAATAAAGGAATTTTTAAAAGGAAAATGTAGAAAATATCACTTAGTGGATTTTCTAAACTAAATGTTGTCAAAATTGATTAAAAATGAGTAAGTGTTGAAGAATGTTTCAAAATGGCATTTAGAAAGCAAGAAAATATTTTACGTAGTTAAAGAATAAAATTATCGGTAGAAGAATTTATTAAATTTGATTTTTTTGGGAAAAATGTCAAAAATTATTACTTAGAGTAATTTTTGTAAGAAAAATAGAAAATAATGTCTAAATAATAATTTTAGTTTGGAAAGTTTTAAAATTTAATTTGGAGCGTCAAGAAATATTTTATACAGTGAAAAATAGTAGAAATAGTTTACGCGTATTTAAAATAATGATTTTTAAACTACACGATAGAGAAAACATTAAAAAATATTTACGCGTTTGAAAAACGTTTGTAAAATGTGACGTAATTGTGAAAATGCGATAAAATATTTACGCGACTTATGGAAACAAGATAAGTTTCTTGTCGGGCCAAAGTGGTAGACCCGACATGTTGGGAAATAATCTTGTCAAAATGAGACATACTATTTTTGGAATTATTGATACTAAGGGTAGTTTTGTAATTATGGTGACAATGAGGATATTTATGTAATTATGATTCATGGTGATACTAAGGGTATTTTTGTAATTATGGATCATTACATACATAGTGGAATGTCAATTTGGTTGAAATTGACGATTGATGACGAGATGAATTACACCACGTTGCGGGTGTGATAAAGGCGTAATGTGTTCATGTGGAGAACTTGGAGGCGTTAGTGTGCGAGATTCCACATGTGACGATTGGTAGCTCCTGCCGTGGTAATCGAAAACACACACTAGCGATCTCGACAAATACTATTCTTAATCAAGATCTATTGGGGCCCTGCTCTACTATGCCTGGACGTACACGACGTATTTGACTGTGTACTATCCACACGACGTATTTGACTGTGTGCCATTCACACGACGTATTTGATTGTGTGCTATTTACACGACGTATTTGACTGTGTAATAGCTGGTTGAGGCAGCCTGATGTGCGGACATGTCTACCGGATCATTCTCTCTGATGTTTGTGTTTAGCTCCATGGAGTAGGAACGAGTCTGAGTATATGACATATTTAATCTGCATCACTGTGTGAATAGTTATAATTTGATTTATGATATTTTGCATGTGTGATAATATAAATTGTTATATTAACTGTTATATTTGTTTGTATTGTCGTTTTCTTCGCTATCTTTGGTAATGATGTAGATTGTCTCACCTCTTTGTATATATTTTCTGTATTATTATTTATGTTCCGTAAAGTCGTTGAGGAAGTAGAAGAGGAGCAACTGTTGGATTGTCAATACAACGAGGAGCAGCAACCGAGTGACCAGTTCGAGGAAGGTGAACCTCGAGATCATTCATATCATATGGATTGATTTCAGCGTGGTATGGTGTTATCAGAGTATTTCTGTCTTCCGATAATCTTCCTGAGGAGGATTTTTCGGAGGATCAGAACTTTTAGTGTTATGCTTGGGCTAGTTTATGGTTTGCTTTAAACCAGATAGTTTACTGTTCTTAATTAACGAGTTTGTAATATGTAAATTATTTGTACCTATTAAAAACAAAATTATATGTATAATTATGGTGTGTATGTAATAGTTTGTTTTATTTTATGTTCTGTTTATTTTATTTTACAATATAATGTTAAAAAAAATATTTTTACAACCTATATTATTATATATATTACGTAATAATTTATAACTTGGGTAGAGGTTATTATTATTGTTCGAAAATGTGACATCCCTATTAGGGTGTGACATTTTAGTTGGTATCAGAGCCCAAGTTAGAGTCTTTTGGGGTTGTGGTTGGGTCTGTTTTTGCTTGTGTTGTGTGATTCTCTGTGATTGGTATCCGAAAGGGTACATCTGACTTTGTTTTGTCTTGTCTGACTGAAGAAGAAAATGTCTGGCAGAAGAGGAACGCGTGCAAACATGAACCGTAATGTTGACCCAATGATTGCAGCTACTGAGGCTATGCAGCGTATGGCAGAGGTGATTACGCAACAAAATGAACGAGCACTCAACAAAGAAAGATGCAACTGCTGATGCTCTAAACTTGTCTGAGTTTAGGCGTAATAACCCGCCGCAGCTCGTAGCTGAATTTAATCCGAGAAGAAGCGAGTCTTTGGATCCAAGATCTCGAAAAGATATTTGAAGGAATGGGGTGCGCCAATGATCGAAAGGTGACGTATGCTACATTTATCTTGAGAGGGGATGGTGAGAACTGGTGGAGAGGAACCCGACGCTTACTACAAGCTGAGGGAACTAAAATTACCTGGGAGGTATTCTGTGAGGTATTTCTGGAAAAGTACTTTCCTGCCAGTGCTCAACATGCCAAGGAGATGGAATTTCTTGGTTTACGTCAGGGCAACATGACTGTCAATGAGTATGCTTCTAAATTTGAGAGCTTGTCTCAGTTCTCAGACTATGCTCAAACTCGTCAGAATGATGCGTGAAAATGCCGTAAGTTTGAGGAAGGGTTGAGGGTAGAGTTGAAGAGAGGAGTGCTACCCTTAAGGATGAACCAGTTTCATGCTTTGGTGGACACATGTGTACGACTCGAGGAGTTGGAGCCGTCACGTGATCCAAGGAATCGTAACTTTGGACCAACGAGGTTCCAAAGAGGAGGCAACAACAACAACAATAACAACCGGTTTCAACGCAAGCCGTATTCGAGACCACCGGGGAGTCAGCCTCAACGTCCATCTAACGGGGGAAGTTCTAGTGGCAACAAAGCAGGTACGAATGTGGCGTTTACGCCAAGATGTTTTAAATGTGGAAAGAGTGGCCACATATCTAGAGACTGATCAATCAAAGGGCCAATCTGTTTCAAGTGTGGAAGGCCTGGGCATGTTTCTAGGGAATGTAACCAGTCAGAAAAGAAGCCAGTTGTGAGCAATGTTCGTGCTACTCTGCCGCGATCTGGAGGGCGAGTGTACACGATGAGCGGGGCTGAGGCTTCTCAGTCTGAAGATCTTATTCAGGGGGAAGGTGTCGTAGCAGGTAATCTTTTGACTGTACTATATAATTCAGGTGCGACGCATTCATTTATTGCGTATGACTGTGTGGATCGGTTGAAATTGCCTGTGTCTTCTTTGAGTTTTCAATTGATTGTTTCTACACCAACTGTCAAGCCTGTTGTTACATCTAAAGTATGTTTGAATTGTCCTATTACCATAAATGATCGAGTCTTTTCGGTCAATTTAATTTGCTTACCCCTTGTTGAAATAGATATAATATTAGGAATGGATTGGTTATCTTCTAACCATATCCTATTAGACTGTGCCAATAAAACCTTAGTTTTTCCTAAGGATGAGGATTCTGGATTTTTAACTGCCGTCAAAGTCAAATCTTTGTTAAGGGACGGAGCTCAAGGATACATGCTGCTGTCTTCTTTGGAAGTCAAGAGTGAAAAAGATGTGAATGCTATTCCAATCGTGAATGAGTTTCCGGAAGTTTTTCCTGATGATGTACCTGGCTTACCACCGCAAAGGGAAATCGAGTTTGCTATTGATTTGGTACCAGGAGCAGGTCCTATTTCGATTGCACCATATAGGATGTCGCCATCGGAATTGGTGGAGTTGAAGAAGCAATTGGAGGAATTGTTGGAAAAGCAGTTTGTGCGACCGAGTGTTTCACCGTGGGGAGCACCAGTACTACTAGTCAAGAAGAAGGATGGAACTTCTCGTCTTTGCGTAGACTATCGTCAACTGAATAAGGTCACAATAAAGAACAAATACCCACTTCCAAGGATCGATGATTTGATGTACTAGCTGAAAGGAGCAGCTATTTTCTCTAAAATAGATCTGCGATCAGGTTATCATCAGATTCGTGTCAAGGTAGAGGATATACCTAAAACAGCTTTTCGAACTCGTTACGGGCATTATGAGTATCAGGTGATGTCGTTCGGAGTGACGAATGCTCCTGCAATATTCATGGACTATATGAATAGGATTTTTCGTCCATACCTAGACAGATTTGTCGTTGTTTTTATCGATGACATTCTGATCTATTCCCAAAATAAGGAATAGCATGCTGAACATCTCAGTATAGTTCTCCAAATTTTGAAGGACAAGAAGTTGTATGCAAAGTTGGCAAAGTGTGAGTTTTGGTTAGAAGAAGTTCAATTTCTAGGTCACGTAATTTCTAAGGAAGGTATTGCAGTGGACCCATCGAAAATAGAAACTATTTTGCAATGGGAGAGGCCGAAGACGGTAACTGAAATCCAAAGTTTTGTTGGATTGGCCGGATATTATCGGAGGTTCATTGAAGGTTTTTCTAAGATAGCTGGACCTCTGACGCAACTCACAAGGAAGAGTCAAGCTTTTGATTGGACGAAAGAATGTGAGGCAAGTTTTCAAGAGTTGAAGAAGAGATTAACGACCGCACCAGTGCTGATTTTGCCAGATCCTAACGAGGCTTTTGAGGTATATTGTGACGCTTCTTACCAAGGGTTAGGATGCGTGTTGAAGCAGAACAGAAATGTGGTAGCCTATGCTTCAAGACAGCTGAAGGTTCATGAGAGGAACTATCCAACGCACGATTTGGAACTCGCTGCAGTGGTTTTTGCATTGAAAGTGTGGAGACATTTTCTGTATGGAGCTGTGTTCAATGTCTTCAGTGATCACAAGAGTTTAAAATACTTGTTCAGTCAAAAGGAATTGAACATGAGGCAGAGGCGATGGTTGGAGTTCTTGAAGGACTATGATTTTCAACATCAATACCATCCGGGAAAGGCGAATGTGGTGGCGGATGCTTTAAGTAGAAAGGTGATCAGTGTTTCTACCATGATGATAAAGGAGGAAGAATTGATTAATCAGTTTAGAGATTTACGGTTGTCAGTGGAATTGGCACCAGGAAGGATTCGTCTAAGTAAAGTTATTATTTTGAATGACTTGCTGGAAGAAATCAAAGAAAAACAGGATAAGGATCCATATTTGTTGAATGAGAAAGAATTTTTGAAGCAAGGTCATAAGGCAACGGTTGAGGAAGGATCGATGGAATCTTAAGATTTAAAGGAAGGATTTGTATACCTAATGATCCTGAGCTGAAGCAAGCGATTTTGGACGAAGCTCATGCTAGTAGGTTGAGTATGCATCCGGGAATGACAAAGATGTATGAAGATTTAAAGCGGATGTTTTGGTGGCCAAGGATGAAGAGAGATGTTGCGGAACGTGTGGCGTCTTGTCTGATTTGTCAAAAAGCAAAAGTGGAACATCAAAGACCAGCCGGTATGTTACAACCTTTAACTATTCCTGAGTGGAAATGGGATAGTATCTCAATGGATTTTGTCACCGGATTGCCAAGAACTAAGAAGGGTCATGATTCTATATGGGTTATAGTTGATAGGCTTACGAAGTCAGCACACTTCTTGCCGATCAATAACAAGTATTCATTGGAACGATTAACCCAGGTATACATTAGTGAAATTGTTAGACTTCACGGTATACCCTCAAGTATAGTTTCTGATAGAGACCCGAGGTTTACATCAAGGTTTTGGCGAAGCTTACAAGAAGCCATGGGGACTAAGTTACGTCTGAGTTCTGCTTATCATCCGCAGACTGATGGTCAAACAGAGAGACTATTCAATCGCTGGAAGATCTATTGCGTGCTTGTGTGTTGGAACAACAAGGGAGTTGGGATGAATTTCTGTCTTTGATAGAATTCACCTACAATAATAGTTTTCATTCAAGTATAGGGATGGCACCCTATGAAGCACTATATGGGCGACGATGCCGAACACCTTTGTGTTGGTATCAAGATGGGGAAAGTATGATCATTGGACCTGATCTTATGCAACAAACTACGGAGAAGGTGAAGATGATTCAGGAGAAAATGCGGACAACTCAGAGCCGACTAAAAAAGCTATGCTGATAAGCGGAGAAGACCTCTTGAATTTGAAGAAGGTGAGCATGTGTTTTTGCGAGTAACACCTACGACTGGTGTCGGAAGGGTTATCAAATCTAGAAAACTCACTCCTAAATTCATTGGACCTTATCAAATCATTCGTCGAATAGGTCCTGTAGCCTACCAGATAGCTTTACCACCTTTTCTATCCAATCTTCATAATGTATTCCATGTGTCTCAACTGAGGAAATATATTCCTGATGCAACACATGTCATTCAACTTGATGAAGTACAACTGAAAGATAATTTGACGTATGAGACACTTCCTGTTAAGATTGAGGACAGAGAGTGAAGCAACTTCGAGGAAGATGATTGTTTTGGTAAAGGTTATATGGAATGAGATAACGGGAGATGCTACTTGAGAGCTAGAAGACAAAATGAGGGAGCAGTACCCACATCTTTTCTAAGGTACGATAAATTTCGAGGACGAAATTTCTGTTAGTGGGGGAGAGTTGTAACACCCCAATTTTTAGTTAATTACGTTTTTGCCCTTATTGTACTGTTTTTTGATTTCTGTGTGTTATAAAATTAATTTGACTGTTTCGTAACTGTATTTGATTGTTTCGTGTGATTTACTCCGAGTCAAGAAAATAATAATTTTCAGGCCGGGGAAAATCTTGTTTGATTATTTGGAGCTGGGCGATCTTACTAAACCCAATCCGAATAATACATATAGTAATCTTTTAATTTTTAGGATTTTTCTGTATAATAAAAAAAATATTTACCATGCAGAAAATTCTGTGGGACCCACGTTTGGCTTGTGGGACCCACATTTGCTTGTGGGACCCACGTTTGGGTTTGTAGGCCCCACTTTTAGGAAAAATTTACCAACGTAACAAGGCTTGTAAAATTCTAAACCAAAAGGTTAAAAATCTACAAAAATGATTAGACTTAGTAGATTAGTTAGTTTAAAACCTAACTTAATTGAATAATTAGTCTAAAACTTAATTAAGTTAATCTAAAGGGGTTTGAGTGATAATTAAATGGACTAAAACCTAATTAATTTTTACCATATTATAGTCTAGTATAATTAAGAAAGAGATTAGTGTTTCTAAATAAATAGATGATTAACTAAATAATAAAGGAACCTAGCTAATTTTTAATTAAACATAACTAGGAGGATTTAAGCATAAATAAGTTATTAAAAATCAATCTAAATTGATTGATTCTCCTATAGCATTTTCGGCCTTATGCATGAATTATGCACTCAAAATTCAACAAGGAAGCAACTAAGAAGTTGCTAAATGCTTAGTCATCCACCCTTGAATCAATCAAAGGCCATTATTAAGTCTAGTTTGTCAACAAAGGAGACAAAGCTCCATAATTGATTGCTAGATGGCCATTAAGCCAATTTTGTCAAAAAGGTGGTTAGCTTTTGCATGAGTGTCCTACGGCAATGCATAATGAAGGAAGACTAAATTCACTTCATTATTTTCATTTCAATCATTCCAAATCTTCATCCATTTCTCTTTCTATCAAGAACCCAAAGAAAAACTTCTAAGTCCATTTTTCTCCTACCATTCGCCAACACCATTTCTTCTACTTTCATCCATCAAAAATTTCATCCAACTTCATTTCCTAAATCTAAACCATATTCTAAGAACATCCCTAGTTGTGAGTTTTTGCTAAATCATCCATTTGGAGTTTGGAAAATCACTTTGAAGTTTCTTTCCTATAAGGTGAAAATTCTTGTTTCTTGTTTCTAATTTTATTTTAAATATTCTAAGCCATGATTGATCCATGGTTTATCTTTTTCAACCATAATTTATGACTTTATAATTTGTTTAAGCTTGTTAGGATTTTTGTTGAAGCTACACAAAATTTCTAAGGAGGAGTCCAAGGAGATCTTGTCTTCCTTATAGGTAAGAGGGAGATTTAATCTCATCAACCATGTGTGGTGGTGAGAAAATGGATGTAATTATGGTGAAGAATCCATAAGGATTCATTCACTTGGTTGTTTGTTTTGTGATTAATTTTGTGTGCATGTTTATTGTCTTTTCTAGTTGTGATTAATTTTGTGTGCATGTTTATTGTCTTTTCTATTTGTGATTTATTATGCATACAAGCATGTTATAGCTTTGATTATTTGGTATGTGTTTTATTATTGCTTTGATATATGGTATGTGTTCATAAATATAGGTATATGTTCATGGATCTATGATAATTATTGTTGGATGTGCAAATATGTTGAGATTTGTAAAAGTGTTCCAAAGAACACAAGGTGTAGAGCTTATGATTTTTACTATGAAAAGAGAACCAATATGTTCTCAACTATTTTCTAAAATGATAACCTATTTGATCTAATTAAGTGAAAGGATTTTTCAATGATTTAATGGATGAAAAAATAATTTTAAACATGGTTTGTATAAAAATGATGATTTTCGGTCAAAATATATTTTTAATGTTTAATTGATCCAAAATTTATTTTATAAGTGTAAACTAGTTTATTAACCTAAAAAGAATTTATTTACAATGAATTTTCAAGAACCAAATAAGTAAACAAATTTTTATTAGAAGTCTAGTATATAAAAGAAATAAATTTTGACACTTGAAAATACTTATCTTTGAGTTTTAAAGTATGTTAGCAATTTTTAAAGTATATTTTATGGTTATGATTAAATAAAGGAATTTTTAAAAGGAAAATGTAGAAAATATCACTTAGTGGATTTTCTAAACTAAATGTTGTCAAAATTGATTAAAAATGAGTAAGTGTTGAAGAATGTTTCAAAATGGCATTTAGAAAGCAAGAAAATATTTACGTAGTTAAAGAATAAAATTATCGGTAGAAGAATTTATTAAATTTGATTTTTTTGGGAAAAACGTTAAAAATTATTACTTAGAGTAATTTTTGTAAGAAAAATAGAAAATAATGTCTAAATAATAATTTTAGTTTGGAAAGTTTTAAAATTTAATTTGGAGCGTCAAGAAATATTTTATACAGTGAAAAATAGTAGAAATAGTTTACGCGTATTTAAAATAATGATTTTTAAACTACACGATAGAGAAAACATTGAAAAATATTTACGCGTTTGAAAAACGTTTGTAAAATGTGACGTAATTGTGAAAATGCGATAAAATATTTACGCGACTTATGGAAACAAGAAGTTTTACTTGTCGGGCCAAAGTGGTAGACTCGACATGTTTGGGAAATAGTACTGTCAAAATGGAGACATACTATTTTTGGAATTATTGATACTAAGGGTAGTTTTGTAATTATGGTGACAATGAGGATATTTATGTAATTATGATTCATGGTGATACTAAGGGTATTTTTGTAATTATGGATCATTACATACATAGTAGTATGTCAATTTGGTTGAAATTGACGATTGACTGACGAGATGAATTACACCATGTTGCGGGTGTGATAGGCGTAATGTGTTCATGTGGAGAACTTGGAGGCGTTAGTGTGCGAGATTCCACATGTGACAGTTGGTAGCTCCTCTGGGCCGTGGTAATTGAAAACACACACTAGCGATCTCGACAAATACTATTCTTAATCAAGATCTATTGGGGACTGTCTGGTACTATGCCTGGACGTACACGACGTATTTGACTGTGTACTATCCACACGACGTATTTGACTGTGTGCCATTCACACGACGTATTTGATTGTGTGCTATTTACACGACGTATTTGACTGTGTAATAGCTGGTTGAGGCAACGATGTGCGGACATGTCTACCGATCATTCTCTCGATGTTTGTGTTTAGCTCCATGGAGTAGGAACGAGTCTGAGTACATGGCATATTTAATCTGCATCACTGTGTGAATAGTTAAAATTTGATTTATGATATTTTGCATGTGTGATAATATAAATTGTTATATTAACTGTTATATTTGTTTGGATTGTCGTTTTCTTCTTCTTATCTTGGTAATGATGTAGATTGTCTCACCTCTTTGTATATATTTTCTGTATTATTATTTATGTTCCGTAAAGTCGTTGAGGAAGTAGAAGAGGAGCAACTGTTGGATTGTCAATACAACGAGGAGCAGCAACCGAGTGACCAGTTCGAGGAAGGTGAACCTCGAGATCATCCATATCATATGGATTGATTTCAGCGTGGTATGGTGTTATCAGAGTATTTCTGTCTTCCGATAATCTTCCTGAGGAGGATTTTTCGGAGGATCAGAACTTTTAGTGTTATGCTTGGGCTAGTTTATGGTTTGCTTTAAACCAGACAGTTTACTGTTCTTAATTAACGAGTTTGTAATATGTAAATTATTTGTACCTATTAAAAACAAAATCATATGTATAATTATGGTGTGTATGTAATAGTTTGTTTTATTTTATGTTCTGTTTATTTTATTTTACAATATAATGTTAAAAAAAATATTTTTACAACCTATATTATTATATATATTACGTAATAATTTATAACTTGGGTAGAGGTTATTATTATTGTTCGAAAATGTGACATCCCTATTAGGGTGTGACATTTTAGTTGGTATCAGAGCCCAAGTTAGAGTCTTTTGGGGTTGTGGTTGGGTCTGTTTTTGCTTGTGTTGTGTGATTCTCTGTGATTGGTATCCGAAAGGGTACATCAAGAAAACAATAGTATGGATGTCCTACTACCCTTTCCAGAATTTGATCAAGAAATGGCAAGGGAAAATGATCTTTCCTAGTAGCAGCATTTAATTTTCTAAAATCAATACACATACGCCAACTAGATGAGACTCGCATAGGTATTCATTCACCCTTATCATTTTCAACCACTGTTATTTTGGATTTCTTAGGCATAATTTGTGTAGGGCTTACCCACTGGCTATCAGAGATAGGATAGATAATTCCAACATCAAGCAATTTAAGGACTTCAGCTCTAACTACCTCTTTCATGTGTGGATTTAATCTTCTTTGAGGTTGTTGAGAAGTTTTAGTATTATCCTCTAAATGTATTCTATGTGTACAAATTAATGGATTAATACTTTTTATGTCTTTTAATGTCCATCCAATTACATTTTTATGCCTTTTAAGTACTTCTGTTAACATACTTTCTTGTTCTTTAGTAAGAGATGAGGAAATTACCACTAGAAAGCTTTGTTCTTCTCCCAAAAATGTGTACTTCAACCTAGCAGGTAATGGCTTTAGTTCTAGTGTGGGTACTTTTTCATGGGCATTATCATTCATGAGTTTTAACTCTTTAAATCTTGGCTTCCATCCCTTATACTTCATTACCTGTGTACAATCAAGCAAAGAGCATATTTCAGAGATATCATCTTCTAATTGCATGCCTTAATCAAATGAATTGACTAAACAAATTTCTAATGGGTCAGAAGAATTCCTTGTTTGAATATGATCATCTATAATGGCTTCAATTCCTTCAACTTCCTCCTTTTCATCAAGGACTTCTTGTGGTTGCTTGCACATGTTAAAAACATTGAGCTCCAGTATCATGTTTCCAAATGTTAACTTCACTACTCCATTTCTGCAAATTATCAAAGCATTAGATATTGTTAAAAATGGGCGGCCTAAAATAACAGGAATTGACTTGCAACTATCAACCATAGGTTCAGTATCTAAGACAATAAAATCAACAGGATATATGAATTTATCAACTTGAACCAACACATCTTTTACTATTCCTCTTGGAATTTTAATTGATCTATTGACAAGTAGAAGAGTTACAGAAGTTGGTCTTAACTCACCCAAGTTGAGTTGTTGGTAAACTGAATATGGAAGCAAATTGACACTAGCACCAAGATCAAGTAAAGCTTTTTCAATTTTATGTTCTCCAATAATGTACGAAACTGTAGGACAATCAAGGTCTTTATATTTCAATGCATTATTATTCTGAAGAATGGAGCTTACCTGTTCAGCCAAAAATGCTTTCTTTTTCACATTTAGTTTCCTTTTAATAGTGCACAAGTCCTTCAAATATTTGACATAAGAAGGAATCTGTTTGATAGCATCTAACAGAGGAATATTGACCTTCACTTGTTTCAAAATTTCACAAATTTCAGTGCTATGGTTCAATTTCCTTGAATTGTTTAATGCTTGAGGAAATAGGGGCGCAAGGGAGAGTTTAGTCTCTTTTTGGTCAACTTCTTCATTTTGTTGGGGAATTGGTTCATTTTCTTTCTCACAAGGTTCGGGAATTTGTTTTTCAACAACTTTTCCACTCCTAAGAGTTATCACTGACTTGACTTAATCTATTTGTTAGTTTTCTGAACTCTTCTCATTTAGACTGTACTGACCCTTGGGATTTGGTTGAGGTTGAGAAGAAAATTTTCCTTTTTCGTGAATGGTGAATGCAGAAGAAAGTTTAGTAAGAGTTTCTTTTATGTCACTCATGGTTTAATTATTTTGTTTATTAATGGCATCTTGCTTTTCTATGAATGCATGTAGTGTTTCTTCAAAGTTTTTCCTATATGGTGGGACATAAGGTGCATGTCCTTGAGAATTTTGAGAGCCCTGTTATGCCTGAGGAGGTGATGGTTGCACGAATTGTGACTGATTATTATTCCTCCAGCTGAAGTTCTGGTGATTTCTCCATCCCCGATTATATGTATCTGAAAAAGAAGAAGTAAATGGCTTTTTAAAATTATTCATTGCATTTACTTGCTCATGTATAACTTTTTTAAAAATAGGAATCTTAGGACATTCATGTGTTGAGTGTCCTAAGTCATCACAAATGCCACAAATTTTTTCATTTTGCACAAATGTGATTTCTTTTACTTTTCCTAATTCCATTTCTTCAATTTTTCTAGCCAAACTGGCAAACCTAGCATTTAGATCTTCCTCTTGACTAAGGTGATATTTTCCTTTATTAGAACTTGCAAGGTTAGATCTAATTGAATTTTCAGAAATATTAGTACCATGCCAAGATTGAGAATTTTTAGCCAACTGGTTTAAATAGTCTAAAGCTTCATCAGGTTCTTTATCAAGAAACTCACCATTGCACATTGTTTCCATGATAACTCCACAATGTGTAGTTATTTGTGCCCTATATCGATGTTTCATTGAGTGCTAAAGTCCTTGTATTTATGCATATTTAGAAGGTTTTGTACTTATATTTGTTATATTCAATTCTGATACCTTTCCTGTATGTAATTGAGCAAACTCTGCATATTATTAGATTGATTAAGTAGATTTGAAACTCTTACTGATTTGGTATTTTCTTTATATTAGGAAGGGCTCTAAACAAGATGATATGAGGAGCATTTGAGCTAGAATGGGAAGATAAAACTAAATCTGCATCTCAACAAGCAACGTTGTGGCGTAGGCATATCAATGTCGTGGCGTGGTGCATTCCCCTGATAAGTCAGAGAGCTGCGTAATTTGAGCACCGCGACGCAAGGAAATCAATGTTGCAGTGTGCCTAACCTAAAATGTAACGCGCCGTGGCGTAGGTATGTTAATGTCGCGGCGTGACTTTGTTTTCTGAGCTTATAAATATATTTTTATCAAAGAGTTTTGAGAGCTCCGCTTTAGTTTTTTAGGTTTTAAAGAAGTTGTGGTTTGTTCTTCATTTCTGGGCAGATTGGAGGCTAGAGGAGTCAAGGATGGAGGTCATCTTCCTTAGGAAAGATGATTTAAGCTTCAAAGATGATATCTACTTCCTTCTCCCTTAGTTTTCTTCTCTCCCTTATCTTATGAGCATGGTTTTTGTACTGTAAATTCGTGTTCATAGATTAGTAGCTATATTTAGGGATACTTTGAATCCTTTTTATAAATATTGATGTTTATGTTATCTTTTGAGTATATATTGATGTTTAGCTTTGTTCAATCATATGGTTCTTAGTGTTTTTGAAGGTTTGATCAGCTTTTGAATGATTTGTTGAAATCTGATGAACCTAGACATAGGAATTTGGATCTTAGATCATACGTATGGTTGATGCATGTTCGACGAGTTCAATTGACTTAGGTGAGTTGATTCGCTAACTGGATAGAAATATACCTTTTAGCCATGTATAGCGGGTGTTTGAGAATAGATCGTTCATTATTGAAGTTTACACTAGTCCTCATGAAAACATAAGAAACATAGTGGATTAGGTAAATGACACTAGAGTTGATTGACCTAGACATAGGCTCTTGACTAAATCAGATTCTCAAGCTAACTTAACAATTCATTGATGTTGCTTATAAGGATTGCATAGCATTAGTATGAAATAAGAGGTGAAGAAGGATTCCCTAGATCTCTAAACCATTATCTTTATTGCTTCTATAGTTTAGATTTAGTTTATTTGTAATTTCTTTATTTTATATGTTCTTAAATAGAATTTAGCTAAGCTATTGGTTGTTATTTAGTAATAGAAGCCATATATCATCGTGGGAATGAACTTATACTTTGTATCTGTATTACTTGTATGACCCGTGCACTTGCAGCCTAATAAAGGGACAAACATTCCACAAATTGTTTTGTTTCAGGTGTTAAACCTTTGTAAAAGAAACTTATAGTGCGCTATTTTTCAAAACCATGATGTGGGTAAGAATTTAACAAATCTTTAAACCGTTCCTAACATTGAAAATATGCTTCATTTGAATTTTGAGAAAAATTTTAGATTTGTCTTTTCATAACATTGGTTTTATGTGTTAGAAAAAATTTCTTTAAAAACTCATCTTGCATTTCTTGCCATGTGCCAATTGATCTTAGTTTCAAAGTGTTAAGCTAAGATTTTGCTTTATCTTTTAAAGAAAAAGAAAACAATTTAAGCTTAACAATCTCTTCAATGCAATTTTAGTGATTGAAAGCAATACATACTTCCTCAAATTCTTTCAGATATAAATATGGGCTTTCAGATTCTAAACCATGAAAATTAAGAAGTAAAGAAATCATACCTGACCTAAATCTAAAATTGTTGGCATTGAGTGGAAAGATAAAACATGATGGACTAGAATTTTGAGGTAGTTGCAAATATTCACGCATGATTCACAAGGGTTGATTTTCATGTTCATCATGTACACTTTCATTTTTAGTCATTGTGTTAATTGTGTGTGATTGTGATTCAAACAAATCAATATATAAAGTACCAAGATTAATTTTAATTAAACGACCAGAATTTAAATCAAAATACCAATTAAGCATAAAAAATGACTTAAAATAGAAAAAATAATGTACAAGTCGGCGGTTTGCACCAGCTATTAAATATTAACAAGGATGTGGTATAAACCAACCACCCAATAAATATTAACAAGTAAAAAGTTAGATAACTGATACAGTAAAAAGTTAGATAACTGATAAATTAAAAAGTTAGATAATTAGAGAGATAATAATTAGTAAGTTAGAAAGTGCATAAAGTAAAATGCAAAAATAAAGTCTTTGAAAGTAAAGTGCGAGAAAAGTAAATTACGAGAAAATAAATTTAAAATATGAAAATCGGAGAGAGAGGCGAGCCCCACTAGAGCCAAATGAAAAAGAAGAGAAGAAGAAAGATTATTTTATTACGTTAGAAAACAATAATAAATAACAGAAATTAAAAAGTTAGAAAGTAGAAAATAAATGACTTAAATTAAAAAGTTAAAGAAAGCGAGAAAATAAAAGTTAGTAAGCAAAAAGAAATGACATAAATATAAAAGTTAGAAAGTTAGTATGTTAGCAAGTTAGTAGATTAGCAAGTTAGTAAGTTAGATAGCTAGAAAGTTAGAGAGTTAGTAAAGAAACCAAAGGATCGACAAGCCGATCTTTTGCTCTGGTGAGGGAGAAGAAAGAATAGATTTTATTAAAGAAAAAGAACCTCAATAAATTAAAACTTCAAATCAAGTCCCTAGCAACGTCTCCAAAAACTTGATGCGGATTAAAGGATGCAAAACCAAGTGCAGGTTATCTCAAGTAATAAATTCTCGGGAGTCCGAGGTCGATCCATAGGGAATTGATGAAGAAAAATTAATTGAGGTAAGAAAAGGATTTGTCACAACACCAAAAGTAATAAAAATTGTTGACAAATGAAAAATGATTTGCTTGGGTTAGGAGATTCACTCTTGATAATAAATTAGACGCAAGAATATTTCTCTTTATAACTCAATTGAAATCTACACATAAAGGAAGTTCCAATCGGAAAATATAACATTCAAAATTTAATTATATATGCAATTATATTATGATTCATTCAATTATCTACCAACAATTGTAAGTGAGCTCAAACATTCACTGTATCAATTCTCTTGTCTACAATAAATCAAGATCTCCACTATATAAGGAAGGTTTCTAAATTGATTACAAACAAAAGACAACACATATAATGTCCACTTTATAATATATCATTTAAGCACAAAAAATAGAATAGTCGTATCTTATTTCATTACTAAGAGCTTCACTCTTTCACCCAAGCAAAATAAAAATTAAGTACTCATAATCAAGAAGAAAGAAAGAGAGTAGAAGAGAAAGATGAACATAACTTTAAATTAGAACAAAAGAAAATTACAACAAAGGAAGACAATATACAAGCATGAACATAATTTCTCCTAACTAAGCCTAAAACCAAAGTCTCCTAAATGATCAGCCAATGGAGCCTTTTATAGAGGATTAGAGATACAAAATGACAAGGGGACTGATTAATGAGTGGGTGAGGAGTGGGTGGATGAGTGGAAAATGCCAAATGGTGAGTTGGTGAGTGAAAAATTATTAAGATTCTTTCTCTCCGAAATCATTCAGTGCTGATCTCATGGATGCCATCAGATTTATAAAACATGGTCTTCATAAAAGTTGCAGAATTTTGTCTTATCTTTCCAATGACACTAGTTTTAGCTCCAAAGGCCACCTATAACCCGAGATATGACCCAATTACTAAACATTGTTCAGGTCCAAGTACAGCACCTCTATTCTGACTTCAAAGCCTAATATCACCTTCAAGGAGTCCGATCTGAGGTGTTCTTCATGAAAGTTGTAGATATGGGTCTTAATTTTAATTATCCAAATTTCAGCCCAAGAAAGTTCTTACAGCCCGACTTATGCTCTGATTATTGCAGACTGTTCAGGTTCCAGTCACAAAACCCGTGTTCTGACTTCCAAGCCCATTTAGCTCCACTAGATGTCCGATTGAACCCTGGACTCTTCATGAAAGTTGTAGAGCTCTCTCTTATCTTTCCTACAAGGTAAGATACATAATTATAAGACATCTAGAACTCAAGATATGACCAAAATACAGAAACAGTATAAGACCAAAATAGTGCTGAAAAAATCAATTAAGTCCAATTTGAGTCCAAACTTACAAAACATAACCAGGCTTAATCAATTAAGTACATGGAGAGTGTAAATGACTAAAATTGAGGGTTTATTAATATATAAAATATGTGATTATCAGTTCTTACTACAGTGCCTAGTTACTTGATGCAAATTATGTGGATTCCTAGTGGTATTTGTGATGTTATTGATGCTACTATTTGCAGGTTCCTCTGGAAAAAGAATTCAGATTAGGTGCGTAGCTTTCCTTTGGTGAAATGGGATATAGTTACCCAGCCTGAGAAAATGGCGGGTCTTGGTATTCGAAGAGCTTGGTTATGTAATCTTGCTCTTCTTAGCAAATTGGTTTGGAGTCTTTTTTATAAGAAAGAAAATCTTTTGGTTCAAATCCTCTCTAACAAATATCTTAGAGGATCCTCCGCTCTGTCTACAGTGGGTAGAAATGGAGATTCTTATACTTGGAGATCTATAACCAAAACAATATGAGTGTTTAATGATGGTTATCGGTATTGAGTTGGCCATGGGTCCATCTCATTCTGGTTTGATAGATAGTTAGAGGAGGGTTGTTTGTGTGATCAGTTTCCCTTTGTTGACATTCAAGATACTCATCTTCTGATCTCTGATATGTTTGATAACCAAACTTAGCAACTAAACAAGTTAGCTACAATGATAACTCATAATCTTGCCTCTTTGATCCAAGCAACTCCGATGGCTCACAATTGTAGCACCCAAGATACAATTTTCTAGGCCACAGATACTTCAGGTATTTATACTGTGAAGTCGAGTTATTCTTAGCTCCTTTAAGAAAATAACAGAATTCATCCTAAGCAAGAGAATGGGAGTTTGATGTGGAAGATTCATGCTACAAAAAAGTTGTGTTATTTTCTTTGGTTGATCTGGCATGACGCTCTCCCCACAGGTTCCATGAGAAAGCGAAGGAAGTTGACTATTGATCCTGCTTGTGGTCACTGTGCTTGCCTATTTGAAGATGTTCTTCACTGCCTTCGTGACTGTCCAAAAGTTAGGAGCATCTGGGATTGGTTGGGTCTATCTATAATAGATCTTTTCCGTTCCTCTAATATTAAAGAGTGGGTTCATTCTTTTATACATGGTCCATATTCCAATATTTTTCTTGCTGGTATTTGGTGAATTTGGAGAGCCCGTAACGAGAAATTTTTATCTACTAGTACATGGATTGAGTATGAGCTTATTAGAAAAATTATTATGATGATGGAGGACTTGTGATCATCTCTCTATAATTTTTGGTATACTCATCCTCGTTCCTCGTAATATGCACTTGGTTTGTTAGGAGAAATCTCCTTATAATTTCTTTAAGTTGAATGTTGATGGTAGTTCACGGGCTAATCCAAGGAGGGCTGGTTGCTATGGATTGATCATAAACAGTTATGGCGAATGGATTTGTGGTTTCTCTTCCTTTATTGGGATCACGACAAATCTTCATGCAGAACTTTTTGCTATATTTAAAGGTCTCTATCTAACTTAGGAGCAGGATTGTAGATTGCTTGTTTGCTATTCAGATTCTTAAGAGGCTCTCAAATTTTTAGCTAATGAAACATCTTTATTCCACAAATATGCTTGCATAATCGAGGATATTAAACTCTTATTATCTAAGGATTGGCCTGTGAAGATGGAGCATACTTTGAAGGAGATAAATTTTTGGGCTGATTGATTTGCTAAGGATAGTCCCGAGAATGATGACATTTTCAAAATCTGGGCATTACCTCCTTGGGAGATAAGTCCAATGCTTCTCGCTGATGCCACGAATATCCCTTTTTATTAAAACTTAATTCTGCTTTGTCTCTGTTTGTTTATTTTCAGATGTTCCAAAAAAAAAAAACTCACATAAACATATGCTTCACATAATTCACTACAAGAAATTTGCGATTTAGCGACGGAAATTTGCGAGGGAAAATTTCTCTCGCTAATCCCTCGCTAATTAGCGAGGGATTAGCGAAAGAACTCTGAGTCCTCACTAAATTTCAAAAATAAATCTGAGGAGTAAATATCGAGTTAATAGCGTGAGAATTGCAAGGGGTAGTTTCCCTCGCTAAAATCAGCGAGGGAATTGCAAGGGATAGTTTCCCTCGCTAAAATCAGCTAGGAAAATGCAAGGGATAATTTTCCTCACTAAACTGGTAAAGTGTTAACGAGGGATATTTCCGTCGCAAATCCCTCACAGAACCTGATAAGTTAAAATAGTTTAAAGAATTCTAAATTTTTGTATAGAGGACCTTCCCTCTCACTCTCTCACATTCACTTTGACATTCCCTCTCACTGTCTCTCGTTCCCTCCCTCTCACTCTCAGCAGAACTCTACCCACACAGCAGTGCCCCCTCTCACTCACACTCTCACTCTCTCTCCCTCACACTCTCTCGTGCTCTCCCTCTCCCTCACACTCAAAGCTGCCCAGATCTCCTTCTTTGTCTCCCTCTCGTGCTCTCTCCCACCGTCGTGCCATCTGTAGCAGCTCGCCACCACTGCGGTCGCAGCTCCGATCCAGGCCATCACGAGCTCGCAGCCTCTGCCTCTGCTCCATAGGTAAGCCTTTTTTATGTGTATCTAATGGTCTGTTGTGTAGTTTATCTCTCGATAGCTGTAAAACTAGAGCTTCGTTAAATTTTTTATGTTCCTCTTTAATCATGGAAAGCATATTCCTCCATTATCTCTCTCTTGATAATGAAAATCTTCCGAGTAATCAGAAAGAGACTGCAAAAGTTTACCCTGGACTTATAATTGACTATTTGTTCCTCAGTTAATTAGGGTGCTTCCTTTTAATTAATTGGGAATGGTTCTGTTTCAGCTATTTTTTTTCTGAAATGTTGTCATGATAATTCTATAACCTAGGTTTGTTATATATTATTTATTTCTTCATCTTCTTTGGATCCTAACTTTGATTTATGGACATGGTACTAAACCAAGAAAATATGAAGGCTGGCAAAGTTTACTCTGAATTTAAGTGTCAATATCCTATACCTTACAGCAAACAACTTTCCATGAAGTTCTATTCAACTTCAGTGGCTCCTTTCCTTTTTATCATAGTTATTCTTTTTATCACCACTGTTAGCTTCTTTTCCATTGCCTTTTTCTGTTTGAACATTTAGCCTGAAATAAAACAATACAATGTGTCTCAAATTCTGAATGCATATGACAGGATTGTTTCGAGATAGAGGAAGTAATATGTAAAAGAAGCTCTTTTTTTTCCCTCTTTTTTTGTACCTTGACTTTGTTACAGATAGCGAATATCACAAATTCTCAGCTCCTTCCTTTTTTTTTTTGCTCTTCACGATGACTTTCTCCCTTTCCTAATACCGATAACAAAGCACGCAAGGGAAAAATTACATCACCTTTAAAGGATGAGTTTTCGATCCTTTTCCCCGATCGGCTTTGTTGTCCTCCTCTCGCACCAAGAATTTCACTCTAACAAAAAGTGTTCAACGTAAACAATATTTGTGGCGGAAAAATTACTTGAAGCAGCTATTGTTATTGTATGCATATGGATGCCAAGTTAGAAGACCTCCTCAAGTATACGAAAAAGATTGTGTAAAAGAGAAATGATAGAAGATAATTTTATGCACAACCTTCCGACTTAATTATATCTTGATGGTCTAGCTAGGAATGATATTCTTAATCGACACCTAGATTCTCAAAATGGTTGATATTCAATTTATTGCAAACTAGCCTTGGTAACATAGATAATGCAGTCTTGTTGGAACAGTTATATGGTCAATGTTTTAGAGAAACCTAGGAAAGGATAAGCTTTTTCTAGGTTATAGTCATTGGCTCTGCATGAGAAAGTTACTTCTCATAATTCCCTTTTTATATTTGTTCCCAGCAGGAAGGACTTCACGCAACAAGAAGTCAATTTCAGGTGTATATACTATATACGTGTGCAACCATGAAAAGCAAGCTTCTGCCATAGTGACTCTCACTATATATTTTTATTGGAACACTTGGTAGAAAAGGCAAAGGTGGAAAGATAAAGGTAAAGAAGCAAAGGCCAAAGGATCAATAATTGTAAAGTATGTGAACTGGTAGATCATGGTTGGTGTACTGTAGATTGGCCTTTAGGTTTCTTCTTTGTGACTCAATTCAACCTAGCTTTGTTTTTTAAGGAAGATTTGAGTGCATGGGAGAATATGAGACTGAGCAAGCTTCCACTGAAAGGCAAGAGTCCAGTTGGTGGATCTCAGAAGTGAATCTGTTGTAAACCTTTCATAGTCAACTAATAATCTTCTACTTCTAATTAAAGAAAAATTATAAAATAGGATTGCACTAGCTAAGGTTTTCTTGCACTTATTTAAGTCTATATTTTAGGTAATGCACTTTATCTCAACCCATCAGATCGCAATTGGTGAAACTAGCTAGAATGGTATACTAATAAAAGATGGTTAAGTTTAAATTTTACACAATAATCAATGGGTAATTGAACAATTGGTAATACCTAATCAAAGGATACATATAATAAAGAATTAATGGTTAGAACTTCTACTTAGTAACAAAAAAATAATTTTTTTAGCTGAACTTCTGCGAGATTGAGATTAAGTCTATTAACACTTTAAAGCATGCCCATATTTTTCTTTAAAAATATGGTTCTGCCTAATATTTAGAACTATCTGTTGGAACTATCTGTAACAATCAAGAATATTTAGAAGCTACAAAAAAGCTTCAGTGACTTATTTGGTACCAGTCAAGAAGAGAATTACAAGCTTAAATATTTACTGCTTTTGTGAACATAAAGCTGTTCTATTGTATTGAGAGCAAAGAGCTTCATAGGTGTCTAGGAGAAGTTTTTGTTGTGTTTAGCACTTAGCATAATAGAGGATCATTGTGTATGCTTTTGTATGCTCATGTGTTAAGTGTTGCATTGCATGGGTTTAGATATTTAAAATCGCTACAGTTTGGACAGATTGTCCTACTCAATTAACAAAAGCTATTTTGAGTTTGTTTAAAATATCTGTTTTGGACAACACGCCATGCATGTTTAATGCCTTTTAAAAAACCAGAATATGTTGATTTTTTATAGGATGCTAAGGTTCTTATTCCAATCAATGGATTTTATGTAAGAATATGTTGGGTATATCTGTTTTTCTTTTCCTTCAGTTATCTTCTTGAATGGCATCACCTTTCATTTGGTGGAAATGGTTTAACAAATTTTTTGATAGGTAATACTGGTTTTTCCTCACATTGTGAATCTTCCTTTGGAGAAGTTCCAAGCAGCACTTGGTCGCGTATTGCAGGTATGCTTCATTGCTTTATAGTTAATGAGTTGCTAATTCTAAGTTTCACTTCTTAAAGTTTAAGTAGAGTTAGAACCAAATACATGGAATTTAAGGTTGGGAACATTGTAAATTGCAACTTCACAAGATCGGCAGAGGCCAGAATTATTTGAAAATTTGTGATAACTAACCACTTCATGCATCATTTTGGTAAATTTTAGAAATAGTGAAATTAAGGAAGATTTGAGTTAGGAAGCATGGACCCCTACTGTATGCTTACAGGTAAATAATAGAGCCCACTCCCCACGGAAGTGACCAAGTGGAGGAACAGGGAAAATACAATAATAAAAGCAGCAGCATAGCTGAGAAATGGCCTGGCTCATTAATCGCTGAGAAAATTAAAGCCAATCATGGACTTAAGAGTGTACTCTAATCCTGTGTTTTCCAGATTATATTAGAAAGTGATATTAATTATAATTAAAATAAAGATAAGTATGCAGAGGGATATTTGTCGTGATGAGATTGGTTCTCACCTTTGCGCCAGCTAAGGTAGGTTCATGTCATTTTTGACTAATGAGTTATCAACAATTTGCGAAGCATAATTTCATCATTTCAGTGTAAAACCCATCAATGCCATATAGTGTGTATCTTCTGCCTTAATTAGACCTTATAGTCAATTTTCATTGTAGGCTGCCACTGACTAATTTGGAAATTGGAAAGCAGTTTGATGTTTACTCAATCTTAGCATCATACCTGCCAAACGTAAACTGTTAACGGTTAAAAAAATAATTTTTTTTATTTATAAAAGATATTGCTTAAAAATATAAATTTTATATTTTGTATTTTTAATTTTTGGTGTATAAATAATACTTTCTTGTATTTACTGTTATAACAAAAAAAAATTAGTAATACTTTATATCACCTTTTTTTTTTTTTTTTTTACAATGATGACGGTGAAATTTGAGTTTATTATTTCATGTAAACTATACAAATCTTTCACCACTAACCCAATCTTTATGGCTTACTTTATATCACCTTTTAGAAAGCAGTTTGATGTTTGTTTAATTGCTATTGACTCTGTTACCTTATTAGCAATACTATAAAATTTTGATGTTTGTACAATGTTTGTGACTTATTACTAGACCAATCTTTGTCATATGTAGGAAATCATAACAGAGTATTTCTGTCACAATGTCATTGGTTTGACCTGGTTAATGGAGTCAATGTTGATGAGAGATATGAGTTGGTTGACATCAAGCATAAATCAAGACTTCACTCAAATGAGCCATTCGTCTTGGCTGAACAAGCACAACAAGTATACTATACAAGATACCCACAAAGTGGGAATAGAGCTAATGGTGAATGGTGGGCAGCTTGCAAAGTCAGAGCAAAACCCTTCGTGGCTGAGACATTGAATGATGAAGGTGATGAATTGAATGAGCTAGCTGCTACTGATTATTACCAACATGATTGATCCTTTGGAACATACAATATTGTCATAGAGGATGAAGAAATTTCCTTGTTTGATGCACGTGCCCAGATGGAAGAAGTGAACATACATGATATACATAATCCAATGGACGTTCTGGTTGATGACGAGTTCATTGATGACAACGAAGATAATGAAATTAATGAATTCTCAGATGAAGATGAGGAATCTTTTGCTTCAGACTCAAGTAGTTACAATTGAATCTTGTTCAATAAATTTTGTTAATGGCATTTATACTAAAATATCATTATTATATTTTAAGGTTTTTATTGACATATAGTTTATTAACTCATCATGTTTCATTATGTTTCTGTATACAGATATTCATTATGGTAACTCGAGGTAGAGGCAATGGACGCGGTCGTGGGAGAGGCCGTAATGTTCCACCCCAGCCTTCTCCATCTTATCATATTTCTCCATCGCTACAACCTTCTCAGCACTCCCCAGGTATACCTGTAGGATAATCTTTTTAATTATTGTTAACTCTTGGTTTATATAAATGTAATATATATAATATTAATTTTTGTTTATCTATAATTATGTTAGGTGCAACTTCAGCTACTGGCCCATTGACCAGTGCAGGCCTACCAGCGTCTGTCCCATTGACCATTGGAGGCACATCAGCTTCTATCCCACCCTTTATTGATCCACCCCTTTCTATGCCACCCCATGTTGACCTACCAACTAGCACCCCGAATGTGGTGTCTTCAAGTAGAGAATCTCATATAGAAACTGATAGCAGGGAACTTATATATTTGGAACCTATCCCTAAACCGTAAGTAATAGTGATTATCGTCTTTTATTATATTTATTTACTTTTATATTACTAACATTAACTTTTTGTACTTACAGGAGAAGGTTTTTCCCATCAAGTGTGACCCGAGACATTATGTACAATTTCATGACAAGGATGCCTATTCCGGCTAGTACGTGGAGAGATTATCCTCTTGAAATGAAGGAAATACTATTTAAAGATTTTATGGTAAGTAATTGTGTTTCTAGAATTATATATTATATGTTCATTAAAAAATAAATATACTTACATAACTTTTGTGTAGGATAAGCATCGATTCAGACTCAAGAGCATAACTGGCATAACTGAAGATTTTAAATAATTATCATCCTCGGAGGTTACGGGTCCTTCTCGCTCTACACATTTGACACAAGACATAACTGAAGCCGTAAATACAGCTGTAAGTGCAGCAGTGGCAACAACAATGGCATCTTTTGTCCAGACTCAACTAGTCCCCATGTTTGCGCCCTTCCTATCTACGATTCAATCAGTAAATGTTGCTCCACAAGCACCATTGCAAGATGAAGCAACTGGGGAGGGTCAAGAGGATGATGATTATGAAGACGAAGACGAAGCAAACTTAGATTGATTGCATGTTCTGTTTATTCTTGTTTTGTATGACATTGTATAAAATTTTGAACTTATAATAACTTTGAATCATTAGTAGATTTATTTTGGATTTGTATTTTGTTGTTTTTTATTATTTTTACTGGATAATCTTGATTGAAAAGATTTACAGGTATATTGGATATATTAAAAACATATTTTATTAAATTGGTGAAAAAAAAACTAATTTGCGAGGGATTAGCGACGGAATAGCGAGGACATAACGTAATTTGCGAGGGAATGAGCAAGGAAATAGCGATGGAAATCAGCTAGGGATTAGCGAGGGAATTTAGTGAGGGATTAGCGAGGTATTAGCGAGGGAAATTAGCGATGGATTAGCGAGGTATTAGCGACGGAAATCAGGGAGGGATTAGCGAAGAAATAACGGGAGAAATTAGCGAGGGATTAGCGAGGGAAATCAGCGAAGGATTAGCAAGAAATAGCGAGGGAAATCAGCTAGGGATTAACGAGGGATTAGCGAGAGAATAGCGAGGGATTTTGATTGTAATAGATTCAAAATTAGTGCGCATATTCTTTATGTAGCGATGGAATTTCCCTCGCAAATTTGCGAGGGAATACAGTCGCCAGTTGTTTTAAATTTTGCGAGAGATTCGCGAGGGATTAGCGAGGGAAATTTTTGTTATTAGCGAGGGATTAGGGAGAGAATACGTTCCCTCGCTAATTAGCGACAAAAAAAAACGACAGACTTTTTCCTCGCTAATCCCTAACTAATCCGTCGCAAATAATATTTGCGAGGGATTAGCGAGAGATTAGCGAGGGAAATTTCCCTCGCTAATTTACTGATTTCTTGTAGTGATTCCCGATTAAAACACACAATAACTCCCTTTGAGGTCATGATTGTATATCATAACTACAAAGAACATCTCTCTCATGATAACAAGTTCAGTGGACTCACATAAACAAACCAGTTTGGTGATACATGTTTATATAAATTCACAAAATAACCATACAAGGAAAAAAAAAAAAAAACAATGCCCAAATAGACAAAATAGATGATATAGTCAAACTGAGACATTCATCAACATGTGTCTTTATTGGTCATAAAACAGTCCAAAATACATTTCATAAACAGATAATTATATCGTCCAATTAACATATATTTAATTTAAATTATATTATAACAATATAAAATAAGGTTGAGAATATGTAAAAAACAGAAAGATCTAAGGAAAGCACATACTGCCATATCTAAAACATCCATAATTATTTGTCTCCATAATCACAACCAGAAACATTTTCTAAAAATTACAATCAAGGACATTCCAAAAGATATATATTTAACACAACGGAAGAAAAAAATGTAGAATATAATTATTTAATAAAATAATAAATCTGTGTAAAACCTTTAATCACATGTTTTTCCTTATGAAGTCTCACATAAGTTTAAAAGGTAATATATATACAGATCATGACTTCTTCATCGAAACCAATTTCTAATAATATATATTTTAGTAGGAAATCAAAACAATGTTCGCCTTACAAGCATTATACAACGCATATGAGAGCCCAAAATAAACAAATTAAAAAAAAAAAGGGACAAATCTTATATCCCAACATGTGTTCAAATGGGTAGTTTCCAAAAAAAAAAGAAAAAGAAGTTTGCGAAAACATGAACATGTTAATCAACATGAAACTTAATTTGATTCAATATCATTCTCTACATACTTTTTTTTTTTTGTCTTTTCTGTATATCCATCTATTTCAAACAATTTATAATGAGTACTGTAAAAAACCCCTAAAATAATTTTGAGAATAGGCACCACTTGAATAGGAGCGAATATAAGAAATGATTACAATTTTAATCATCAAATTCAAATATAATATGCATTATACAATAACTATCCAGATCGTCCACAAATAGGCATGGGGTTCAAACCTTTTCCTTTTTTTAAAAAAAAAATTTAAACCATACAATATGGATCTTGAATCTATATGACTTCGGCTCTGATACCAAATGTCAAAAAATAATTTTATCCAGCCATATAAATTCAAGACGTCAATTAAAGATTAATACGAAATATAAAGCGTATTTGAGTTAGTCATGGATGATTAGTTGAGGTTTTGATAAGGAAAGCTCCTCTAGTTAGATCATTCTCCCTATCTATCTCTTGCAAAACATGTGGTTATTGGTGGGACAAATTAGATAACATATGGTAGTAATATGGAGGGGACCTAGACGCATATTTATAATTATAACAAGTTCTTCTATCAAGAGACACTGTAAAGAATAAACCCTAATAGGCCAATGGTTAATTGGGCCTACACCGTTGCTGCCTAACCAAACTAACTCAATAACAGGTGTGTATAACCCACAATATGGATCATTATTAATATTGTTATTGGGCTTATCATACTTGTTTATATCCCAAATCATATTGTCAGTCTAATTTACATGAATCTGGTGGTACAATGAATCTAGCAAAACAAGAAAATCACAAGGTAAAATTATGGTTCCATGAATCTGGACACTTATGTTGGGCTAAGAGTTTTGGGTTAAGAAAAAAGGTGTAACTTCGGCCTTAGGAATTTATTTTAGAAACCAAGCCTAAATTATTTTATTAAAAAACATTTTTTTGTTTTTATTTAATTTTTCCCCAATCAAAATTGGGTGCTAAAATAGGCATTCTCTATGATAAAGGTCATTTTGTCTTAATCATCTGGATGCATACGAATTTGATTATATCAAAGAGTATGCATTCATAAAGCTTAAAAAAGTGGGTATGAGTCTCCATTAATCAAATTGTTGTTGCTCGAAGTAAGTATGAGTCTTTTGGACACGTCTTGTTTAGATTTGTAAAACAAGTGAACATTCTCCATTTGCCATTTGACTTCTTTACCATCACCACATTTGATAAGCAGGTTATGTACTGAACCTTTCTAATGAAATCAGCTATCAAAAGTTTATGATTTCAAACACTGCTCTCTGTATTTTCACTTTGATTTTTCACTTTTTTTTAAGCTACAGGCTTAGCTTTTAGGTCTATCGCTAGCTTATGACACATAACTTCAAGATCAATTATTGGCAAGTCAATTGACCTCCATGCGAAAATATTGGTATTCTTTATGAGTAGAGTTTTAAATTTTTTTGCCAGTTCACTTGGTAACTCTCCACCAATCTTTGCTATTTAAGTATCATTTTTCCTGACCTTCAATTTCATTAGTTCTCCATCTGGTTGAGGTCGCACTTTGCCAAAGTCTCCCCGAGGATCTAACTCAGTGACATTCACCCAATGTTTCTTCTCCTTCGATCGGGTCATCTTTTCCACTTTGTTGCTCTTCAAACACTACTTATAGCACTGGCAAGCTTTAATTTGATCTGCATGGATAACCTCTATCAAATTATTCATCGCTGGGAACTTCATAGTGAGATGTGGTATAAAGATGATCATGCTTGTGAACACCCAATTTTGTCTTGGTCATTAACACCTTTTTATTAAAAACTAAAAAACAAAAAAATAAAAAAATAAAAAAATAAAAGAAAAGAAAAAAGAAATAAAAATAATAAAAAATATGATTCAATTTTCTTGCATAAGCTTAACCTATGTCTCATAACCTTGACCCATCGACCCATTATTTAACCTATGACCAATATGCTACTAAACACCAAAAGAAATCTTAGTAGCCACCATTAGACCCATCTCTCATCTTAAACCCTAGCCACCATCACCCTCCAAGCCCTAATTTCCTCCTATAAAAACTCAACCCAAAGACAAGCAACAAACAAATTCACACACAACCATCACACACATAGAAAAAAAAAACATCGCTACCTTATTTTTTTTTACTTACTCCCTTACAACCATCAAATCCATAGCCACCCCTGCAACATCTCTGCCAACACCATAACCTCCACTTTCAACCCAAAATAAGAGCACCAACAAATCAAACCTTTACTCATAGCCTTGCACTCAACAGAAACTGAAATTTTCTATCAAACCAAGACAAAAATCCCCATTCCTTGTTCAACCCCCACGAAATATAAATGTATATGAATGAATACAACTATAAGTACTTGTTGATGATTTTCCAATGCTTTACTACACGATTTATAGTATAAGTTGGTGTTTGTAGTAAAAGGGTTAGTATAGAAATGAAACGAAATAGGAAAATTGCTATTTTGATGCATCGAAATGCCTTTTTGCATTGTCCTATTCAAATAAGCCAAGAAGTTATTCGAATAGAACATCACAGAATGTTCTAGATTTGATGTGTCAGCTATTTGAATGGTATAATTTCGATGATAATCGAATATATTATGAGAGCAATTCGAAAGACATAATTTCGATGCTAATCGAATAGACTATAAGAGCTATTTAATCGGCATAGTCCAAAATGGAAATTTTTTTATGTTAATCAATTAGACTATGTGAGCTAATCAAATAGGTCATTCCAGAGTGATATGTTTTCGATTCTAACCAAATAGGTTGTTCCATAGTGATATGTTTTTTATTCTAATTAAATAGGCAATGTGAGCTATTCAAAAGCATAATTCAGTGATATGTTTTCAATAATCGAATAGGAAATGTGAGCTATTCAAAAGCATAATCCAATAATATATTTTCGATTCTAATCGAATAGGCAATATGAATTATTCAGAAGCATAATCCAAAGTGGTATATTTTTGATTCTAATCGAATAGGCAATGTGAGCTATTCAAAGGCATAATCTTGAATGATATGTTTTCGATAATACTCGAAAATGGCTTAGTGAGTTGTTCGAATAACAAAATTCAAAATGTCATGACATTAGCATAACATAATTTGAGACAAATGAATGAGAAAAGTACCTTGTCAAAGCAAAGAAGTGAGAAAGCACTCTGCCAAGGGCAAAAGAGTGAGAAAAGCATTTTGTCAAGGACAAAGGAGTGAGAAAAACACTTTTTCCAAAGAACTTGACATTTCATTAGCACTAACATATTACATTTCATAAGCACTGGCATATTACATTCCATAAGCATTATTAACATTTTCCATTTCATGAGCATTAACATATAACTTCACAAAAGATGTTGGCTACATGTATAGATCATGGAATTGTATTATGATGTCGCTTGTTATGTTAAACTATTGAGAATTTTCGAATTCTCACCCCTTTTTGTTTGTTTCCTTGACAATTCCAGATCGAAATCCTTCCAAGGAGAGGAACTGAAGTTGGTGACTTAGAGTAGATTATTTATTCTTGACTTGTATATATTGTACATATGCCTTGGAGGCTTAGTTTGTATTCATACAGATACTGATGTACTAGTTATTTATACTTGATATATCAATAAATAATAGTTATTCTGAAATGTATGATTACCTTGTACAATTTTACATTTTCCCTCTCGAGGCTCTATATATAGTATTATGTATAGTTATTATAAAGGTAGTATGATTTTTAAAAGTTAGAGGTGACATTCCTAATCATGTTTACTTATGTATATTCCAGATATACTATAGTATTATTATGGGTGTGTTACATTATGATATCAGAGTAGTTCAACCTGTTGTGTCAGGGCATGGATTGACTATTCTTTTGGTATGTTTAGATATTCCTATTTTATGTTATGCATTTTCTTATCTCGATGTAAGATGTATGAATAAAATTGCATGACAGCCTTAGGAATGAATGTTAATGGTTACTATCATATTATTACATGATATTAAGACTGATCAACTCAATATGTATTGTTCTGTATATATAGGAGATTATGGCACCTCCTAAGCGTACACAAGGAAATAGGGAATTTGGCAATGAAAATATGGCAGACATGATGGGAATTTTTAGAAAGATGGTGGGTGCGATGAGGGAGCAAACTGTAACATCCCAAAGACTAACATTAATGACGTATCCGATTTATGCATTAGTAATTAGAATTTGGTACATTACTTATGAATATCCGTAATTTTTCAAATAAATAGTTTCATAATATACAAAAATATGAGCCTTTAGCAAAAGTATATTACACATATAATATGAAATAAATTATTATACAAAGAATACATCACTAAACATAATATATCTATATCGACCCATTATACAAAATCTGATCAAACTAACTAAAATATCATTTCATCCATAAGCTCCATCTTGCTTCATCTTGCTTGTCACTGTAGGTCCCTCCTAGAATTATCATGAAAATCAAGGTGTAGGGGGTGAGAATCATAAAAATTCTCAATAGTTTATAAAAATCGCGTTATCACAATAATTCCAGTTGTTTCAGAAAAAAATTAGTTCAAATCATTAATATAAAATTCGTAGGAAGGTGGCTAAAGCCAAATCGAGTTCTTCCTCTTCCTGAAACAGAGGTTCATTTTATATTTTTTATGACAATCATTTAAATGATTAATGCAATCATCAAATCTTATCAAAATCTCAAATTCATATCAAGGGATCTCATGAAATCAATTATGATCTGTATCATCAAATCTCAAGTCATCAAATTGTAAATCATTTTATCAAATCTCAAGAAATCTCACCTATATCATCAATTATCAAAATCATATCAAAATCTCATTTTCTAAGATTCATATCTCAAATCATCAGAACATATGTGTCATCTCAAATCAAATTGTATGGAGGGAATGTCCATCCTCACAATACTGAATCAATTGATAGTAGCTTGCTTTCAGGTTAGTGCACTTCAACCCATTTATAGCTCTCGCTACACAGGACTACTTCGGATAACTAGACCAATCTCGATCAACCACAATAATGAGGGAATGTATGTCCTCATTTCAAGTGGTAAGTAGATAGGGAATTGTTCGTCCTCAACTACTTTTGATAGGGAGGGAATGTTCATCCTTACACTATTGATCATCAGACATAAGGGAAGTTTAATCAGTTCCCTGCAATCCAGGGGTTTAGGATAACTACAAGTAAAGAGGTCTTCCTCTAATACTTGATGTCTAGGGAAGCATGGGTAAAGAGTAACACCCTGAAAATTGCTTGTTTCGTGATTTATATTTATTTTATAATATTTATGATTTTTGTGAATATTTATGAATTATTTTGGTGGTTTTGATTATTTTAATATATTTCTCAATTTACGTACACATTAAGCGGGGCTAGAAAAATAATATTTGCTGAGGCTAGAAAATTTTGGACTATGAAATGGGGTCGGGAGATCTTATTAAACCCGAAGTCGAACACAGTTTACGAAATTTTGTTTTTCGAGATTTTATCTAATAGAAAAAATCTGGGTATGTCCTATTATCCAACGGACAATAAATACTGATTTTGTTAACTGTAACTTTTGTCCATTGGATAATAGATTTTAGTAAAATGCTAGTCGTCTTTTCTTGAAGATTCACTTTATGTGACATCACTTGGATAACATCATTGGTGACTTTTCAAAAAGGTGAAAATTGGCTTCTTGAAGAAGCTTTGTATGAAGCTTCCTAAGCAAGCTTCTTTTTAGTTTGTTGGAGAAGCCAATTCCTCTCTCCTCCCTTGTGTGGTCACGATTTTGAGGAAGGAAAAAAATGACAACTTTGTCATATTTTCTCTTAACACTTCATTTCATCTTTCAACCAAAAAGCTTTCACCTTTCTCTCACATTTTCTCTTCTCTTTTCTCTCCATGCTCCACGACCATGCACTCTTCCTCCACCTTCTATGGTTGTTTAATTTCAACTAAATACTTTTCTTGAATCTACACCTCACTTGAAGGCTTTTCCTTGTTGGAACCATCTTCAAAACACTCACATCTTCATCACTTTCTTTCAAGCTCTAGCTTGAAGCTTTTGGGGTAAATTTTTTTATCTTCATCTTCTCTTCTCTTTTTCATATTTAAGGCCATTTTTGGAGGGCCATTATACACTTAGTTCATCCCTTGCTCACCTCTCTATCCAAGCAACCAAAAACTAAACACAAAACCCTCACCTTTCCTCCATTGAAGCTCACGGCTTCACCCTCAAAAACCACCCATCCATCTTCTTTAATTCCAACCAATCACATATCTTGAACCTATACACCCTTTTGAGAAACTTTCATGTTATGGTCATCATTTAGTTCATCTATCTTTAAGAACTTTCTTCATACCTAGGGTTTGAAGGTTTCTAAGGTGAAGTTTTAATCTTCACTCCTTTCTTTCTTTTTTCAAGATTCTAAACCATCATTTTGATCAATGGTCTATTCCTTTCAAGTTTTAGATCTAATATTTGTATGTTTGTTGTCTTAAGGGTTTGTTTGTTGGTGTTGGATGAAAATTCAAGGAGACTTCAAGGAGCTTCCTTTTGATATTCTCTTGAGGTAAGAGAGAGATTAACCTCATCGACCAAACATGGTAGTGAGAAATTGGAAATTTTGTGTTTGTAAGTGAAGAATCCATGTGAGAATTTCTTCACTTGATTGTGTGGTTATGGTTTGTGCTTACTTGTTGAATATGTGCTTATTTACTATGTGTGATCATGTGACTTTAACTTGATTTGTGTTCATTTAGCTTTATGTGGTTATATTATGTTGATAATGTACATGAATCGTTATGCTTGCTTATTGTCTATATGTGGTTGTGATAATATTTATGAAACTATTATGGTAGAATTTTTATGGTTGAATTAATGCTATGAATCATTTGAGAAAAGAAAGAAATTTTGGTCCTAATGACCACTAAGGCTCATGGCCTCTATGCCCATTTTGGGTAATCCAAGTTAAAAATATTTGGCTAGTTATGAATTCATAAGATTAGGTAACTAGAAATTGGATTAAGGACTTACAAAGTGGAAAAAGAAATGAATAAGGTTTTATGATTTAAAAAGGAAGTGATTTTCGATCTTGGATGCTAAATTAGGATGAATGTTTGAAACTTAAAGTATTTTTTTTAAAAAAGATTTTTAAGAGGAATATGGAACGTATAGCTTTTATGGGATAAATAATGATTTGTGGTACTAGAAATGGAAAAGAAGTTTTAAAGGTGAATTGAGACTTAAAACATTTTATTTGAAAGGAATGGAACAAAGTTTTTATTATTATTAGATAAGAGTGATTTTGATTATGGTGATGGAGAATAAGTTTATGAATGTGATTTGGAACTTAGAGTATTCTATTTAAGAGGATTTTAGTAAAGGTAATAGAGAAAGTTTTCAGTAAATTAATATAATGCAGATTTTGGGGAGAACATTGGATAATGTTTATGCGATTGTGAAAATAGCAGTTTGTTATCGGGCCAACGTACTGGACCCAGTTTTGTTAAAATATGATTTATGGCCCGTGATGGCTTGGGTTATGCATTGAATTATCGTGCGTTGAACATTATCATACATTGAACATTATACACTACTTTGTTGTTGTGTCGATGTGCTGGACCCGAGTGGATCAGTGTTATTATGCAACTGTATGGGCGGTTGCATAATATCATTGATACTAATGGTATCGGATAATTGTATGGGCAGTTGTTTTGATATCATTAGGAACAGTACAATAGAGGCTTGAGTTATGCAGTGAGTTATCGTGCATTGAATATCATACAATCAGTGTCTGTATGGTTTTTGTTGCCTAGGAGTGAATGAAAATTGAGTAGTGTGATCTAATGGAAGGATCACAGGGTGCGTCAGGGCGAGGTGATTCATCTAGTGACCTAGTTGTCACACTATATACCTCTGACCATGAAGAACCATTGCAACGCACTGATGAGGAACTGACAAGCACTACTTCTTTTCGCGGTCTGATGTAGACTGTCATTAAGAGTGGTAGATTTTCTGGAACATTCATATCTAAATTTGAGTATTAGCTCCATGGAGTAGGAACTGGTTCATTATGCATACACATGGTCAGTACACACATTGTCATGGCATGGCCAATATATATATGGTGGTGGCATAATCATTATATATCTATAGTGGATATTTGTTGTTATAGTGCTGTTAATGTTCATATTATTGTGGGATATGTTTTCTGAAGATATTTATGAGATTGATAACTTGAATATATTTGCAATATCTGTATGTATGGAATGACTTTGTCATTCGTATCATTTTCTTCGCTACCATTTTGGTATGCGATGTAGGGGATCTCACCTCTTTGTTGTATTGTTCTAGGTTACAATTATGTTGAAAAAGACTGTGAAGGAAGACGATGTTGAACCGACTGGACTTTAGAGGATTGACTTCTGATAACGGTGATGGCGTCTGGATGAGATTTCCTTGGCTACGTGCAGGTACGGCTTCATGGAGACATCGATGCTTGGCGTGTCGATCGTGACTCCGAGCGTTTTGTGTATAGAGGGGAGGTGACTCTGCTTAGTGTAACACCCCAAGAATTCGTATTTTATTTGTTTTGGTCAATTTCAAATTATTTTGAGTAATCCGACTTGACTTCTGTGAATTTTATGATTTTTGTGATTTTTAGGAATTTTTGGGAGTTTTTACGTTTTTGATTATTTTAACATTATCTTTGGGTTGTGCATATAAGCCTTCGTATTTTATTTCTTTCTCTCAATCCTTAATTATTTTTACTAATCTGATTTGATTTTCATGAGTTTTACAATTATTATGATTTTTATGAATTTTTGTGATATTTCAGATATGGAAGCTCACGGCCAACCCTACAAAGTCACCTTCCAAGCTTCAATAATTCTAAACAACCTTGGATCTTGAATCTCCATGCAATTCTAAGGAACTTTCATGTTGGAGATTTTTCCTAAATCATCCATCTTCAACTTTGTTTTCAAGCTAAAGATTGAAGCTTTATTGGTGAAGTTCATTTATCTTCACTTTTCTTTTGATTTTCAAGGTTCTAACCATGATTCTAATCCATGGTTTTCTTATTCAAGTTTTATTTATATTGATTATGTGTGTTTACTTTGATTTTTAAGAAGCTCATGGTGGTGAAGGATTTGTACAAGAAGCAAAGTAAGGAGCTTTGGAGGTTTCTCCAAGAGGTAAGAGGGAGATTACCCTCATCAGCCATGTGTTGGTGGTGAGGAATGAATGTGTTTGTGGTGAAGAATCCATAAGGATTCATTCACTTGATTGTTTAAAGTTTTTCTATTTGTGATTGATTTTTTGTGCAAGCATATCTATAGCTTTAAAATATATGGTATGTGTTTTATGATTGCTTTAATATATAGTATGTGTTTATAGATGCATGATAGTTATTGTACGACATGAATAACATGTTAAACATTTGCATGAGTGTTCCAAAGAACACATGTAGCTCACGGTTTTCACTATCCCAATGAGAACCAAAATGTTCTCAATTATTTTCTAAAGCAAGGATTTATAAATTTAATTGGTAATGATTTTTACAAGAACTTAGTTAGTAGAAGATAATTTAAAGAATGATTTAAACATAGTGAATTTTCGGCCAACATGCCAATTTAAGACACTTTTGATCTAAATTATTTTCTAAGAGTAGATTATATAATTTAATAAAGGGGAACTCAATTTAATAACTTTAGAAATAAAAAGAGAATGATTTTAATGATAATAAATTGGATTAAGAATTTTTATAAGAGATTAAATGATGAGAAACAATTAAATAAGATTTTAATGCATGAAATGATTTTGGGCCAACATGCCTACTTATGATGTTTTTAATCCAAAACTATTTTAAAAGTGTGGACTTATGAAATTAATTTAATGAGAACTTAATTAAATAGATTTTTCATATAAACAATGGAAAGTAATTTAATTTTTAGAGTTAAATCAGTGGATTTAAGCAATGGTATAAATACTTGAAATGTACTAACGTATAGTTCACTCGTTGAGTTTTGAAATGCGTTAGCAAGTTTCGAGATGTAATTATTAGTTATGATTAAGAAAAGTAAATTTTTTATGGAAACGTAGAAAATATCACTTAATGAATTTTCTAGATAAAATGTCGCTAAAATTAATTAAAAATGGACTAATAATAGAGAAAGTTTCAATATAAAATTTGAATGTATGGAAAATATTCTACGTAGTTTAAAAGTATTACAAATAGCTTACGCGATTGTAAAATAATGATCTTAAAGCTTTACAATTAAGAAAATGATTTAAAAATCTTATGCGATTGAGAAAATAATTTAAAAACACTACGCGATTTTAAAAACGTTGAAAAATATACTTACGCGATTTAAAAACGTTTGTAAAAATGATGAAATTGTGAAAAAGCGATAAAATTTCTACGCGATTAATTGGAAAAACGAGTTTTACTATCGGGCCAAGGTGGTGGACCTGGACATGTGGAAATATGGTACATCAGGTGGGAACGTACTGTATTTTGGACATGTGGAAATATGATACGTCAGGTGGGAACGTACTGTATTTGAGATTATTGCCATTGAGGGCATTTGCGTAAATATGGTAATATTTTGAGACCAAAGGTGTTTATGTAATTATGGTTCATATACATATGCATTGAGTTGGTATGCATAGTCGATGGCTGTGATGGCTTTTGTTGTTTAGGAATGAATGAGAGTTGAATATTGTGATCCAGGTGGGAGATCTACTGGGGACGTCAGGGCGCGGTTATTCATAGTGACCTATTTGTCACATTATATGCCTGGCCATGATATACCGTTGCAACGCACTGGCGTATGTCCCGACAAACATTATTTATGTCTCGCGTCTAGCTTAGACTGTCATTATGGGTGGCAGATCTTCTGAACCATTCATATCTGAAATTTGTTTAGCTCCATGGAGTAGGAATGTGATGCATTGTGCATATGCATAGTTTGTGTACATATTATTGTGGCATTGTCGAGATACATTTTATGGTAGCATAATCATTACATATGTATATTTATTGATATCTGTTGTTGATATACTGTTGATGCTTATATTGTTGTGATATATGTTTTCTGAATATTAGGATAATTTGTTAACATGATTATACTTGTGATATTTGTGTGTATAGAATGACTTTGTCATTCGTATCATTCTTTGCTACCGTACTAGTATTGATGAAAGGAGATCTCACCTCTTTGCTGTATTATTTGTTGTTTTTGTATTGTCGAAATTTGTATAGTGGGCGAAGTAAGTTTATTAGACTTAACTGAAGGCGATGTTCTGAGTTCGATGGCGGCGTCGAGAAGTGATCTTCTCAGCTTCTACAGTGAGTAGTTTGGTGGAAGAACGGAACATGTATGTTGGATTTTCTCGTTAGTGTTGTTACCGTGCTATTAGTAGTACCCGTCATTGGGTTTGCTACTGTTTCTCTGAGTCTGTAAGTTATATGTTTTATTTCTTTATTGGATATTATGTGGTCTAAATAAAGCTGTGTAATAATCTTTTTAGTTTATTTTCTGTATTACTCATACTTCGATAAGTTTATGTTTTTGCAAAAAAAAAAAGGAATTTTAAAATTGATATTTTAGAACTCAAATCTTTTATGAAATGGTTTTCCAGGTTTTAAGTTTTTAGTTGAAAATGTGATGCCTTATGGAGGGTGTTACACTTAGGAGTAGTATCTATCTTGGGGTTACTACTTTCACCTTTAATACTTTTGTGCATGTGGAGTTCTCTATTCCCGTTAGAGACCTATGGGGTGATCGGCATTACACCCCTAGGGAGGATTCTATGGAGTCGATTGCTCAGACTCCCGTCCGTCGACTGGGGAATTTTCCCGTTCTAGTTCCAGAGGAAGACCAAGTGGGAGATACTACCCTTCTAGTGTTTGGACTTGGGTCGGGTCGAGTTTTTATATGTTAGTTGGACATGTCTTCTGTTATTTGGATATGTAAGTATTATGTTTTGTGTTACTAGTACTTTATATTAAGGATATATCTGTATATATGGAATGTATTTTCTTTCGATGGTTGTATTTTAGGAGCTGTGTACTAAATATACTTCATTTGTGGCTCATATTTTCTTTATATGCACAATGATTAAATTTGGAAACCTATTCTTGAGTTGTAACACGCCAAAATTTAGTGATTTTGCTATAATGACGATTGTATCATGGTTATTAGATCAAGGGGTGTTACATAAAGAGGGAGGTCTTCCTCAACCTCAATTACTCTGGTGTAGAGAGATTCTCAAATTCTCTCTTACCATTATCCAAAACTTACCGTAGTACAAGGCATATCCAAAATCTCACTCGGTCTAGTTCCATAAAGGGATACCCATGAAAATCAAATCATTTTGTTCATCAAATCATCAAAGATGCAATATAATGCATAATCCAATCATTCTCATCATGGGTATTCAAATTCATCTATCAATCACATATTTTAGCATCATGCATTGATATCTCATCAATAAATCTCAATTCATAGCATAATGCATTGATATTTGATTTATCATTCTCATATGACATTATCATGCATAATTATCAATTCATTTATACTCATGATATTTATCTCATCAATCTTATTTAATTCAATCATATTATGGAATCATTTTCTCAAATTTATTTGGATGCATAATCTTTTCACAATCTAGTGAATTCCAACCATTCAATTCAAGGTTTAATATTTGTATTTAGGTTACATGGGATAAAGAACTCTCTGTTTCCATCATTTTCATACCAAAATCCTCAAATCAGGGGTCTGGTAATCGATTACATGGCCTTGGTAATCGATTGCCAGCTTATCAGAACCATTGTAATCGATTACAAGCTGGATGTAATCAATTATATCTTACCCAAAAGCCTTGTAATCGATTACAAGCAGGATGTAAGCTGTCTAGAACAATTCGCAATTCCAAAAGCTTGGTAATTGATTACAAGGGCTATGTAATCGATTACCACATGAAAATTTATAGAAAATAGAGCCTTTAAGCCATCCCAACCCAAACCAAACCCTTAAACATCAACAACAACATCAAATCATCATAAATATGCATCCAAATCACTCAGAAAACATCAAATCTCAATATGGGTATGAAACCCATTTTCCAAATCATAAAACTCATCAAGAGTTAAATCAAGAAATCAAGTTCCCAAATCATAATCATCACATAATCATCTTTTCTATTTCAAAATCATCATTCAAATCTCAAGTTTCTAAGACTTTGGAAAGCAAGGAAAGAGTAGAAAAGATGAAAGAAACCCTTTACCTCAACTTGGAGCTTTAATCTTCTTTTCCTTCACATCTTCCTCCTCTTAATATTTCTTTCTTCTTGACTCTCCTTTCTTCCTCTTGATCTTTCTTTCTTTCCTCTCTCTTTTCTTCCTTCTTTTAGAAGCAGCAGACAACGTAAGAGAGAGAGAGAGAGAGAGAGAGAGAGAGAGAGAGACGAGAGAGAGAACGTGATAAGAAAGAGAGAAAAGGGAGAAAATAAGGGTGAGAGGTGGTGGAGGAAAAGAAATAAAGGGGAAAGGTGAAATCCCACTGGTAACATTTTATCTTCTAAAGATACTTTAATCTTTTATAAATGAATTTTCTAACCTTCACAGGCATTGTCAAAAATTCTAGGATTTTCTTCATTTCCCAGATCTATATTTTCATATATCTCATTATATACCTTTATCAAACACTAAGTTTCACTATTCATCCCTGGGTTAAATTAAACCTCATGGAATTGAACTAAGAAGCTCTCAAATGTTTAGTTAAATTTGTTTTCACCATCTCATTTAATCTTTATCCACTACTTGATATTTGCTCAAAATCTCATGATTTTCTGAGCTACTTGCCTATTTAGTTTGGTCTTTGAACATTATCTCAGTGTTATTAAAAATGTCAAACTAATTCGTTTAACCTTCCAGAATTTAAAACAACTCATTCCAATCCTATGTGACTTAGAAATAAATGTTTCATATTTATTTCTATCTATTTAGCTATTTAAGCTAAATTCTTAATTTATTTGAGCTATTTCTCAACTTCAGTGTTATAGATTATGCTTAAATCGATCCCAAATCATTATCAAATAACTTTCATCAATTTAATTGAGCTACTATAACCCTGATTAAGTCTATTGGGTTAGAGAGAATGTTACATAAACCACCGTCACTAATAGAGTACTAGACAGAGATTGGGAATGATAAGTTAGATATAATTTAGAAAGGTGAAATTCCTTCAAGTATAGTGTTTGATAGATATCATAGATTCACTTCTAGATTTTGGAGAGCCTTGCAAAAGGTCTTTGGGACTAAGTTAAGTTTTAGCACAGCTTACTATCCACAGACTGATGGACAGACTGAGAGAACTATCCAAACCTTAGGGGATATGCTTAGAACATGTCCTCTTGACCAAAAGGGTAGTTGGGATAGATTTCTTCCTTTAGTAGAATTTGCATACAATAATAGCTACCGCACTAGCATAGATATGGCACCATATGAGACTTTATATGGTAGGAAATGTAGATCACTTTTATGTTGGTATGAGGTAAGCAATTATGAGGACAAAATTTTAAAAATGATGGGAGAAATGTAACATCCTCTCTAACCTATTAGTCTTAATTATGGTTATAGAAGTGTATTAACACTAGTATGAGTTATCTGTTAATTCTAGTGACCCTCTGAATTATTTTGGATATATTGCTATAGCACTAAAAGTGAAAAATAACTTACAATAGCTCAGAAACCTAGCATAAACTGCATAGATGATGGAAATAAATATAAATGATTTATTTCTAGGTCACAAAGAATAGATTATGATGTAAATCTCAGAGAGTTATATAAGTTAGTTTGGCATTTTTTATAACACAGAAGACTAAAATATCCTTAACAGATATAAAACTTTCATAGAGTTACCAAAATCAAATGATATTATCCTAATTTCCTCCTTTTCATCGTCTTTGACTTCGATTCTCATCTTTTCTTACTTTTCTCTCACCTCATACATAACAAACGACAGAACAGAGGATAAGGGAGAGAAGAAAGGAAGAATAAAGAAAGTAGAAAGAAAAGGAAAGCCAAAAAGAACCATAGTCAACCTTCACTTTAAGGAGTTGAGGTAGGGTTTTTGTATTTCTTTTCTATGCTTTTTCATTCTTTGCTTCATTAAAACTAGCATGGAATGGACCGAATGAAGTTTTTCATGAAACTCGATAAAATCATGGTTGTGTGTGCATAAAGAGATATGTTTGATGAGACTTGAGTATAGATATGTATGGACATGTATATGAATGAATACAACTATATGTACTTTCCAATGCTTTACTACACGATTTATGGTATAAGTTGGTGTTTGTAGTAAAAGGGTTAGTATGGAGATGAAGCGAAATAGAAAAATTGCTATTTTGATGCACTGAAATGCCTTTATGCATTGTCCTATTAGAATAGGCCAAGAATATATTCGAATAAAACATCACATAATGTTCTAGATTTGATGTGTCAGCTATTCGAATGGTATAATTTTGATGATAATCGAATATACTATGAGAACTATTCGAATGACATAATTTCAATGCTAATCGAATAAACTATAAAAGCTATTCGATCAGTATAGTCCAAAATGACAATTTTTATGTTAATCGATTAGACTATGTGAGCTAATCAAATAGGTCGTTCCAGAGTGATATGTTTTCGATTCTAATCGAATAGGTTGTTCCAGAGTGATATGTTTTTTATTCTAATCAAATAGGCAATGTGAGTTATTCAAAATCATAATTCAGTGATATGCTTTCAATTCTATTCGAATAGGCAATGTGAGCTATTCAGAAGCATAATCTAGTGGTGTTTTTTTATTCTAATCGAATAGGCAATGTGAATTATTCAAAAACATAATCCAAAGTGGTATATTTTCGATTATAATCGAATAGGCAATGTGAACTATTCAAAGGCATAATCCTGAATGATATGTTTTTTATAATACTCGAAAAAGGCTTAGTGAGTTGTTCGAATAACAGAATTCAAAACATCATGACATTAACATAACATAAATTGAGACAAAAGAGTGAGAAAAACACCTTGTCAGAGTAAAGAAGTGAGAAAAGCACTCTACCAAAGGCAAATAAGTGAGAAAAACACTTTGCCAAGGATAAATTGTTTGGTAGATGAGTGAGAAAAACACTTTACCAAGGACAAAGGAGTGAGAAAAACACTTTTTCCAAAGAACTTGACATTTCATAAGCATTAACATATTACATTTCATATCCACTAACATATTACATTTCATATGCATTAACATTTGCCATTTCATGAGCATTAACATATAACTTCACAAAAGATGTTAGCTACGTGTATAGATCATAGAATTGTATTATGATGTCACTTGTTATGTTAAACTATTGAGAATTTTTCAAATTCTCACCCCCTTTTGTTTGTTTCCTTGACAATTCTAGATCGAGATCCTTCCAAGGAGAGGAAGTGAAGTTGGTGACTTAGAGTAGAATATTTATTCTGGACTTGTATATATTGTACATATGCCTTAGAGGCTTAGTTATTATTCATACAGACATTGATGTACTAGTTATTTATACTTGATATATCAATAAATAATAGTTATTCTGAAATGTGTAATTACCTTGTACAATTTTACATTTTCCCTCTCGAGGCTCTATATATAGTAATATGTATAGTTATTATAAAGGTAGTATAATGTTTAAAAGTTAGAGGTGACATTCCTAATCATGTTTACTTATGTATATTCCATATATACTATAGTATTAGTATGGGGACGTTGCACTATAGTATCAGAGCAGTTCATCCTAGTGTGCCAAGGTATGGACTGACTATGCTTTTGGTATGTTTAGATATTCCTAGTTTATGTTATGCATTTTCTTATCTCAATGTGAGATATATAAATAGAATTTCATGACAGCCTTAGGAATGAATGTTAATAGTTACTATCGCACTATTATATGATATTAAGACTTATCAACTCAATATGTATTATTCTGTATGTACAGGAGATTATGGCACCTCCTAGGCGTACACAAGGAAATAGGGAATCTAGCAATGAAAATATGGCAAACATGATTAGAATTTTTAGAAAGATAGTGGATGCAATGAGGGAGCAAACCACCGTCACCAATAGAGTACTAGAAAGAGATAATGAATGATAAGTTAGATATAATTCAGAAAGGTGAAATTCCTTGAAGTATAGTGTCTGATAGAGATCCTAGATTCACTTCTAGATTTTGGGGAGCCTTGCAAAAGGCCTTTGGGACTATAAGTTAAGTTTTAGCATAACTTACCATCCACAGACTAATGGACAGACTGAGAGAACTTTCCAAACCTTAGGGGATATTCTAAGAGCATGTCTTCTTGACCAAAAGGTTAGTTGGGAAAGATTTCTCCCTTTAGTAGAATTCACCTACAATAACAGTTATCGCACTAGTATAGAAATGACACCATATGAGGCTTTATATGATAGGAAATGTAGATCACCGATATGTTGGTATGAGGTAAGCAATTTTGAAGACAAAATTTTAGAAATAAGGGGAGAAATGTAACATCCTCTCTAACCTATTTGTTAATTCTGGTGACCCTCTGAATTATTTTGGACATATTGCTATAACACTAAATGTGAAAAATAACTTACAATAGCTCAAAATCTAGCATAAAGTGCATAAATGAGGGAAATAAATATGGAGAATTTATTTATCGGTCACAAAAGAATAGATTGTGATGTGGTAAATTTTGGAGAGTTATCTAAGTTAGTTTGGCATTTTTAATAACACAGAAGACTAAAATATCCTTAAGCGATACAAAACTTCCATAGAGTTACCAAAGTTAAATGATATTATCCTAATTTTCTCCTTTTTATTGTCTTTGACTTCTACTCTCATCTTTTCTTACTTTTCTCTCACCTCATAAATTACAAACAGCAGAATAGAGGATAAGGTAGAGAAGAAAGGAAGAAGAAAGAAGGAAAAAGGAAAAGGAAAGCTAGAAAATACCATAGCCTACCATCACCTTAAAGAGTTGAGATAGGGCTTATTGTGTTTCTTTTCTATGCTTTATCATTCTTTGCTTCATGAAAATTGGCAAGGAATGGACAGAATGAAGTTTTTCATGAAACTCAATAAAACCATGGTTGTGTGTATAAAAAGATATGTTTGCTGAGACTTGAGCATAGATATGTATAGACATGTATATGAATGAATACAACTATACGTACTTGTTGTTGATGATTTTCCAATGCTTTACTACATAATTTATGGTATTAATTGTTGTTTGTAGTAAAAGGGTTGGTATGGAAATGAAACGAAACAGGAAAATTGTTATTCTGATACACCGAAATGCCTTTCTACATTATCCTATTCGAATAAGTCAATAGGTTATTCGAATAGAACATCACTGAGTGTTCTAGATTTTATATGTCAGCTACTTGAATGGCATAATTTCGATGATAATCGAATATACTATGAAAGTATTCGAATGACATAATTTCTGTAACACCCTCTGTAGGGCATCACATTTCCAACTACAAGCTCATAATCTAAAAATCAGTTTATAAAAGGTTTGAGTTATAAAACATGGGTTTTAAAATTTCTTTTTGCAGAAACATAAACTTACTAAAATTTATAGGTAATACTAAAAAATAGATTTAAACTGACTAATATATATTATTGACACCACATACTATTTAACAATTATTTAGGACACATAAAACTTACAGACTTAATTTTAAACAGTAGCAAACCCCATGACGGGTCGCAAACCCCATGACGGGTCCTACTTAATAGCATGGTAAAACACTAACGAGAAAAACTCAACATACTTATTCTGTTTTGTATCCATCTTGATGCATCATATATTTATTCTTCCTCAAAACTGCAAACCAATGAATCTGGAATGATCACTTCTTGATGTTGTCACCGAACTCAAAATATTTGCCTTCGGTCAAGTCTAAGAAACTCATTTCATCTACTATATAATTTTTAACAACACAAGCACAACAAAATAATATAACAAAGAGGTGAGATCACCTATACCAATACTAATATGGTAGCACAGAGATAACACAAACAACATACCATACAGATATATCATACCATAATTACAATAATGCCCTCAACATTAGTTATCATCATAGATACAATAATTATAATCATGCCCTCAATCATTATTTATCACAACAAATATAATAAATAATAATTACCATCATGCCATTAACATCATTCAAATCACACGATAATTATAATAAAGCCATCAATATTATTTATCATCATCATCATCCAATATTCCTCAATTATTATATCACACAGATATAATTATTCAATATTTACAATAATGCCCTCAATATTATCTAAGTATTCAACAGTTCAATTATCATAACTAATACTCAATAATTATACATGTGCACATAGACTCACTTTCCTACTCCATGGAGCTAATACTTAAGTCGGAGAAATTGATCCGAAAGATCTATCTGTACCGACATGCCTCAGATCACGTGCCACAATTCTCATATGTGTTTGCACATCTAGCATATACACGACAGTCTTTATTAGATCTTGATTAAGAATAGTTCTCGGTCAGGATCATCGGTGTGTTGCATCGGTCTAACCCACAATACAGAAGAGCTACCAACTGCCCACTGTAGGCAACTCGTACCCCTATGCCTCCAAAGTCAATGAGTGACTTACACTACGCATATCGCACCTACTCAAGAGGTGTATGTCTCTCCTAGGCAAATAGCCTTATCTAGTCCATCAGACCTTTCCAATGCATGTAAAATGCACTAATGCCAATCACAGGAAAATCTCATTATTTTCTCATACAGTGTCCATACACTGGTCCATGCATGTAAAATGCACCAACGCTAATCACAGGCAAAATTCATCATTTTCTCATACAGTGTTCATACACTAGTTCAACAGTAATCATACTGTATATTCAATCGTGAAATCACATTATCGCATTTTCATAGTCGTGCAACACTTTTGTCGCATTTTTCACAATTGCGTAACATTTCTATTACGTTTTCACAATTTCACAACATTTCTGTCGCGTTTTCAAATCGCATAGCGATTTTCCATCGTTTTCTCAATCACGTAAAAATATTTCATCATTTCTCAATCACGTAGTGATTTTTCAACAATATTTCAATTGCGTAAAAATATTTAAACGCTTTTCAAATCGCGTAGAAATATTTTAACATTTTTTCAAATCGCATAGCTTAAAAATTACGTTTTTAAGTTACGTAAATCATTTTTTTTTCATTTTTCAATGTCGTAAAATATTTCTCAACCTTCAAAATCTCAATTCAACTTTTCCCAAAATAATATGACTTCTCATATTATTTTTCACAATTTCTTACTCAAGAAATCATTTTCGTAATATATTCCATAATTTCACCATTTCATTGAATTAAATTAATATTTCTAACTTAAAATTTCCTAACACTCTCCAAAACCCAAAGGATGACTTATACGTTAGAAATTTTCAAGTTACTAACATATTTTACATAATTCATGAATTAATTCTAAAACTCAGTTCTCTTTAAAATAAATTGAGGTTCAAACACTTTCAACCTCTCTTTTCCATTCATATACGAAAATTTCATTTTTCAAGTGTCAAAACACTTTGTTTCCATTTCTTTAATCCTTGTACTTCATCAATTATTTTTCCACTTTGAAATCACTTTATTTCATAAAATCTAGGCAATTACAAGCCTTCAAAACCGTGGTACATGGCCATTGAAACTATCAAATATTTTTCCTTCTAAATCAATTAAGTACCATTCTTGTTTTTACACAAACAAAAACATTAAAATTTCCTTCAAAAACTGTAAGACTCATGGTCTTAAAAACCAAATTCATTTGTTCATTTTCCTTGCTCTTCAAATCCTCTAATTTTACTATTCATGAAAATATTAATTTGTAAATACCTATTTTGAGGTGTCTTGGCCGAAATTCCTCTTAATCTTTGGAACCAACAATTGTTTCCTTTCCATCATCAAATCATGGCACACATATACATATTCATCATATATATCACAAGCATGCCATAAACAAAAGCATTAAATCATGCAAATCATATCAAGCATAAGCAAATAATCAAAACATATAAACACTGACAAATAATTACATAACCATGGATATGAATCCTCACATCGATTCACCATCCACCAAATACAAATTCATCTTTCACCACTATACTTAGTTGGTGAGATGGATCTCCCTCTTACCTCTTGAAGAACCTCCCAAGCTCCTTGGTTTGCTCCTTGAACAAGTGATTCACCACCAAAAGCTTCTCAAATACAAAACAAAACACAAATTTATTAGCATATTAAGCTTGAACAAGGTAAACCATGGATCAAACATGGCTTAGAACATAAAAAAAGATAAGTAGTAAAGTTTCCTTACACTTCACCTCAAAAACCCTAGAATTTTGCTCTTGAAGAAAGTCCTTGAAGATGATAGATTTAGAACTTGGTGTAAACTATAAAGGTTCTTAGATTGAGGTATAGATTCAAGAAGTAAGGTTGTTTGAAATTTTTGAGTGATGGAAGGTGGTTGTAGATGTCTTGGCCGAAACTAGAGAAGAAGAGAAATGGAGAGAAAAGTTTGAAGAGCTTTGCTTCTTGGAAATGATCAAGAATGATCAAGAATAGCAATAATGGTCTTGAAACTTTTGCTATGGCCTTAAGGCCTCACAAAACCATCCCCCTCCCCCCACTCTTGCACTCTCAATGAGTGACCAATCTCACTAGCCACCATTTTGAGCATTCTTAGCCATTGATTAGTTCAATGGTTAGGATTAATGTAGATTCTAGGTATAGCCTTTAGATGTAAGACTTAATCTAGGCCATTAGATCTTTCTTCCTTGAAATCCTAGCCATTAGATGTATCTCCAAAATGAAGGGTCAAGATCACCTCTTCATACTTTCCATCCAATGGTCATAAATGGTCCTAGCCATTTTATAAGATCAAATCTCCACCGTTGATTAAATCGATTGTGGATATCCAAAGGCTTCAACATTAAGCTTGCTTCCTATTGGTCCGTCATAACGCTGTCATAACCACTAATGTTGACTAAGCAGTATAATATTTATTTTTATCTGCTATTACCCTTCGAATAATATTTTTACGGTATTTTTATTGCTCGATAATTAAATACAATACAAAACACAAAAAAAAAAATTTAAAAAATTATTTCTGGTTTCGAGTTTAGTAAGATCCCCTGTCTCTGTCTCAACAGTACAAAATTTTTTTGCTGTAGAAAAATTTTCACTTTTCTGAACCCACCTAGGCCCACATACAGTCCCCTGGGCCCACAGACAACCCATGGATAAATTGTTAGACAGAGTAGTAAGAAATGCACTCTACCAAGGGTAAATGAGTGAGAAACATACTTTTCCAAGGATAGATTGTTAGGCAGAACATCCCGAGACTGCCTACAGGATTGACGAGTGTCTCCACAAACTAACACGAGTCTTTTCAGCGTGCTTTGTCCTCACTCACACGTATCCTAGGAAACTTCCCAGGAGGTCACTCATCCCACAATTGCTCCAGGTCAAGCACGCTTAACCATGGAGTTCTTATGTTCTAGGCTCCCGAAAAGAAGTTGCAATTTGTTGATATGGCTACGCCTAATCAATTCCTTTAAGCCATCTTCAACTATTCAGTCCCATACCTGCACAGTCTCTGAATCCCTCTCATTCCAGTACGTATTCAGTTCATTCATGGGACCCTTCGCCTAGAAGCCTACCAGGAGTCGCTCCTTGTGTGTGCTTCTCTTACACTGGTGTCCACTCCCTGCCCTCGTCGGCCCCGGGACACCACATGCCCACCAGCTTCCGCTTAGTTCGTTCCCGAACCGCACCGTACTGGAAGATGTCTCGTCTCTGATACCATTTCCAAAATCCTTGTACTAAATCAAATTATATTTCCTTAATCAAAACCCTTACAACCTCTATTTTCCTTTCATAAGCGAAATTTATATTTCTCAAGTGATAAAATATTCTGTTTCCATTTTCTTTAATCCTTGTACTAAAACACTTTGTTCAAACACTTTGTTTCCACTTTGAAATCACTTTGTTTCATAAAACCAAAACTATTCCAATCTCCCAAAAACCGTGGAGTCTTTGGCCATTGCAGCCATCATTTCTTTTTTTCTAAATCAACTAAGTTCCATTTTTGTTTTTACACAAACAAAATCATTAAAATTTTGTTTCAAAACCGTAAGACTCATAGTCTTAAAAATCAATTCATTTGTTCATTTTCATTTTCTGAGTTTGCTGTATAATTACATCAGCCATTTTTCGTATTACTTCCATAGTTGCAGTCATATCACCATCATCACGTCTCGCTTCCACACGCATACGTCTATCAAGAGCCATCATCTTTCGTTATCTATCACAAGTCATTTCTTTTCATCAAAGACAGATGAATCAAAATATAATGGAAACCAAATGTAACCATTTCAAATAACATTGTTTCCTTTCGGAAATCAAACACACAAAGAACACAACACAAGCAAAATAGACCTAACCACAAACCCCAAAAGACTCAAACCGTACTCTGATATTAACTAATGTAACACCCTCCGTAGGGCATCACATTTCCGACTACTAACCTATAATCTAAAAAGAAGTTCATAAAAGGTTTGAGTTAGAATAGGTGGGTTTCAAAATTTCTTCTCGTTGAAACGTAAATTTACTGAAATTTATAGGTAATATTGAAAAATATATTTAAACTGTTTAATATACAATATTGACACCAATTAATATTTAACAATTATTCAAGAAATATAAAACTTACAGACTCACTTTTTAAACAGTAGCAAACCCCATCACGAGTCCTACTTAATAGCATGGTAAAACACTAACGAGAAAACTTAACATATTTATTCCTTCTTGTATCCATCTTGATGTACCATGTATCTGTTCCTTGTCAACATTGCACACTATCGAATCTTGAATGACCACTCCTCAATGTTGTCACCAATCTCAGAATATCTACCACCTGTCACGTCTAGGAAAACTCGTCCCATCTACTACATAATTTTAACAACACAAGCCCAACCAAACAATATAACAAAGAGGTGAGATCACCTACGCCAATACCAACATGGTAGCATAGAGATTATACAAACAGCACACCATCTAGATATATCATATCATAATTACAGTCATGCCATCAACATTATTATTATTATCATATAGACATAATAAACAATAATTACGATCATGTCCTCAACATTATTTATCAAAATAAATAATATTTACTATCATGTCATTAACATTATTCAATATTCTTCAATCAATATATCACACGAGATATATATATATATATATATATATATATATATATATATATATATATATATTCAGAATTATGCATGTGCACAAAGACTCAGTTTTTCAAAAATTCCATGGAGGTTTTTCACAAAATTTGAGAAGAATGCTCTAGTTAATTGCCCAGCATAAACCCACAGACAATTGCCCAACTTTGACCCACAGATAATGTCCAGCCTTAGCCCACAGACAATGCCCAGCCTTAGCCCATAGACAATGTCCAGCTTAGCCCACAGACAATCTCCAACCTTCGAAAAGAATCGTGTTCTTATTGGGTATCGTCAATGCGTTACAATGGACTGCATCGTCAAGTAGCACATGGTCTTTGCCAATCTCAGTCCACTGGTCGACCGTCGCGCCTTGACGCCCCCAAGATCCATCATAGACCTCACTTTTCAATTCTCATTCCGTCTTCAACCACAAGGGTCATAATAGCATCAGCTATTAATTTTTGTTCAATGCATGAATATCTCAATGCAATTTTGTTCAATTTCATCATATGTCACAATGCATATTTTTCAATTTCATCATATGCCACAATGCATATTTTTTCAATGCATGTATAATGCATCAAATGCCAATCACAGGCATATCTTTCCAATGCATGTAAAATGCACCAAATGCCAATCACAGTAAAACTCGTTATTTTCTCATACAGTGTCCATACACTGGTTCAACAGTAATCATACTGTATTTTCAACAGCGAAATCATATTATCGCGTTTTCATAGTCACAAAACACTTTCGTCGTGTTTTCACAATCGCGCAACATTTCTGTTACGTTTTCACAATTTCGCAACACTTCTGTTGTATTTTCAAATCACATATTGATTTTTCAACGTTTTCTCAATCATGTAAAAATATTTACACGTTTCTCAACTCGCGTAGTGATTTTCCACCATTTTCACAATTGTGTAACTTAAAAATTATTTTTTTAAGTTGCGTAAATCATTTTCCATCATTTTTGAAATATTTAAACGTTTTCCAAATCGCGTAGAAATATTTTAACATTTTTCAAATCACGTAGCTTAAAAATCACATTTTTAAGTTATGTAAATCGTTTTTCACCATAATTCCATTACGAAAAATATTTCTCAACCTTCAAAAATTTCATTTCAACCTTTCTCATAATAATATGACTTCGTACTTCATTTTCCACATTTCCATATTCAAGAAATCATTTTCGTAATAAATTCTACAATTTCACCATTTCCATTGATGTAAATCAATGTTTTCAAATCTTTAAAATTCCTTATCACACTTCAAAACCCAAAGGATGAGTTATACATTAGAAAATATCAAATCACTATTATATTATCTATTTTTCTCAAATCAATTCTAAAATCAATTCTCTTCAAAATAAATTGAGGTTCAAACACTTTCAACCTCTTTTTGTCTTTCATAAACAAAATTCCATCTTTCAAGTAACAAAACACCTTGTTTCCATTTTCTTTAATCCTTGTACTAAAACACTTTGTTCAAACACTTTGTTTCCACTTTGAAATCACTTTGTTTCATAAAACCAAAACTATTCCAATCTCCCAAAAACTATGGAGTCTTTGGCCATTGAAGCCATCATTTCTTTTTTTCTAAATCAACTAAGTTTCATTCTTGTTTTTACATAAACAAAATCATTAAAATTTTGTTTCAAAACCGTGAGACTCATAGTCTTAAAAACCAATTCATTTGTTCATTTTCATTTTCACTTTCTTTGCAAATCCTTAAAATCATCAACTCATTACTCTTTTCATTTAAAACTTATGATTAATAAAATACTTAGAATATTTTTATTCAAAAATGTCCTTGAGGCCATGTGCCTCTATGGTTCTTTGGAATCAAAATTGTTTTCCTTTCCATCATCGCATCATGGCATACATATACATATTCATCATATATATCACAAGCATACCATAAACAAAAGCAATAAATCATGCAAATCATATCAAGCATAAGCAAATAATCAAAACACATAAACACCCACAAATAATTACATGACCATGGATATGAATCCTCACATGGATTCACCATCCATCAAACACAAAACCATCTCTCACCACCATACTTAGTTGGTGAGATGAATCTCCCTCTTACCTCTTGAAGAACCTCAAAAGCTCCTTGTTTTGCTTCTTTTTCCAAGTCCTTCACCACCAAAAGCTTCTCAAATACAAAATAAAACACAAGTTTATTAGCATATCAATCTTGAACAAGAAGAACCATGGATCAAACATGACTTAGAACATGAAAAAGAGAGAAGAAATGAAGTTTCCTTATGCTTCACCTCAAACACCCTATAACTTTGCTCTTGAAGAAAGTCCTTGAAGATGAATGATTTAGAGAAAATCTCCAACATGAAAGTTGCTTAGAATATCATGTAGATTCAAGATCTATGGTTGGATGAAATTAAAAGAGATTGGAGGGTGATTTTGGGTGGTATGGCCGAATGGTTCCTCTTGAAGAACAAGGATGGAGTTTTTGATTTTTGTGAAAGGAAGGCTTCTTAGACTTGGTTAAGATAAAGAATAAACTGAAAACACTTGGTTTTCGTTCCTACAAATTTCATGGAGCTCCTTGGAAAATCCCTAAAAATTATAAACAAATCTTAAAATCAATAATAAGTAAAAGAATAGGTAAACCATGGTTTAATCATGGCTTAGAAAATTAAAATTATAAGATTGAGTGAAGAAATAAGAACTTTACCCTTTTTGGTAGAAACTTTAAGCTTGGATTTCAAGCTCTAGATGAATGATTTTGTGAAAACTCATAACTAGAGATGTTATTAGAATGGTGTTTAGGTTTAGAAAATCAAGTTGGATGAAATTATAGAAATTTGGATGATGGTTCCTGATGAGCTAGCCGTGAGCTTCAATTTGGAGAGAAGGAGAAAGAGAATAGATAGAAGACTTAGGACTTCAAAGTGAGATAAAATGAACATAAACATCCCTCCTCCTTTGGTGATTGCCATAGGAACATGTAGGAAAAGAAAGTGGAGAAGTTTTACTATCACTTATGATTAGCACATGGCATAAGTCATCAACTTGTCATGCAATGGTCACCCTAGCTTTTCTTGACTTAAAACAAATAAATCACCTAATTCTAGAGACTTTGAGAAGCCTCCTAGCCGTGGAGCTTCAAGGAAAAACAAACCAAGTTCCTAATTCCATTACCAATTTTCTAGCAAAATATCAATTGATATAAATTTTTAATGAACTATTATTTAAATCTAATTATCATTTACACAAACTAAAAGTAATTAGTTAAGGTTCATAATTTCCTTATAGTCATAAATTACTAATCACTAAGCTAACTAAATTTAGTTCACTAAGTCTTTAATTTCTTTTAGATAAGTATAAGGTAGAAATACCAATTTGTAACAACAAATCTCTAAGCTTTCTAATGGAGCTTAGCCGTGGAAATCTTTGCAAGAAGAGAAGAGAATATATTTATTTATAAGAAGAAGATGATAACTTTAAACAAATAAAAGTAAAGTCCAAGACCCTCTAAAATTATGCATGGCCGTGGAACTCCAAATAAAAAGACTAACCAAGTTTTGTTTTCAAAGTCTTTTAGTTTAACTAATTTGTTTTCATTGATTCAAGACAAGTCAAACCACAAAGATTGACCAATTTTTGGGTGTAGCTTCTTTTAGGTATAAAAGAAAATAGCCAAATGAATTAATTGCACAAATTTTGTCTCCTTCAAATGAATGGTCGTAGAAAACAAATGGAGAGCCACCATAATTGACTTTTTCATTGATGTTTGATATAATTGAGGAAAGAAGAATTAAGTGTAGAATTTTTGGCCATAAAAAGGATGCATGGCCGTAGAGTGAAGAGAGAAAAGAGTGAATTATTTGGGCAAATAATTGGTGCTAAATCATTGAGAAATTTTCTAAGTGATAATAACAAACTTGGACCATTGGATTCATTCCTCCTTTAAATCCTAGCCATTAGAGGCATCTACAAAAATGAATAGTCAAGATCCCTTCTTACTTTAAATCCAAGGGTCATAATTAGCCATAACTATTTTAGAAGACTAAATCTCCACCGTTGATTAAATCTTCATTCAATGGTTATAAATGGTCATAGCCATTTTATTAGACTAATCCTCCACCGTTGATTTAATCGATGGTTGATATCCAAAGCTTCAAAATTAAACTTGCTTCCTATTGGTCAGTCATAAAGTTGTCATAACCACTAATGTTGATTTAACAGTATAATTTTTATTTTTATCTACTATAACCCCACGAAAGAATATTTTTATTGTATTTTTATCACCCGATAATTAAATATAGTACAAAACACAGTAAAAAAAATTTTCTAAAACTGTTTCCGGATTCAGGTTTAGTAAGATCCCCTGTCTATGTCTCAACAGTACAAATTTTTCCATGCGTAGAAAAATTTTCACTTTACGGGACCTACCCCGAGCCCACATAGGACCACTTGGGCCCACAAACAGCCCAAAAACAATCAGAGAAATATAAAAATTTATAATCATCCACAAAAATTACAAATATTAGAAAATGTATGAAAATCAAATCAGATTGTTAAAAATAATTAACAATCAAGAGAAATAAATACATAAAAATTTTCTCCGGCCCGAAAATTATTATTTTCTTGACACAAAGTAAATCACTCAAAACGATCAAATATACTTATGGAATAATCAAAATAATTTTACAGCACACAGAAATCACTAAACAGTAAAATTCTGTTAACTGTCAAAATTACTATCTAAAAGATAAGAAATTTGAGGTGTTACAAAAAGCACTAGGTCAAGGGCAAAGGAGTGATAAAAATACTTTGTCAAAGGACATGACATTTCATAAGCACTTACATATTACATTTCATAAGCACTAACATATTACATTTCATAAGCACTAACATTTTCCATTTCATAAGCATTAACATTTTCCATTTTGTGAGCATTAACATATGCCTTCACAAAAGATGTTAGCTATGTGTATATATCATGGAATTGTATTATGATGTCGTTTGTTATGTTAAACTACTGAGAATTTTCGAATTCTCACCCATTTTGCTTGTTTTCTTGACAATTCTAGATCGAGATCCTTCAAAGGAAAGGAAGTAATGTTGGTGACTTACAGTAGACTATTTACTCTTGACTTATATATATTATACATATGCATTGGAAGCTTAGTTTGTATTCATACAGTATTGGTGTACTAGTTATTTATACTTGATATATAAATAGAGAATAGTTATTCTCAAATGTATAATTACCCTATACAATTTTACCTTTTTCCTCTCGAGGCTCTATATATAGTAATATGTATAGTTATTATAAAGGTAGTATGATGTTTAAAAGTTAGCAGTGATGTGCTTAATCTTGTTTACTTACGTGTATTTTGGATATACTATAGTATTAATAGTGGGGTGTTACAACTACCAAGTGTCTTCTTTTGTTCTTTTCCTATAGCTAACTATGGGATATTTGTCATGGGGATGAGTGATCCTTCTAGAAGGTAAGGGTAAGGACATTGGGCTTCTTGGTTGGTCTAGTAGGATCCATTTTGATTTTCAAAAGAAAGGAATGTAGCATTTTCACAAAACAGGGAATGTGCTATAAGGCCTTCATGGTGGTTCTACAATAGTGGGTTTGATAGCTTGCTGGAGTTCTTGTTTAGGAATTATGCAAGGGGAGAAGATGGCTTCGAGAAGCTTGTTTATCGACGATATATAGTGGATGGAGGAAGAAGAGAATTTGATGGGTCTAGGGTGAGGGTAGTTGAGTTTAACGGAGGAGCGGTGAAGGAGAGTTTGGAAGAGAGGGGGGAAAGCTGTCATTTCAAGTAGATAGAGAGATGTAAAAATTACATTTCACTTATTAAAAGTCATGTGTAAGGTACGTGAGTAGTCTTTCATTAAATTTCTTAACGAACCCTAAATGATAGGGGTAAAAGTGCAATGAACACATGAATTAAGAGAAGTCATAATTTCTCAGTCATGGAGGGTTTTGTGTATATTTACCGCTAACCTCAATAGAGGTGAATGTAATTTCCCTTTTAGGATATATTGTTACATTATTTTCCAGTTATATCGGCAAAAGAAATTTAGTAAGAAAGAAAAAATACTTGGGTTTTGGCCCCTCTTTGTGCCCAAAATAAAGAAAAAATACTGATAAGAAAAGTATAATCAACAATTATATTTATTCTAGTTTGGAACTGGGAAATATGATTTTCCTATTTTAGGGAAATATGTAAGAGCCATTCATTCAAGGTTATTATGTTGAATGATAGCATAAATTTTGCATTTTTATGTCAAAAGCAATTTCATACAATACTAAGAGAGCCATATGCAAAGAGTGGGAGAGTAGGGGGAGCATGGTAGCTTATCCATTTTTCAAACATTTGTTATTTGATTTCATGACTTTATTATATTACATCTTACATCCATGATTATAATTTATGTAGTTTTTTTTCCTTCTCATCATGAAGTAGTTGAAGTTAAAAATTAATTCAAAAAACAAATACAAATAAAACTTTATTAGCCCACATTGTCGAGGTTAAAATCTAGTATAAAATTCTTGACTTACAAAAGTTTCCATTAAAAGACAATAAATTTTAGATCACGCCCCTCAAAGACGGGTAGAGGGGGAAAAAATATGGTGGGAGACAAATATAAGGATTTATTATACATTTGGCTTCATGACGATAGAGGATAGATCATAATGACATGAGAAATTTTTAAATGTTTCGGAATAAGACAAAGATGTTGCTTTCTACCATTTATTGTGTGACATTTCAGCTATATATCACTAAAAATATAAAAGTGAAAGACAGTAATAACTTATATAACTAAGGTGGTACCTAATAAATGATATATTACAATAATTTTTTTTTTACTCGAAGAATCTTTAAAAATTTCTCCAGATGACATACTATAAATATGTGTATAGTCGGCTCTACTTAACGAGAATAATGTATTTTGTGGTTGATATTATAACTTATTACCTTTAATAGTGCAATGCAAAGCCCATAAACAATGATTAGGAATACTGGCATGCAAGAAGGATTGATGAGAGAAGGAGGGAGAGGGGCACCCTCGCCGCGGGGCGGGAGCCTTCTTTCTCTAACATAGCTAAATTGAAGGAAGAGTGATAGAAATATATTTTTTATTACATTTCTTTTAATATATTTTTTTATTTAAATTTAATTATATATTAATTGAATTAATTAATTATTTGTTAATCAAGTTAATTATATATTAATTAAAATTAAATATATATTTTAGTATGTGACGCGATTCAACATAAAAAGTGTGTTTTTATTATTTTTCAAATTGAAGATTTCAAATCTTCGAATCCCATTTCCTCCTTTTCTTTTGGAGTATTTCTTACTGGAAGAAAAAAATACTACAGTTGTTTCAAGATTGACATTTTTGCTCATTAGAAATTCCATACCAAAAAATCGACTCATCCGCAAACAAGTGAGGAATAACAGGACATCTATAAGAAATCTCAAATCTTTATTATAATATATCATGTCATTTCCTTTGAGATTCCCATTTTTAAGAAGTATTAGAAAAACCATTTGCACATAAAATAAAAATAATAAGGGAATTAATAATGGATCACCTTAATGAGATCTCTCATGTATGCTACAGTGTCATAATATTTTTTGTTTAAACACGGTAAGCAACAATTGATACTATTTTCCAGTCAAAAAAAAAAAATTCATACTATTTTATTTAGGAGTAAAAACATTTGTTATTTATTATTAATTATTTAAAGAAAAAATATTAAATATTTGTATTTTTTATTTAATATTTTCTATTTTTAATTTCTTAACGTGTGCTCTAAGTCGGACTTAACAAAACCCTTTTATTTGTTATATAATCACGAATGGGAACAATATTAGATAGGGATTCACATGCATACTAAGAATCTGGTAAGGTTCTTAGCAACAAGGCAAAGATGATTTTTCTTATATTGGACAATTCCTGGTAGCATTTCAGTGTCTATGTCTTCGCTCTTCATCCCTGCAGGTGTTTCCCAATCAAACGAATTGAGAAGATTAGCGAGTGTAAGTTCCACATTGGCAACTCCCATGCAAGCCTGGGCAAATTCTACGACCTGCACCGAATGGAATTAGCTCAAAATCTTGTCCCCTGAAATCTGTAGTGTTATCCAAGAATCTCTCAGGATAAAACTCTTCTGTCTCTTTCCAAGTTTCAGGATCTCTATGTATTGCCCAAGCATTCACATACACCAATGTCTTCTCAGGAATTTCATACCCTTCAATGCTACACTTCTTTATCGTTTCTCTTGGTAGAAGAAGGGGCAGTGGCGGGTACAATCTCAGTGTCTCCTTTACCACTGCCTTAAGATAAGGAAGATTTTGGATATCATCAGCTTCTATAATACCTTTCCCACCAAACAAATTTCTAACCTCTTCTTGAACTTTTTGCATCACTCTCCGGTTCTTCATTAGCGCAGTCATAGCCCAAACTGATGCTGCTGCACTTGTATCTGTTCCTCCTACAAGTATGTTTAATGAGATGAGCAATTAGTTAGCAACTGGATCAGGAAAATGCTTTTATTATTTTTGTTCTATACTAATTGCAGATAGGAAAAAAAAAAAAGGAAAGATAAGCAAAAATAATTGGTATTGAAAATTGAATGAAGTTTAATTAAGTGGGGCAATGAAAATTTAAGGGAAGGTCAATAGTGAAGAATAACCATGATCATAGATTTGATGTGATCGTAAGTGAGATCCATTGAGAAGGAATTATCCTTCTTCAGTTGCAGTAAGACATCGACTATATCCTCTTCAATCGGTTTCTGCCTTTTTGGATCAATGTGCTCATCGATAACATTTTGATAAAACTCATCCAACTCCTTGAAATTTCTTTCAAGACGAGCCATTAATCCAGTGAGCTTATCAATCCAACCCAAGAAAGGAATATAATCTGTGTACAAGAAGGTGATCAACAAGGCCTGCAATTCATTGAGCAGGCCATGGAACCTGCTCCTCTCAATCCCTTCCTCTTCGTACCTTCTACCAAAAGCAATCTACAAATTATAGTGCATGTGAGAGACATTAGTATCTCATTCAAGTTTGTAACTTCGGAACAAGAAGCATGTTCTGATATCTTTTTGATCATTTGACAACCTTCATATTTTCTAATTGAGGAAAACATTGAGACACGCCTAAAGCTAAAAATGTGGACAACAGAAATTTTTCTCAGTTCTCTCCAATAATCGCTGTATGGAGAAAATGCCATTTCTAGCCCATTATAAGATAATTTCTTTTGGCCGATCAAGCAAGGTCGGGTACAGAACTCAAGGTCCTTAGTTTCCATGACTTCTTTGACCAGTTTAGGTGAGGAAACAATAAGGTTGGCCTTAAACCTAGATGAAGGGAAAAGAGGGGGCCATATTTCTTTGAGAGTTGCCATAGGTTTACACAAAGAGCAGAATTATCAAGTTGATGTAGATTGCCAATGATGGGAAGGCCTCTAGGGCCAGGTGGAAATGTTCACTTCTTAGGTGTTATGTGTTATGTGTTTTTGGATGAAGAACAATAGCAAGAGAGGAAAAGCTAATAGAACAAGTGATAACAAATTTTGGTCCATGTACAACTAGGGACAGAGAAAATGAACTGTTATTGTACTATCAATCTAAGATTTCTATGAGAAACAACGTAGACACACATATATATAATTCCATTTTGTTAAGTTGATCATTAATGTGGTTTATCCTTGAGAATATCCTAAAGTTGGAATTCTTTTCATAAAAAATTAAGATATTGTGAACCTCAATATGTGGTGAAAGGGCATAACAATATTATAATTGTTTTACTTTTTAATTATGGGCCAACTGCCAGTATTTTATGTGATCTTATTGCATCGTTATTTGGCCAATTTTAATTATCTGACTTGCATATTTTGTGAGGTAGCTAATTGCCACTCTGTCGACAATGATGTATAATATATTTATTAGAATATGGCTATTGCATGGCTTGTTTGTCTGAAAAATGCTTATTACATATTTAATTCTCTTTTACATCTCTAATATTTATATATAGCGGCATAATTAGAAAATAAGTGCAGAAAATGAGTAGACTCAATTATAATTAAATAAAGGAAAAAAGTAGATATGTGAAGTGATATATGTGTAATTATATATATATTTTACTTGTAGCTATTAATCCCATTGAAAAGAAAAAAAATAATTATTGAAAACTTTAGACAATATTATTTGCACATAACTTTTTTTACATTATTATTATATCATTTTTTACTTTTAGATAATAAAATCATATATATATATATATATATATATATATATATATATATATATGGGGGGGTTTAATTTTGAGATTTGTTCTAAATATTCTAACACTTTTTCTTAAGCTAAAGTTACTTACTACAATTAGACATATGAAAATAAAATACACTAAAAAATAATTTAAAAACACAATGTCGAGATCTTGGATAAGCCAAGAAGCCCAAAGTGCATTTGATATGAAATCAATCTACATTTGAGAAAATCTACAATGAGAACGGAACCAAACTGCATCTGGGATGGAACTAATTTGCATTTGGCTAAAACAATGGATATGAAGTTTGTTGCCAAGTGGCTTCCAGTACTCAAGAGGGGGAGTGAATTGAGTATTAAAATTTTTTTCGTAAAAGCATAAACGAATTAAATATGCTCATAATAAAATGTTAAAATGACGTGAAAATAAAAGAAGAGAAGAAGAATAGCCAATAAGTAAATTGCAAGAGATAATAAAATAAATGCAGATAAATAAGAAGATTAAGGTTAAGAAAAGCAGGCACGATATTTATCCTGATTCGACCACCAACCACTTGTCGTCTACGTCTAATCCTTGAAACACAGTTCAAGATTTTTTACTATTCAAGACAAGCTTTGTAACATCCCAACTTTTGGGTAAAAGACCGTTGTGTCCCTATTTTGCTGTTTCTTGTTTTTCTGTATGAAATACAGAAAAATAATACTGTTTGTTATTTTATTTGGTAGTTTTACATAATTTGTTTCGATACAGTAAAATAAATTTTTTTATCAAATTACTGTTTTAAATTTTTTTGTATCAAAAACAGATGTATAATACTGTCTAGTATTTTATATAATCGTTTTACGTATTTTTCTTCAAGACAGTGAAATAAAATTTTTCTTGAATCTGCTGTTTTAATTTTTCTGGTTGATATACAGACAAATAATACTGTCTGTAATTTTATTTGAACGTTTTGCATGATTAGCTACGTTGTGGGAAAAAATTAAGAAAATGACCGTTACGTCCCCGGACGTGTTGTTTGTCTTTGTTTTGCTTGCTTTTAATTGTTTTCTACATGATACGATTGCTCAATATTACCGTCTGTAATTTTATATGGACTTTTTGTGTGATTTGCTCCGGGTAGGAAAATAATATTTTTCCGGACCGGAAAAATCTGTTTTTAATTATTCGTAGGCGGGGATCTTACTAAACCCAATTTCGAATGAGCCTAAAATTTATCTTTTAATTTTTAGGATTTAATCACAAATAAAATAATTTTATATTATTATAATATTATTTTATTAGTCAGTACAAATAAGTGACGGCGGACTGAAACATTTTGCGGGACCCACGTTTAGTCATTAAGTGCTGTACACGTGGACCAATGAGGAGCTAGTCAAAATTGGTGGCTATGACTCATCGCAACGGCCAATAGGATGATGACACGTGGCGTGACAACTCACCAGTTCCAGAAGCTTCTTTGATGACTCGCCATGATGACACAGTCAGTGATGCAACCGTGACACAGATAGTGATGACTCGCCATGCTGACTCAGCTGATGACTCGCCATGCTGATGCGCCGCAAGTTGACGCAAAGACTTGTGACTCGCTATGCTGACTCATCTGCTCTAGAAAATATCTACGCTGACCGCCATGCTGACTCACCCGTTCTAGAAAATTCCACGATGACTCATCATACTGACTCACTACGATGAGTCACATATTCTAGAAATTTCTCTGTGATGACTCGCTTTATGACTCATCAAGGGTAATCGAAGAGAAGAAAAATAATCAATAATAATTTCTACTCATAAGTATAAAATAAAAATCTATGTGTATTTTATTATCCATTGGATAATGATAATCGACTTTTAAATAATAAATATTATTCATTGGTTAAAGTATGCTATAACATATAGTGTGCACCAATAGGAAATTGGTCAACAAAAATAACAACCAATAAGAATCAAGTTAGCAAATATTTAATCAATAGAAATTGGTCAAAATTAATGGCTTGAATTTTAAGAACCAATAGAAAGCAAGCTTTTAAACAAATGTTTGACTTCTTGAAATTGTTGGCTACGGTGGAAGAGATGAAATTTGCTATAATTAACCAATTCACAAAGTGAATTTACGTAGGAAGCTTTAGGAATTCATTTTCAAAGCCAAATTAACCAAATAAAGACTAGTCAACCTTGGTTTCTTCTCTTTGATTTCATTCTACGGCAATTGCAACTTTTGCAAAGCCAATATTACAATTCCATTCTTCTATCTTTCAACTAATTAACCAAGTCAATATTGATGGCTTTCTTTATTGAATGTCTACGGCCAAGCTAAATTTTGGAAGACCAAATATTGCAATTTAATTCTTTTCTACCTTTCATTTATTAATCAAGTATGACAAAGTCAATATAGATGGCTTCTTGTCATGAATACATTTACGGCAATTGAATGCCTTTAGGAAGGCAATTCCAACACTTCAATATATTCATGTTCTCCAAGCTTCTACGGCAAGTGCATGCTTTATGGAGACCATTATTACATTTCACTTCATGCTTACTTTCAATGCATTTGTGACCATGCAATTGAAGATAGCAAAACAAAATATAATTATCACCTTTTCTCAATGCTTTCACGGCAAATACACTTGACTTCCAAGGCTCTTCACATTTGGTGAAAGGCAATATACTATAGTTAGCCATCTCACCTCATTATTCATTCTTTCTCTTAAAGTCATTCACGGCCATGCATAGCCAAGTCTACCATCTTTCTCCAAATACATCAAATAAGCCAAAAGCTCTCAACTTTTCTTCTCTTTTTTTCTTCTCCAACCCTACGGTCTTCCACCATATCTCCATCATTTCTCTTCTATATCCTTTTCTATCTATATTCTTTTTCTCCAAAGAACCAAGGTCAAGCAACCAAATTTCTTTCCTTTTTCTCTCCCCTTGAATTCGGCCAACTCACCAAAAATCCTCTTCCAAGCTTCTAAAAATTTAAATGACCATAGATCTTGAATCTCCATACCATTCTAAGGAACTTTCATGTTGGAAGTTTTTCCTAAATCATCCATTTTCACCCTTGTTCTTCAAGCTCAAGGTGTAGGGTTTTAAGGTGAAGTTTATGAAATCTTCACTATTAATTTTATTCTTTCCTTTTAAACCATATTTTGATTCATGGTTTTCCTTACTCAAGCCTTAGATATTAATATTGTATGTTTTCTTTGATTTTTCAAGTAGCTCTTGGTGGAGAGGAATTGCTTGAAGGAGACATACAATGGCTTTGGAAGTTTCTACAAGAGGTAAGAGAGATATTACCCTCATCAACCAAGTGTTGGTGGTGAGGAATATATGTGGTTGTGCTTGTAGAATCCATAAGGATTCGGTGGTGTGCTTGTTTTGATGTGTTAATTATTTGTGTGTTTGTTATTTGTGTGTTTGATAATTTGGTGCTTACTAGTAGGTTGTTGTGTATTTGTTAGTAGTCTTCTTATGTGATATTTGTAATAATTTGCATGTCTACAAGCTTTAATTTGCATGTCTACAAGCTTTAATTTGCATGTCTACAAGCTTTGATAATATGGCATGTGTTAGAAATGCATGATAATATATAGGATGCAAATAATATGTCAAGGATTGCATGAGTGTTCTAAAGAACACATTAACAAGGCTCATGGCCATGATTTAAATGGGGAACCAAAATGTTCTCTTAATTTTCTTAAAAGGTGACCTAATTAACCTAAGAGAATTGGTAAGATATCCATTTGTTTAGATTAAGAAAAATGAATTTGGAAATTAAATGGCATAACCTTACATTTTCATCCAACATGTCTAACTTCAACACTTTGATTTCTAAAACTATTTTCTAGGGTAAGGATTAAATCAATGTAGACAATACAAGAGATTAAACATGTATTTAAAAGGTGAAAAATAATTTGGAAATCAAATGCAAAGTTTTTATCAAATTCGCCAACATGCCAAATTAGACATTCATGATTTCTAAAATTAATTCCAAGCTATTTTCAATCAAGAAGAAGCAATACAAGTTAAAGTAAATTTTCTACAATGAGTTTTAAAGAAATAAAGTAGTTAGAATTAAGTTTAAGAGGTTAATACTAATGGTTTTTACTATAAGAAGAAATACAAGAGCTTTATAAAATTTCTAACGATAGCTCATCGTGTGTTTTGAAGCACGTTAGGAATTTTCAAAAGTATAATTATTTGGTATTAATAAAAATGAAAAGGACTTTTAAATGGTAAATTTAGGAAACTATTATTATAATTTATTAAACAAAATACTCAATTTTTAGTAAAAACGGATAAATAAGATAGAAAAGATGTCCAAAAGACAAGATATCGCTATGAAAAATATTCTACGTAATTTGAAAGTACTAAATATTATTTCTGTTTGTTTTAAACAGCTTATTTTAAGGAAGTTGAACAAGAAAACAATTTAAAAATCTTACGCGATTGAGAAAACGTATTAAAAATTCTACGCGATTTTGAAAACGTAAAATATATTTACGCGTTTTGCAAACGTTTGTAAAAATGACTAATTGTGAAAATACGATAAAATTTCTACGCGATTAAACGTTACTATTTATTTTTGCTTGTCGGGAAAATGTGAACCCGTATAAAGCTTTTGAGAATTTTTGCTTCGGGAAAATGTGAACCAAGACAGCTTTTGAGGATTTCATTGTTCGGGAAAATGAGAACCCGTACATGCTCTATATATTTTATCTCTTGAGGGTATTTTCGTAATTTTCTTATCTTTGGTTTGTGTGTTGAGTTTATGCCAAACTTTTGGTGGATTGATTGACGAGGTGAATCACATCGTATTGTCGGTGCGATAAGCGTAGTGTGGTTCGATCTTGAATGGACTTGGAGGCATTAGTGTGCATAAATCCATATGTGGACAATTGGTTGCTCTTCTGGGCCGTGGTAAATGGCGACACACTAGTGGACTCGACACACACTATGTTTAATCGAGATCTGGTGAAGTCTAATAGTACATTGCCTGTAGTGCCACAACGTGAGACCGTGAACTACACCACGCCGGGATGATGGATTCCTTGTGTCGTGGGGCTATAGACACAACGTAAGACAAAGGCAATAGTTTGGTTGGGCAGGCCGTGGTACTAGAGGACTTTGCGGGTCGTTCCTCCGATGTCCGTGTTTGTGTGGTTTAGCTCCATGGAGTAGGATTGTGTCTTATTGTATATGTTGATATGTGGTGCATTATTATCTTCTATTTGTTATTTTTATCTATTATCTTTTATTTGTTATTTCTTTTATCTCGTCATCTTTTATCTATGATATTTTTATTTGTGATTTTATTTGTGATTTCTATCTATGCTTTTTATTTGTGATTTTTATCTGTGACCTTCCATTTGTGATATTTATGTTGTTATGACATTTGATCTTTCTTTTATATTGTCTTGTTATGATATTTTATATGGTATGAATTGTTATATCTATCCCGATAATATTATTACTGCTTTTATTTTATTAGGTTATATGTATGTTAGAAATATTTGTAAATTGATAACACGACTATAATTGTGATTATCTCAGGTGTGGAATGACTTTGTCATTCGTATTATTCTTTACTACCGTCTTGACGGTACCGGTGAAAGGGGATCTCACCTCTTTCCCGTGTTGTTTTTGTTTGGTTTGTATTCTTCGAATTCGTATAGTAGGCGGAGCACATTCTTAACCCTAGGGGAGACAATATTCTCAAGATGGTGGCGGCGTCATTGAGTGGTCTTTCAAGTTTCAACAAGATGTAGTTGGTGAAGAAACAGACTATGTAGGTTGAATTTTTCTCGTTAGTGTTGTTACGTGCTATTGGTAGTACCCGTCTTTGGGTTTGCTATCTTGTTTCTCGAGTCTAGTAAATATTACATTTTAACTTATATGAAATGATTGGTGATGTGTATGTTAATCTGTTAAATTTAATTTCCATTTTACTTAAAATTTCCGGTAAGTTTGTATTTCCGCGACAAGAAATTTTAAAATCCATATTTTGAAACTCAAAGCTTTTATAAAATAATTTTAATTAGTTTTAAGATTTATTTATTTTTTTAAAATGTGACGCCCTACGGAGGGTGTTACAAGCTTAAAGTAGGTGCTTGCGACCTTTACAATCTAGAGCACTTTTCACACACAGGGAAACTCTGCCCTTGTGCTAAAGCCTCAAACAATCAGGGATACCTCACCCTTACACAAACCTTCAAGGAATACCTCACCCATGTCACAAAGCCTTTGAGGGATACCTCACCCTCTCAGAAATACAGTAGAAAATAGATAAAAAATAAACTCTTACAAAGAGTAAATATCACAATTTGAAGCACTATAGAGCTCTCTAAAGATATCTCAGAATTTCGGCAAAAGAGCACATAAAATAAGAGAGAAAATTGTAAACCACATTTTAGCTCAAACAAAATAAGTTCAGATTGTTCGGGGCTTGCAGAAGTGACCCAAGGTCTCTATTTATAGAGCCTTTGAGCACAAATGCCCATTGGAAGCATTTAATATGCTAATTAATGCTAAAACGTTTACGTATGAATTCAAAATTCAAAACAGGTTCTCGTGGGTTATTCGAATACCATTATGGGGTATTCGAATACCACTGTTTTCTTCTCATATATTAAAAAACAGTTCAGAAGCAGGTTATTCGTATACTACAAGGGTGTATTCGAATACCTCTATTTTAAACACATTGTAAAAACTGTTTTAGAATGATGTTATTCGAATACCTACAAGGTTATTCGAATACCTCTATTGAAAGTTATTAAAAACACTTTAGAAAACAGATCAGATGATTTCTAAAATTCCACAAACCTTTTGATTTTTCAAAGCCATATTAAAACTTTAATTTAATTTATAAGAAAACATGTTTTTAGATCTTTTAAGTCAAACAATGAGATATCCTATAAAAGCTCTATACAAAGGAGATCCGAAGTCCTAAAGTTAATCTTGAAGATCTTGAACTCGGTCTTCTCATCATCTTCATGTTTGTTATCATCAAAACTCATCTTTATTGTCGCATGGTAATCACATTCTCCCCATTTTTGATGATGACAAACTATCATTGAGAAAAGCGTTAGTTCATATAAATTGGAATTAAAAAAGGTAGGTTAAGAGACTTACTCTCCTCTTTTTCAAAAGAGATAATTTAATATCAAAGACAAGCACATTCTCCTCCTTTCTTTTGGAATCCAACAGCCAGTGTTAATCTAGTTTAACTTGTCTTTTCTCAAATAATTCTCAAGTAATATTGGTGTTAATTTTCTCCCCCTTTTGGCATGATAAAAAAGGATGCACATATACAATTTTGCATAAATAATAAACAATTTAATTTGCAACAAATTGATCAAAGTACTCATTTTATTAAATATAATTGGCCAAGAACATATACAATTCCATAAAAAATAACCAATACAATAAACAATAAACAGCCAAAAAACTAGAACTAAGCAATATATCCAAAGCGAGTCCTAGAAATAGGCATCTGGTGGCAGAGGAGGAGAGGTAAGTTCGTTTCCAGACAGCAAAGCTCGAAGTGCAGCCTGTTCACGCTCAACACCAGCTATTCTATCAAACAGAATGGTGAAGGTGTTCTCCATGTATGCTTTATTGTCCAACAGAGAAACCAGGATTTGCTCATTTGTGACAGTAGTAGGAGCAGGAATATCAGTAGCAGCAGCAGCATGGGCAGCAGGGGCAGTAGAATTAGCTGGTTCACCTTGAAGGTCGTCCTCATCATCCTCAACTTCAACTGGGAACACCCAGCCTTCATCGGTCTTGATCATCTTCATTTTGTTCAGAGTGAAAGACCCAAACACGTGATGATGAGACAGCGAAGTCGCTCGCTCGGTTTTCAGAATTTGAGGATACTTGCCTAGGAAGGCAGTGATTATCAGACCATAGGGCAGCTCAGATTTCTCTTTCCCTTTTGCCCTCATCATATGCTTCATGATGAAGACGGACCAGTTAAGCTGGTATCCTCTCTTTAGGATCCACAACATGAACACAACATCTTTGCTCAGGTAGGCGTAGTTCCCACCTCTAGGAGCTAGGATGTGGGCATAAGCATAATGTAGGAGCCTGTCCTGACTCTTCATCATGCCTCCTTTGACTCCCTTTTGAGTCGAAGGTAATGCCAACCCAAGTTTCAGAACATCTTCAATTGCTCTATTTTTGTTGAAGTTCTGGAGAAGCGTTTCTTCATCTTCTTCAATGTTGCAGCCAGTTGACTGCAATCCAAACATCTGAACCCAATCGTCAGATGTGATCATAATGTGTTGGTCGCAGACATCGGAGTGTAGCTCCTGACCTTCAATCTTCAGGTTGCAATAGAACATCTTGACTAGGTCGGGATACAGAACGGCTTTGTAAGAGCAGAACCAAAGTACGCCTTGGTGATTTAGTCGGTTCAGAAATTCAAAACCACCTTCTTTTTCGAAGAACCCCAAGTCAAGGTACTTTGGTTGCACTAGGTTGCGCTCCCGAAAGTGTGTGATGAAGCTACCAAGCTCTTGCTCGTTGGATGAAAGTCTTCGAAGGTCCAGTGGGTTATTGTATGGAGTTGTCTTCATGCGAGGACGTTTAGGGCGAGAAGAGGAAGAGGCCATTATTGGAAGTGAGATGGAGGAGATGGTATGAAAGGTAGGGATGGAACGAAGATGAGATATGAGAGGAAAGGGGGTATGGAGAGAAGAGGGAAACCAGAAAGTTTTGAAATGGAGAGAAATGAGAGAAAGGGTATTCGAATGACTGAACAGATACGAAGGGGGTATATAAAGAATCCCCGAATTCTATTCGAATACCATGAGATGTATTCAAATAGAATGGTTGGGAAAGACCAAGGGACGCACCCTTCTGATAGAAGGTATTCGAATAACTTCCCAGTTATTCGAATAGATGAGCCAATTTGGCTTGGCTGCCAGCCTATGGTATTTGAATACCTATGCCTGTATTCGAATACCCACCACAGAAAAGAAGGAATGCAGGTGCAAGTATTCGAATGCCTTGGAAGTTATTCGAATACTCCAGAGGCATGTGAGAAACACTGATATGATAAGTCGTTGGTTATTCGAATAACTATTTAGTTATTCGAATACAATAGCTTATAGAGACAATATTGTTTTACTGATGTATGGTATTTGAATACCATAGGAAGGTATTCGAATAAACCTATCAGAAAAGAACAAATTTTACACGTACAAGGCAATGATATTCGAATACCATAGGAAGGTATTCGAATAACTTAAACAGAAAAGCACATATATTAAGTCCAGAAATGTATATTTGAGAGACGAAAGCTTACCCACTTATGGAGTACCTGCAAAAAAGATTTCGGGATATCTCCGACACTCAAGTCAATAATAATTCAAGAAGGATAAAATTATAATTTAAGCAAATATTTATAAGCATTTATATGTTGGATTGATCAATTATGTCCAATTCTCCTCGAATGTAAAAGAATGCTTCTTTTGCTAGAGGTTTAGTGAAAATATTTGCAAGTTGCTTAGATGTTTCAACAAATTCAAGAATGCAGTCCCTTTTTTGTACATGATCTCTAATAAAATGATGTCTTATCTCTATATGTTTTGTTCTAGAATGCAAAATGGGGTTCTTAGAGAGATTTATTGCACTAGTGTTGTCACATCTTATTAGGATGTGATCAAGCTGAAGACCATAGTCTAGAAGTTGTTTCATCCATAGAATTTGAGCACAACAACTCCTAGCTGCAATATATTCAGTGGTAGACAAAGCCACACTATTTTGTTTCTTGCTATGCCAAGAAACTAAAGAGCTACCAAGCAAGTGGCATGTCCCACTAGTACTTTTCCTATCCATTTTGTATCCCACAAAATCAGAATCGGAATATCCTATTAGGCTACATGAGGCATCCTTAGGGTACTACAAACCCATTTGTGAAGTGCCTACTAGGTATTTCATTATTCTTTTAACAACACTTAAATGAGATTCCTTAGAATTAGCCTGATATCTAGCACACATGCAAACACTAAACATAATATCTGGCCTACTAGCAGTAAGATAATGAAGAGATCCAATTATACCTCTGTATTTCATTATTTCTACGGATTTACCTCATTCATCTTTATCCAAATAGCAAGAAATGTCCATTGGTGTAGCCATGTGCTTCGCATTGTCCATTTCGAATCTTTTGAGCAGTTCCTTGCAGTATTTGATTTGACTTATGAATGTCCCTTCTTTTGTTTGTTTAATTTGAAGCCCAATGAAGAAATTAAGTTCTCCCATCATTGACATTTCGAACTCATTCTGCATAGACTTAGCAAAATCTTTGCAAAGGGATTCATTAGTAGCACCAAATATAATGTCATCCACATATATTTGTACAAGGAGAATATCATGCTTTTTGTTTTTGATAAAAAAGGTAGTATTGACTTTCCCTCTTGAAAAATCATTTTCTAAAAGAAACTTACTCAACCTTTCATACCAAGCTCTAGGAACTTGTTTTAAGCTGTACAAGGCCTTTTTGAGTTTAAAAACATGGTTGGGTAATTCATGATTTTCAAAACCTGGAGGTTGTTCAACATATACTTCCTCTAGAATAAAACCATTTAGAAAAGCACTTTTAACATCCATTTGATATAACTTGAAATCCATGATGCAAGCTTATGCAAGTAACATTCTAATGGCTTCTAATCTAGCTACAGGTGCATAGGTTTCTTCATAGTCTATTCCTTCTTCTTGATTATAACCTTTTGCAACTAATCTAGCTTTATTTCTTGTTATCAAGCCATTTTCATCAAGTTTGTTTCTAAAAACTCATTTAGTACCAATTATAGGATGATTATTAGGCCTAGGAACTAATTCCCAGACTTGGTTTCTTTCAAATTGATTTAATTCCTCTTGCATAGCTAAGATCCAATGTTCATCACCAAAAGCTTTAATTATATCCTTAGGTTCAATTTGAGAAACAAAGGCTAAGTGATTACATGCATTTCTAAGATAGTTTCTAATAATTACCCCTTTTGATATATCACCTATCACGGAGTCAAGAGGGTGGTGTCTTGATGTCCTCCATTCTTTAGGAAGGTCCATGACTTGTGATTCTTCTTGATTTGGAGATTCCTCTTCTTGTTTCCTTTCTTCCTTGTTGTCCAAATGTGATTTTGCCAAAGCTTCTGCAACATCATCAACAACAAACTCCTTTCTCGATCCATTTGGATTAGTTTCATCAAATGCAACATGAATGGATTCTTCAATTGTCATAGTTCTTTTATTATAAATTCTAAAAGCTTTGCTATGAATAGAATAGCCTAGAAATATACCTTCATCAGACTTAGCATCAAACTTTCCTAAGTTATCCTTTCCATTATTCAAAACAAAACATTTACATCCAAAAATGTGAAAATGTGAGACATTTGGCTTTCTTCCCTTGTATGACTCATATGGGGTTTTCTTTAAAATCGGCCTTATAATGGCTCTATTCATTACATAACACGCGGTATTTACCGCATCCGCCTAAAAATACTTAGGAAGAGAAGCCCCATTAAGCATAGTTCTTGCCATTTCTTCCAAAGATCGATTTTTCTTTTCTACAACTCCATTTTTTTGTGGAGTTCTAGGGGCAGAAAAATTATGCTCAATACCATGTTCATCACAGAAAGTTTCAAAAACATGATTTTCAAACTCACCACCATGGTTAGTTCTTATGGATGTAATAGAAAAACCTTTTTCATTTTGGATAACTTTGGCAAGTTTCTTAAAAGCTAGAAATGCTTCATTTTTGAGAGAAGGAAATAAGGTCCATGTGAATCTAAAAAAATCGTCCACAATCACTAACGCATAGTAATTCCCACCAAAGCTCATAATTCTAGATGGTCCAAAAAGATCCATGTGCAAAAGTTGCAAAGGTCTAGTAGTTGAAATAATGTTTTTGGCTTTAAAAGAGACCTTTACTTATTTTCCCTTTTGACATGCATCACATAATTTATCTTTTTCAAAATTGAGCTTGGGTAGTCCAATTACTAGTTCTTTAGAAACTAATTTTTTTAAGTGATCCATGTGAATGTGATCAATTCTCCTATGCCATAACCAAGATTCATCTTCCTTACTTAAGAAGCATTTCGCATCATTTGAAGATATATCATCAAGACTAATCATATAAATGTTATTAACTCTATGGCCAATAAACTTAACATGCTTGTCATTTTTATCTTCAATTACGCAACAATTTGAATCAAATATAACTCTATTTCTTTTATCACATAATTGACTAATACTAAGCAAGTTATGTTTCAAACCTTCAACAAGCAATACATTATCAATAGAGGAGTTAGGATTCTTACGGACTTTGCTGACTCCAAGAATATTTTCTTTGTTGTTATCTCCATAGGTTACATGTCCATGAGTTTTGGTAACAAGGAAAGAGAATTTTGAGTTGTCTCCGGTTATGTGCTTGGAGCATCCACTATCGAGGTACTAATTTGAGCTTTTTGCCTTCAAGCACACCTACAACACAAATTTAATTTTTAACCTTTGGTACCTAAATTTTTTTGGTTCCTTGAATGTTAGTTGTGGGTATTGTTCCCTTAGGAACCCAAACCATTTTCGTTCCAACCTTTGTATTAGTATTTTTTCTTGCATTGCAAGTTGATGCACTATGACCCTTCTTCCCACAATAGAAACATTTAATAAATAGGCTACTAGAAGTACTCGAATAAACAAAGAAATTTTTATAAGATTTGTGCTGATTTTTCGGGTTATAACCAATTCCAGTTTTTTCAAAAACAACCTTTTGTTTTCCTAATATGGTATTTAAATTATCTCTTCTAAAGGTGAATTTTGCAAGAGTGTTCTTTAAATCTTTAATTTCTTTTTCGAGTATATGACATGAAGAACAAGAAGAAGAAGCAGAAGCATATGAAGAATGAGATGTGCATGCATCAATAATTCCCAAAGTTTCATTTTTAATTTTTAATTCTTCAATTTCTTTATTTAAAATAAGAATTCGATTTTCTAGGGAAGAAATTGTTTTCTTAGAAGAAGAAATTAATTTAGTGAGCCTTAGTGACTCATCATGTAGTTCTTCAAAGGCATCTTGTAATTCATTATAATAAGGCAATAAATCAGAATTTACCTCGTTGTCGCTTTCTTCTTCTTCTTCTCCTTTGGCCATAAGACATAGATGGACTTCTTCGCTATCTGAACTATCAGTTGAGTCCATGTCGTTGTCATCACATGCTATGTAGGCTCTTCTTCCCTTTCTTTCCTTGAAGGGTTTCTTTTCAAATTTCTCCATCTTCTTTTAGTAAATTGGACACTCCATTTTCATGTGTCCAGATTTTCCACACTCGTAGCAAGTTGGAGTTGAAGTAATTCCTTCCCCCTTATGATGAGTTTTCTTTGGTGAAAAATGTGGTCTTCTTTGGTTTCCCTTCTTTCTAAGAAACTTACCGAATTTCTTAACCATAAGGCTAATGTTTTCTTCATTTAGTTCAATATTTTCGTTGTTTTCTCCATCTTCATCATCATATTCATCAATTGCCGAGGTAGTGGCTTTGAGGGCTATGCCTTTTTTCTTTTTATCACTTTCTTCACTTTGGCTTAGTCTATTCAACTCCAATTCATGTTCATGGAGTTTTCCAAAAAGAGTAGCTAATGTCATAGTCGACAAGTCCCTTGATTCTGATATGGCCGTAACCTTCGGTTGCCAAATCCTACTCAAACATCTTAGCACTTTGTTAATTAAATCTTCGTTAGAAAAATTCTTTCCTAAAGATGCAAGATGATTTACAATGTGGGTGAACTGTTTTTGCATTTCTTGAATGTCTTCTCCTTAGTTCATTCTAAATAATTTGTATTCACGAGCAAGAGAATTAATTCTCGACCTCTTAACTTCACTAGTACCCTCATGGGTAACTTATAAAGTGTCTCACATCACTTTTACAGTTTTGCAATTTGAAATCTGAAAAAATTCATCATACCCCAAGGCAGTGGTAATGATGTTTTTGGCTTTTAAATTATGTTGAACTTTCCTTTTATCATCATTAGACCATTCACTCCTTGGAGTTTTAGTCTTTACACCATCGATAGTTTTTGTAGGTATAAATGCATCGTTTTCGACAGCATCCCACACATCTAGATCAATAGTTTCAATGAAAATTTTTATTCTTTCCTTCCAATATGGATAACCATCCCCATTGAAAAAAGGTGGTCGGTTTATGGAAGATCCCTCTGAAAAGCCATTTAAGGAAGCCATGTTTTCTTGAAGCGGCTAGGCTCTTTATACAAGAGTCTATCTCTAATACCACTTGTTACCAAGTAGCATCCAGTATTCAAGAGGGGGGTGAATTGAGTATTAAAAAACTTTTCGCAAAAGCATAAACGAATTAAATATGCTCAAAATAAAATGTTAAAATGACATGAAAATAAAAGAAGAGAAGAAGAATAGCCAATAAGTAAATTGCAAGAGATAATAAAATAAATGCAGATAAATAAGAAGATTAAGGATAAGAAAAGCAAGCACGATATTTATCCTGCTTCGACCACCAACCACTTGTAGCCTACGTCCAGTCCTTGAAACACAATTCAAGATTTTTCACTATTCAAGACAAGCTTAAAGCAGGTGCTTGCGACCTTTACAATCTAGAGCACTTTTCACACACAAGGAAACTCTACCCTTGTGCTAAAGCCTCAAATAGTCAGGGATACCTTACCCTTACACAAACCTTCAAGGGATACCTCACCCTTGTTACAAAGCCTTTGAGGGATACCTCACCCTCTCAGAAATACAACAGAAAATAAATGAAAAATAAACTCTCACAAAGAGTAAATATCACAAGTTGAAGCACTATAGATCTTTTGATTGCGGGATTTAAAGGATGCAAACCCAAGTACAAGTTGTCTCAAGTAATAAATTTCTCGAGAGTCCGATGTTGATCCACAGGGAATTGATGAAGAAAAATTAATTGAGGTAAGAAAAGGATTTGTCACAACACCAAAAGTAATAAAAGATGTTCATAAATGAATTTAAGAACTTGATTGGGTTAGGAGATCCACTCTTGGTAATAAATTAAAGGCAAGATTATTTATCTTTATAACTCAATTGAAATCCACACACAACGAAGGTTCTAATCGAAAAATATAACATTCAAAGTTCAATTTTATATGTAATTATATTATGATTCCTTTAATTATCTACCAACATTTGTAAATGAGTTCAAGTATTCATTATGCCAATCCTATTATCTATAATAAATCAAGATCTCCATTATACAAAGAAGGTTTCTAAATTGATTGGAAACAAAATACAACACATATAATGTCCATTTGATAATATATCATTTAAGCGCACGAAATAGAATAATCTAACCTTATTTCAGTACCAAGAGCTTCACTCTTTCACCAAGCAAGATGAAGATTTAGTTACTCATAGACGAGAAGAAAGAAAGAGAGAAGAAGAGAAATATGAACATAGCTTTAATTTAGAGCAAGAGAAAATTACAACAAAGGAAAACAATAAACAAACATAACCATAACTTCTAAAAACTAAGCCTAACACCAAGAGCACTAAATGATCAGCCAATGGTGCCTTTTATAGAGGATTAGGGATACAAAATAACAAGGGAGTTGATTAAGAGTAGGTGGATGAGTGGGTGAATGAGTGGAAAATGCCAAATGGTGAGTTGGTGAGTGGAAAATTATTGGGATTCTTTGTCTCCGAAATCATTCAGTGCTGATCTCATGGATGCCATTAGAATGAAGCAACGTGGTCTTCATGAAAGTTGTAGAATTTTGTCTCAGCTTTCCAATGCCACCAAGATCAACTAAAAATTAGTCCTACAGCCCAAGATATGACCCAATTACTACAGACTATTCAAGCCCAATTTCAGCACCTCTGTTTTGACTTCCAAACCCAATATCACCTTCACGATGTCCGAATAAGCTTTTGTGTTTTCATGAAAGTTGTAGATATGGGTCTTAACTTTCAAATATCCAAATTTCAGCCCAAGATAATTTCTATAGCCCGAGTTATGCTCTGAATACTACATACTATTCAGGTTCCAATCACAAAACCCGTACTCTGACTTCCAAGTCCATTTAGCTTCACTAGATGTCCGAATTTTACCTGGAGCTCTCATGAAAGTTGTAGAGCTCTCTCTTATCTTTCCTACAAGGTAAGATACATAATTATTACACATCTAAAACTCAAGATATGACTGAAATACAGAAACAGTGTAAGACTCAAATAATGCTGACAAAATCAATTAAGTCCAATTTGAGTCCAAACTTACAAAACATAACCAAACTTAATCAATTAACTACATGGAGAGTGTAAATAACTAAAAATAAGGGTTTATTAATGTATAAAATATGTGATTATCAACTTTCTAAAGATATCTCAGAATTTTGGCAAAAGATCACAGAAAATAAGAAAGAAAATTGTAAACCATGTTTTAGCTCAAACAAAATAAGTTCAGATTGTCCGGGGCTTGCAGAAGTGACCCAAGGTCTCTATTTATAGAGCCTTTGAGCACAAATGCCCGTTGGAAGCATTTAATATGATAATTAATGCTAAAATGTTTACGTTTAAATTCAAAATTCAAAACAGATTCTCGTGGGTTATTCAAATACTATCATGGGGTATTCGAATACCACTATTTTCTTCTCATATATAAAAAAACAGTTCAGAAGTAGGTTATTCGAATACCACAAGGGTGTATCCGAATACCTCTATTTTAAACACATTGTAAAAACTATTTTAGAATGATGTTATTCGAATACCTACAAGGTTATTCGAATACCTCTGTTTGAAACCAACATTCTGTAATCAGGTGTATTCGAATACCACATGCGTTATTCGAATACCTCTTATGAAAACATAAAAACGTATTGAAAAAGAAGTAGGTTATTCGAATACCTCTGTTGAAAGTTATTAAAAACACTTTAGAAAACAGATCAGATGATTTCTAAAATTCCACAAACCTTTTGATTTTTCAAAGCCATATTAAAACTTTAATTTAGTTTGTAAGAAAACATCTTTTTAGATCTTTTAAGTCAAACAATAAGATATCCTATAAAAGCTCTGTACAAAGGAGATCCTAAGTCCTAAAGTTAATCTTGAAGATCTTGGACTCGGTCTTCTCATCATCTTTATGTTTGTTATCATCAAAACTCATCTTCATTGTCGCTGGTAATCACAAAGTTAATCTATTAGACAGAGCTGATCGAAGGCTGGAGTAGCGAAGATTGAGCCAATCTTTCAAGCTGGATCAGATAGAAGATGAAATTGAACAAAGATGCAAATCAGAAACTAGAATCTAGAATAGTAATCGGAGTCTGGCACAGAGTCTGTATGACAAAAATTGGAGTTTAGAATCTAGGACAATAATTGGAGTCTGAAACAAAGTCTAGAATCTAGGACGGTAGTTGTGGCAACTGAGTCTGGAACGGAGTGACAGAAAATGGTGACGGTAAGTGAAAGGATTGTCAGAATATCTAGAACACAACATGAGAGATGGCTAATTAGAGTTCCAGATTTTTGGAAACTATGCTGTGGAACAGTGATAGGATAGGTTACGGTGGATGCTACCACTTTGATACCATGTTAAAAATAGAGAAACAGTGACACAAGAAAATTCTAGAGAATGTTTCTTAATATTCTCTGAATTATCTCTGAATATCTAAATTAATCAGTGTATACAAGAGAATTCTCTATTTATAGAAGATGGAGACTATATAAAGAACGAAATAAGATCAAATATAATCAAAATAGGATCTCTAAGTATGTAGAAATTCGATCACTAAGATAACACAAAATCAAGCCTAATTTAATTCTGAGATATGATCTAGATATTCTAACACTCTTCTGTTTTCTTAAGTCTCAAGTCACGTCTACTCCTATTTCCATCAACATCATCTCCTTTTAGCCTTCATCCTCCACCTTCAACAAATTTCATTTATCTACTTTCATCAATGAGATCTAATATGAGATTTAATAGACAGAACATCTTAATAATTGAGATCTCATATGCTTAAAAATCATTTTAAAGTTATCGTACCATCCGTAATTATTAGTTTATGTTAGATCGAGAGCTTATCACTAGGCCAAAAGTTATAGTTGTTAGTCAGAGCACAATTCTTTCTACTTAAGCCCATCAACAAGTGTCATGATTCAATCTAACTCTGACCCCACCTGAGCCTTGCCAAGGCAGGATGCTGGCCCAATCCCAACAATCCTCCTCCCAGCACCTACTGTAACATCCCAGGACTGCCTATAGGATTGATGAGTGTCCCCACAAATCAACACGGGACTTTTCAATGTGCTTTGTCCTTACTTACACGTATCCTAGGAAACTTCCCAGGATGTCACTTATCCCACAAGTGCACCAAGTCAAGCACGCTTAACCATGGAGTACTTATGTTCTTGGCTCCCGAAAAAATATGCATCTTGTTGATATGAGTGGTGCTAATCAATTCCTTTAAGACATCCTCAACTATGCAGTCTCATACTTACACAGTCTCTGAATCCCTGTCATTCTGGTGTGTATTCAGTTCATTCAAGTGTCCCTTCGCCTAGAAGCCTGCCAGGAGTCGTTCTTTGTCCGTGCTTCATCTTTTTGCATCGGTGACCACTCCCCGCCCTCGTCGGCCCTGGGTGTCACATGAACTAATGTAACACCCTCCGTAGGACATTACATTATATACTACAAACTAACCAAACTATAATTAAATTGTAAAATATTTAATATTATAAAATATGAGTGATAAAATTTCTTTCGTTGATAACTTAAATTTACCAAAGATATAGAAAATACTAAAATATTTTAAACTGATTAAAACACATTACTTATGATACATAACATCCAACAACATTAAAATAACTATATCATACTTGTTCTTAACAAAACATAATTTTGAATTTACATACTCAAAAAGAAAATAGTAGTAATTCTATGACGAGTCCCACTCAATAGCACGATAACAGACTTGACACAACTCTAAACGTCCATATCCAGACGGATACTCCAAACGATGAAACCTTCACAGCACTACTTCCTAGCGAAAACCAAAAAGATCTCCGTTTCGCATCCACCACAATCTTAACAGAACATAAACATAAAACATAACAAGACAATGAAGAGGTGAGATCCGCTACATCATATACCAGCATAGTAGTGGAGAAACAGTACGAATGACAATAATGCCATTCAAACACAGAGTAACAAGTATATTCATGTTATCAAGTAACAACTAATTTAATACAGGTAATTCAACAGATGCTTCAACAGATATACTTGACAGATAACATAAATATCACAAAAATCGCATATATAGTCATACTATCAATTAATAAATAACTTCCATAAACACATATCACAACAATACAAATATTAGCATTACTATGACTATAAATATCAATGATATGTATACTGACCATGCATATGCACAATGCATCAGTTCCTAATCTATGGAGCTAAGACACAAATTAGAGAGAATGATTAGGGAGTACATGTCTGCATATCGTCAGCCTTAAATTAAATGCTATATATTTCCTCAGTTTTTGCGCATTATGGCTTATGCAAGACACTCTTCACCAGATCACGAAAAGAGTAGCAACTCCGTCGAGATCGTCGGTGCGTTTGCATCGAATACCATGGCGCAGAGGTGCTACCATCTAGCCACATATGACATTCCGCACCCCGACACCTCTGAGATCAATAACTGATCGTAACTATGAAATTCTCACCCGCACAAAGGTGTAATTCAACTCCTAGGCCACATGCCTTAACATAGTCCACCAGACTTTCCCAATGCATGATCAATGATTCAATGCATAAACACAAGCCATAACAACCACCGACTATATAATGTCTAATGCATGATAACTCAATACAAACTTCCATTTGACTGTTCCCAATAATATTAGAACAACTGCCCATACAATTGTCTAATATCATTAGATCAATGATATTATATAACCGCTCATACAATTACATAATACCATTGATACATCCGGGTCCAGTATGTCAACCTGACAATAAACTTACTGTATTTTCAATTGCATATCATTTTTGTCATGTTTTCACAATTACTTGACGCTTTAAATTCCATTTTAAAACTTTCTAAGTTTAAAATATAAATTGGACTTCTAAATCCCATTTTTCTCATTAAAACTCCTCTAAGTAATAATTTTTTATGTTCCTCAAAAATATGTATTATTTTAATTTTCTGAAAACTTCTTCTAAAATCCTCTTAAATAGAATACTTTGAGTTCTAAATCACTTTCAAAACTTATTTTCTATCATCATAATCAAAAATCACTTTCATCTCATAATAAAAACTTTATTCCATTCTTCTTAAAAATACTTTAAATCTCAAATCACCTTTAAAAACTCATTTTCTATTTCTTTTGCCAAAAATCATCCTTTTGTCAATAACAATTGTTCCTTTCTATTTCCATTTTTATAAATCCTTATTTCATTTCTTTGTCACAAAAATCAATTAATTTGTAATTAATAAAATATTAATGACTTGATTTCCCCTAGTATGCACAAGGTGGCCGTGAACCACAAAAGGTCTTTGAACCCAAAATTTCTTTCCTTTTCCAATATTAATACTTTATTCACATTCTTGTTACAAAATCTATTAAGTTCACCATTAAATAAATATTTCTGTCTTGGATACCCCTATTTTGGGCTTAGAGGCCGTGAGCCTTAAGTGGTCTTTGGAACCAAAATCATTTCCTTTCCTTGTGATTCATATATACAACATATATCAATTATCTTAGTTCTATTATAACAATTTCATACATACTATGAACATCACAATAAGCATCCAATAATCAATCACAACATCAACATCATACTATCAAAATCATACATCACATATAGCTAATAAGCAACCATAATAAATATTATGCATACTATTCAAACTATAAATCACATAAAGCAATCAAACACAAATAAGTAAAATTATACAATAAGTGAATAAATCCTCACATGGATTATTCACACATACACACACAATTCATTCCTCACCACCATGGATGGTTGATGAAGTTAATCTCCCTCTTACCTTAGATGATGATCTAAAGCTCCTTGTTGTCCTCTTTGAGTGAACTTCTACCACCACCAAGTTGCTCCTTAAAACAAAGCAACATACATAAATTAACATCTAAGGCATAACTAAGATGACCATGGATTCAAATCATGGTTTAGAACTTTGAAATGAATTTTAGAAAAGATGATCAAGAACTTCATCTAAAAACCATTAAACTTGAGCTTAGAAAAATGCTTGAAGATGATGGATTTAGAAGAAAGTCCCAACATGAAAGTTTCTTGGATGGATGTCTAGATGTAAGATCTATGGTTGTCTTGAATTAAAAGAGATTGGATGTAAATATTGGTGCTTTGGCCGTGGAGTCTATGGAGAGAAAAGGTGAAGGAATTCTTGTATTTGGCTTCTTGGTTTATGACAAGATGGTAAGGGATAATCTAAGTTACAAACTTAGCATCTAAGGCTAGCTTGGTCGTAAGCTCATCCAAGGGAAAAGGTGAGAGATTTTTGTGTTTAATTTTTTGGTTCTTTGATAAGAATGGTAGAAAGACGAATAAGTGTAGGAACTTAGCTCTCTAAATAGTCATAACCATGGCACACAAAGGAGAGAAATGTGAGAGCTTTCATGCAAGAGTAAGATGGAAAAGAACAAGATAGAAACTATAGCCCTCCTATTTATAAGCTTCATGAAAAAGATGAAAGCTTAGGATATTTTGATCAAGATATTTAGCTAAGCAAGATATTTTCTTAACCAAAATATCTACCCAAAAATATCTATTCAAAATATTTAACCTAAATATCTAACCAAAATATCTAACCAAGATATTTAATCAAGATATTTTCAAGAAGATATTTTACCAAGATATTTATCAAGAATATATTTACCAAAGATATTTTCAAGAAAGAGTATCCAACTTCTCTTCTACTTCCTCCAAGTTTAGCCACCAAGAAAGTTTCTCCATTGGTCCACCAAAAACAAGCCTCTATTGTTGCCTTTTCAATAACTTAGCTAGGAAGCATGCTCTCCTATTGGTTCAAACATAAAGCTTGTCATGATTAACTTCCAAGATATTTTTCGGTATACTTTAACCAATGGATAATAATTACTGTTATAAAGTCAGTGTCTATTATCTAATAGATAATAGAATGTATCTAGATTTTCTCTTATTCTACAAGCTTCTAGATCATGACACATAGAGTCGCCAGGTATCTCTGCTTCACCATTAAGCTTCCTTCCTATTGGTTCTTTATGGTGAGTCACTATGGAGGTTTCTAGAACAGGTGAGTCAGCATGGCGAGTCGTAGCGCCGAGTCACTAGTTGAGTCACTAAGAGAACCTTCTGGAACGTGTGACTCACTATGGCGAGTCACAGGGTGAGTCACTAATCTACCACATTCTAGAACATGGCAAGTCATCGTTCTATAAGCTTCCAGAACACAATGAGTCATAGGGTGAGGTGTCCAACTACTATTGGTCCGTTACGATAAGTCACAGCTGCAATTGTTGATTATTTCCTCACTAGTCTACACATAAAGCAAGTACTCAAGTACCCGATGACTAGGCACGTGACTAGGCTCATGACTCTTCACTTTCTAGAATCGTCCAATGAGATATTTTCAAGAAAGATATTTATCGGTAGCTATTGTCCAATGGACAGAAGCTACACTATAAAAGAAAATTTCTTAAATTGTTTTTGGTTATGGGTTTAGTAAGCTCTCCTGGTCCCGAATCAATAATCCAAAATTTTTCGGTCCCGAAAAAGTTTTGTTTTTTCGAGTCCATCCCGGGTCCACATATAGCTCGAAGTAATATTAAAATAAAAATAAATCAAATTATTCACAAAATCACAAAATCAATCCAAAATATCTAAAATATACTAAAAAAAATTCAAAATATCTAAAATATATTAAAATATTCAAAATATCTCAAAATATTTAAAATATATTAAAATACTCACAATATCTAAAATATATTAAAATATTCAAAATATCTAAAATATCACAAAATTCATAAAAACCACATATAATAAAATATTAAAAATATCTAAAAACAAGAAATTTCATAAAAACTGTTACAACTCTCTCCCTCTAAAAAGAATTTTGTCCTCGAAATTTGTCATACCTTTAATCAAACGTAGATATTATTGCTTTATTCAGTCTTCAAGTTCCCATGTATGCATCTCCAATCACCTCATTCCAGATTACTTGCAATTTCCTTTCCTTCGTATTGCTTCACTCTTCTGCCTTTGCTCTTAACAGAATGTGTCTTACAAATCAAGTTCTCTTTTAACAGTACTGTATTTGATACTACGACATAGATTAGATCAGGAATATTCTTTCTTGTAATTGTGGTACTTGGAAAACATTATGAAAGTTAGAAACAAAAGATAGTAAAACTATCTGATGTGTTACTAGACATATCCAACAAAGAATTTGATATAGCCCGATTTTAGGAATGAATTTTCTGGAAATTCTAAATTTTATTGGAACAATATACATGATATGGTTAGAAGATAATCAATCCATTTTTTTAAGATTACGTCTATTTATAAAAGAGATAAACAAATCAAATTAACAGAAAAGATTTGGTCTTTAATAGAAACAGGATAATTTAAGCAACTGAATAGTAATAATAGGTTTAGTACTAGAATTAGAAATAACCAGGTTAAAAGATAACGACGACACAAATAACTTTAATTAATCCACACAGTCATATTCCATAAAAGAATGTGTTACCCCCAGAATTATACAGTATAGTTAAACAATCACCTCCTGTGGCACAGTCTCCCTTGTTTAGGTCTTCAGTTCGGGATGCTTCTGCTCCATTCAGGGTATCGACTTCCCCTTTTACTTAAGATTCTAAAGCACGTTTAACACAAATAGAAGATTTCATTATTATCATTGCACAATTTCTGGAGACGTGTCTGGGCTTCCTGCACTTGAAACAGATTCTTTCCTTGGACATACAGTGCTTTGTTGCGTGACCTTTTACACACTTCTTACATATTTGTAAAGGTGCCACCGTCTGACTTGGTTTACTGCTACAAGCACTTCCTCTACATGGTTGCTGCTGTTGTTGACTTCCCGGTAATCGTGAATACGTTTTCCGCTTAAACCGATTAGCCTTTCTATTATTCCTCCTTTGGAACTTAGGCAGTCCAAAGTTACCCCAAAACTAACTTTTCTCTAACAGATTCTAAACCTTGACTTCTAATTCTTGCTGTTGCGCGGCCTTCTACTCCTATTGTACTGATGCATCAGCTATTCTCCACATTGCTTCCACAGTTGCAGTTTTATTATTGGCGTTATGTCTCACTTCCATACGCTTATGTCTACCAAGAACCATTGCCTTTCTTCAAAGACAGATAAATCAAAACACAATGGAAACCAAAAGTAACCATCTCAAACAATATAGTCTCCTTTCAGAAACCAAACATAGAGAAACACACAACACAACAAGACAAACCTAACCACAGAACCCCAAAAAGACCCTAACCGTGCTCTAATACTAACTAATGTAACACCCTCTGTAGGACATTACATTTTATACTACAAACTTACGAAACTATAATTAAATTGTAAAATATTTAATATTATAAAATATGAGTTATAAAATTTCTTTCATTGATAACTTAAACTTACCAAAGATATAGAAAATACTTAAAATATTTTGAACTAATTGAAACACATTACTTATGACACATAATATCCAACAACATTAAAATAACTATATCATACTTATTCTTGACAAAACATAATTTTGAACTTATATACTCAAAAAGAAAATAGTAGTAACCCTATGACAAGTCCCACTCAATAGCATGGTAATAGACTTGACACAACTCTAAACATCCACATCCAGATGGATACGCCAAATGACGAAACCTTCACAGCACTACTTCCTACCGAAAACCAAGAAGATCTCCGCTTCGCATCCACCACGATCTTAACAGAACATAAACATAAAACAAAATAAGACAATGAAAAGGTGAGATCCCCTACATCACATACCTGCATAGCAGTGGAGAAACAATATGAATGACAATAATGCCATTCAAACACAGAGTAACAAGTATATTCATGTTATCAAGTAACAGATAATTTAATACAGATAATTCAATAGAGGCTTCTACAAATATACTTAACAAATAATATAAATATAATAGAAATCGCAAATATAGTCATACTATCAATTAATAAATAACTTCCACAAACATATATCACAACAATATTGATATCAACATTACTACGACTATAAATATCAATGATATGTATACTAACTATGCATATGCACAATGCACCAGTTCCTACTCCATGGAGTTAAGACACAAATCGGAGAGAATGATTAGGGAGTACATATCTGCATATCGTCAGCCTTAGTGCTATATATTTCCTCAATTTTTGTACATGATGGCTTATGCAAGATACTATTCACCAGATCATGAAAAGAGTAGCGACTCCATCGATATCGTCGGTGCATTTGCATCGGATACTATGGCGCAAAGGTGCTACCATCTAGGCACATATGACATTTCGCACCTCAACGCCTCCAAGATCAATAACTGATCGTAGCTATACAATTCTCACCCGCACAAAGGTACAATTCAACTCCTAGGCCACAGGCCTTAACATAGTCCACTAGACTTTTCCAATGCATGATCACTAATTCAATGCATAAACACAAGCCATAACAACCACCGACTATATAATGTCTAATGCATGATAACTCAATACAAACTTCCATTTGACTATTCCCAATAATATTAGAACAACTGCCCATATAATTGTCTAATACTATTAGATCAATGATATTATATAACCGCCCATATAATTACATAATACCATTAATACATTCGGGTCCAGTATGTCACAACCTGACAATAAACTTACTGTATTTTCAATTGCATATCATTTTTATCACGTTTTCACAATTGCGTAACAATCTAATTACGTTTTTACATCGCATAATCATTTTTCACATTTTCTCAATTGCGTGAAAATATTTAAACATTTTCTAAATCGCGTAGCTAAAATATCCACGTTTTTGAAACGCGTAAGGTTTTTCTATTATTTTTCACTGCATAAAATATTTCTTGACGCTTTAAATTCTATTTTGAAACTTTCTAAGTTTAAAATATAAATTGGACTTCTAAATCCCATTTTTCTCATTAAAACTCCTCTAAGTAATAATTTCTGATGTTCCCCAAAAATATGTATTATTTTAATTTATTGAAAACTTTTTCTAAAATCCTCTTAAATAGAATACTTTGAGTTCTAAATCACTTTCAAAATTTATTTTCTATCATCATAATCAAAAATCACTTTTATCTCATAATAAAACTTTATTCCATTCTTCTTAAAAATACTTTAAATCTCAAATCATCTTTAAAAACTCCTTTTCTATTTCTATTGCCAAAAATCATCCTTTTGTCAATAACAATTGTTCCTTTCCATTTTCATTTTTATAAATCCTTATTTCATTTCTTTGTCACAAAAATCATTTTAATCTATAATTAATAAAATATTAATGACTTGATTTCCCCTAGTATGGACTAGGTGGCCGTGAACCACAAAGGGTCTTTGAACCCAATTTTTTTTTCCTTTTCCAATATTAAAACTTTATTCAAATTCTTGTTACACAATCCATTAAGTTCACCATTAAATAAATATTTTTGTCTTGGATACCCTTATTTTGGGCTTAGAGGTCGTGAGCCTCAAGTGGTCTTTGGAACCAAAATCATTTCCTTTCCTTGTGATTTGCATATACAACATATATCAATTATCTTAGTTCTATCATAACAATTTCATACAAATTATGAACATCACAATAAGCATCTAATAATCAACCACAACATCAACATCATACTATCAAAATCATACATCACATATAGCTAATAAGCAACCATAATAAATATTATGCATACTATTATAACTATAAATCACATAAAGCAATCAAACACAAACAAGTAAAATTATACAATAAGTGAATAAATCCTCACATGGATTATTCACACATACACACACAATTCATTCCTCACTACCATGGATAGTTGATGAGGTTACCTTAGATGATGATCTAAAGCTCCTTGTTGTCCTCTTTGAGTGAACTTTTACCACCACCAAGTTGCTCCTTAAAACAAAACAACATATAAAAATTAACATCTAAGGCATAACTAAGATGACCATGGATTCAAATCATGGTTTAGAATTTTGAAATGAATTTTAGAAAAGAAGATCAAGAACTTTACCTAAAAACCCTTAAACATAAGCTTAGAAAAGTGCTTGAAGATGATGGATTTAGAAGAAAGTCCTAGCATGAAAGTTTCTTAGATAGATGTCTAGATGTAAGATCTATGGTTGTCTTGAATTAAAAGAGGTTGCATGTAAATATTGGTGCTTTGGCCGTGGAGTCTATGGAGAGAAAAGGTGAAGGAATTCTTGTATTTGGCTTCTTGTTTTATGACAAGATGGTAAGGAATAATCTAAGTCACAAACTTAGCATCCAAGGCTAGCTTGGCCATGAGCTCATCTAAAGGAAAAGGTGAGAGATTTTTGTGTTTAATTTTTTGGTTCTTTGATAGGAATAGTAGAAAGACGAATAAGTGTAGGAACTTAGCTCTCTAGATGGTCATAACCGTGGGACACAAATGAGAGAAATGTGAGAGCTTTCATGCAAGAGTAAGATGGAAAAGAACAAGATAGAAACTATAGTCGTCTTATTTATAAGCTTTATGAAAAAGATGAAAGCTTAGGATATTTTGATCAAGATATTTAGCTAAGCAAGATATTTTCTTAACCAAAATATCTACCCAAAAATATCTAATCAAATTATCTAACCCAAATATCTAACCAAAATATCTAACCACGATATTTAATCAAGATATTTTCAAGAAGATATTTTACCAAGATATTTATCAAGAAGATATTTACCAAAGATATTTTCAAGAAAGAGTATCCAACTTCTCTTCTACTTCCTCCAAGCTTTAGCCACCAAGAAAGCTTCTCCATTGGTCCACTAAAAACAAGCCACTATTGTTGACTTTTTAATAACTTAGCTAGCAAGCATGCTCTCCTATTGGTTCAAACATAAAGCTTGTCATGATTAACTCCCAAGATATTTTTCGGTATACTTTAACTAATGGATAATAATTACTGCTATAAAGTCAGTGTCTATTGTCCAATGGATAATAGAATGTACCTAGATTTTCTCTTGTTCTACAAGCTTCTAGATCATGACATATAGAGTCACAAGGTGTCTGCTTCACCATTAAGCTTCCTTCCTATTGTTTCTTTATGGTGAGTCACTATGGAAGTTTCTAGAACAGGTAAGTCAGCATAGCTAGTCGTAGCGCTGAGTCACTACTAGAACGTGTGACCCACTGTAGCGAGTCACAGGGTGAGTCACCATTCTACCAAATTCTAAAACATGGTGAGTCATCGTTCTACAAGCTTCCAGAACACAATAGTCATAAGGTAAGGTTCTAAATCCTATTGGTCCATTACGATGAGTCACAGCCGCAACTGTTGACTAGCTCCTCACTGGTCCACACATAAAGCAAGTACTCAAGTACCCGATGACTAGGCGCGTGACTAGGCTCATGACTTGTCACTTTCTAGAATCGTCCAACAAGATATTTTCAAGAAAGATATTTATCGATAGCTATTGTCCAATGGACAGAAGCTACACTATAGCAGAAAAATTCGAAAACTGTTTCCGGTTCTAGGTTTAGTAAGCTCCCTCAGTCCCGAATTAATAATCCAAAATTTTTCAGTCCCAAAATTTTTTTATTTTTCTGGGTCCGCCCCGAGCCCACATATAGCCTGAAATAATATTAAAATAAAAATAAATCAAATAATTCACAAAGTCACAAAATCAATCCAAAATATATTAAAATATTCAAAATATCTTAAAATATCTAAAATTTATTAAAATATTCAGAATATCTAAAATATCTAAAATATAATAAAATATTCAAAATATTTCAAAATATCTAAAATATCACAAAATTCATAAAAATAACATATAACTGAAAAGCAAGAAATTTCGGGGTGTTACACCTACCACCAGCAGTCCGTGCCTTTTTGGGAATCGAACCCGTGACCTTGGCTCTGATACCACTTGTTGGATTGAGTGCTTAAAAGAAATGTTAGGCCAAAAAGACAGTTAGTTATTGAAGAGTAAGTCAAAGAGCTGCTCAGTGCTGACTTCATCAAGGAAATAACTTACACAACTTGGATATCTAATGTAATCATGGTGAAGAAATTGAATAGCAAGTAGAGGATGTATGTGGATTACATGGACTTAAACAAAGCCTGCCCTAAGGATCCGCATCCGCTCCGCTACGTAGACAAATTGGTTGATAGTTCCTCCAGATTCTGTCTACTGTCTTTTATGGATGCATACTCTGGATACAATCAGATCCTGATGTACTCCAGAGATGAAGACAAGACCACTTTCATCACTGATAGGGTGAGTTACTGCTACAGGATTATGCCCTTTGGGGATGCCTTTACATCATTGAAGAATCTTATGTCCTCTCCCCCCACACTAACAATACTAGATCCCGGTGAGACACTGTACTTATACTTTTTAGTTCACAAAGAGGTTGTAAGTTTAGTATTGATCCGAGAGACAACAGAGGGGCAGAAGTCGGTCTACTTCATGAGCAAGGTGTTGCATGGCCTAAATCTCTGCTATCATAAAATTGAAAAGGTTGTATTCACACTTATCACCACGGCCAGAAGATGCAGACAGTACTTTCAGTGTCATCCCGTGGTGGTGAGGAGGGACCAACTTATATGTTAGATACTGCACAAGTTAGACCTAGCAAGAAGAATGATCACTTGGTCTATTGAACTTTCTGAGTTGGGAATAATATATGAGCCCGGGTTAGCAATAAAGGCTTAGGCGCTCTTGGACTTCTAGGCAGAACTCACATTGGACCCCGGCGACCCCGAGAGAATTTCTTGGACCATATTTGTTGATGGCTTCTCAAACCCCAAGGGAAGTGGTGCCATCGTGATTTTGAAAAATTCTGAAGGGGTAACAATTGAGAATTCCCTGAAGTTCGAGTTTTCCACCTTAAAAAATCAAGCGAAGTACAAATCATGCATCGGCAGACTAGTAATGGCTAAGGACGTGGGAGTGATGTGTGTGAAACAACATCATATTTTGTTCATGTGTTTGCATGCATTTTTATACATTCTAGGTATTTTAGTTTTCCTTTTTGTTTGTCTTTCCCTTTAGTTCGGATAACTGCGGTGTTTTTGGTGTTATTGTGCAGGATTGGTGCTTAATTAGCCTTGAAATGGATGGAAAGCTTGCACAATTGAAGTTGGAGCTTAAAGGGTAGCAATTTAGGACAAAAAGCTCATTCCAGAGAGTTCCACGGCCTGCCCGTGGCCTGAACCACGGCCATGGATCGAGCAGCTACGTGAAAAAGCAAAAGGGGAAGTCCAGAGACAACCATGGCCTGGTCGTGGTGGCCACCACGGCCGTGGTTGAGAGTCTGGTTGAGAACTCTAAGTCCAGAACTGACCACGGCCTGGCCGTGGTACCCACCACGACCGTGGTTCGGTGTGCGTGTCAGATTTTTAAGTCTGTTTTTCTCTTTTCTGATGGGCTTGAACCAGTTTTAACCCATGGGATATATATAGATGTTCTGAAGACAACATTAGGGTTCGAATTTGGTTTGGAAGGAGGCACATTGGAGGCTCTTGATCTTCATCTTCCTCTCTTCTCTCTAGGATTACAGGTTTAGATGTTCTTGGAACTTGATTTCTGGTTTCTTCTTCTCCATGTCTGAGTAGTTCCTTTTGTTTCTAGGATTGGGCAATGCCCTTTGATACATTGATGATGATTAATTGATATTGTTTACCCCTTTTATTAATCTTGAATATTGTTGATTCAATCCTTATTGCGATTATTCATGTAAATTTGCTGGCCACTTATTTGCATCTCATAGATATCTAGGGACGTACTGAAAGGTGAACCTAGGTGTTGGAACTATAAGAATTGAACTTAAGGTTTAAATCACGAGAGTAGGTTTAGCCTTTCGAGGATTAATGAATTACCAAAAAGCGTAATGGGTTCAATTTAGATTCAATTACCACGAGAGTAGGAATCGGTTTAATTGGGCACGGTTCTTGTATCTTGAAAGGGAACATTAACTAATTTAGGGTAATTCACCTTCAATTGAATTTCAAGTGTTAATAAGAGGATTGTCAATTAGGAGTCTTGTATCATTGTGGTTAACCCCAATCCTGGAAGCTTTCTTGAATCTGAAATTTTTTCCTTAACAATTTCTGTTTTTGATCTCAACCTTGCATTTTAATTTTTATTTATTTAACTGTTTGGTTACTACGTTCTTATCACTCCACAATTACATTCCTTTTGTTTAATTTAATTGAATTAATTAATTAATTGGTATTCATAGACATAGTCCCTGTGGATTCGATCTTTTTATTACTTGACGACGAAACCGTACACTTGCGGATTTCACCCCAATCAAGTTTTTGGCACCGTTGCCGGGGACTGTGTTCTTCTTGAATATCAGTTAAATTTTTAATTTAATTATTTTAAACCTTTTTACTACTTTCTTGTTTTCTCTTTGAGTGTCTACAAGTAATTCTCTTGTTTATGCGAAGAACTAGATGTTTTGGGACTCTTGAAAAAGCTGATCCTGAAATTGAAAGAACTCTTCGCAGAAGGAGAAGACAACAAAGCCAAAGAGCAAGAGATAGACTTGAGCCAACGCTTGTCATGGCTGCACCTGCTGATAATAGACCTCTTAAAGAGTATGCAACCCCAATGCTCGGGTTTGCATTCGGGAATTGCTCGGCCAGACATTGAAGCTAGACAGTTCACCATACCACCCGCTTTACTCACCATGATAAGGCAGAACCAGTTTGGAGGATCGCCATCAGAGGACCCAAACGATCATGTGGATATGTTCTTGGAATTCTATGAGACCCTCAAGATTGAAGGTGCCTCTGTTGATGCTATTCGCCTTCGCCTATTTCCATTATCATTGAGAGATAGAGTTAAGGCTTGGTTGAGGTCAATTCCCGCTGAGACCATCACTTCTTGGGACCAATTGGAGCAAACTTTCTTGAACAAATTCTTTCCACCATCCAAGACTGCTCATCTGAGGACCCAAATCACAAGCTTTGTTCAGAAAGATGGTGAATCATTGTCGGAAGCTTGGGATAGATATAAGGCTTTGCTGGAAGCCTGCCCACACCATGGGTTAGAAAAATGGTTGATTGTCCACACCTTCTATAATGGGCTAGAATATTCTTCGAAGGTGTTTCTAGACTCCGCAGCTGGTGGAGCTTTGATGAATAGAAGACTGACAGAAGCCTATGAGATCATTGAGAGTGTTGCCACAAATCATCACCAATGGGCAAATGAAAGAGGTAATAACCCGAGAAAACTCTCGGGAGGTAAGTTTGAGGTAGACGGAGTTGATTTAATTATGTCAAAATTTGATTCTTTGAATAAACATTTTGATATGCTTGAAAAGGCTCATGTAAATGCCATAGGTGCCTCTAACAATTTTTGTGAGATTTGTGGAGCACAGGGACACATAGGTGTTGAATGCCAAGTTGGAATTGGCTCCTTACAAGGTGCACCGGTGGAGCAAGTGGAATCATGCCACAATTTCTATGACTTCAACCAAAAGGGGAGAAATGATCCATATTCTCAAACTTACAACCCCAGTTGGAAGTCACATCCCAACTTCTCCTACTGGAATAATCAACACTAAGCAGGGCAAGGTAGTGGTAAACCCTCTTCTGGACTCCAACAGGTACAAAACTCTAAACTTGAGTCTCTTCTTGAGAATTTTGTTGAGAGTCAAGCTAAGCAAAATGAGGAGTTTAGGCAACATGGGCAAGTTGTGACTGAGGCCATTAAAGAGTTGTCATCTAAAGTTGAAAATTTGGCCATTCATAATAAATTGTTAGAAACTCAGATTGCCCAACTTGCAGGCACTTCACATAGGCAACAAGGTAAATTTCCTGGTCAGCCTGAAATGAATCCAGGTAATGAACACTGCATGTCTGTTAGTTTGAGAAGTGGTAAGAACCTAGAGGATCCCAAGGATAAGGAGGTTAGTGACAAAGATGAGGGGAATGAGGAACAAGACACTAAGACACAACCTTTAGAGGAAGATGAAAATAATGAAAAGGTGTCTAAATATGTACCCCCTGAACCATACCAACCCCCAGTGCCATTCCCTCAAAGATTAGCTAAGGCCAAGCTAGATATGCAATTTGGGAGGTTCCTAGAGGTCCTTAAGAAATTGTACATTAATGTACCCTTCACTGAGGCGTTGAAACAAATGCCTACCTATGCTAAGTTTCTTAAGGACATTTTGTCTAATAAGAGAAAGCTTAATGAATATGAGACCGTAGCTTTAACTGAGGAGTGTAGTGCTTTAATTCAAAATAAATTACCTCCTAAGCTAAAAGATCTAGGTAGCTTCTCTATTCCTTGCTTGATTGGTAACACAAATTTTGATAAAGCTCTGTGTGACTTAGGGGCTAGTGTCAGTCTTATGCCCCTTTCTTTGTGCAAGAAGTTGGAGGTGGGTGAGCTGAAACCCACAACTATTTCACTCCAGTTGGTGGATTGGTCCGTCAAGTACGCCGTTGGCATCTTGGAAGATGTTCCTATTAGAGTGGGTAAGTTTTTTATACCTGTTGATTTTGTTGTGCTTGACATAGAAGAAGATGCTAAAATACCGCTCATACTTGGGCGACCATTCCTCGCCACTGGAAGGGCAATTATTGATGTCCACGAAGGGAAATTGACTTTGCGATTGAATAATGAGGAAGTAGTTTTTAATGTTTTCAATTCTGAAAAAAATCTTAATTCCTCTAATTCATGTAATCGCATAGATGCTACTGATGATGTGGACAGAGTTGTACTTTCAGATATGCAGGAATCTGTGACTCATGCTGTATTAGAGGAGACCTTGCCCAAGGTTGCTTCCAAGTTCGAGAAGGTCAAGCCCTGCAAGAAAGGACCAAAGAAGTGGGATGACAAATGTGTTAAGAAGCGTGAATTTAAACCAGGGGATAAAGTTCTTGTTGATAACTCGCTTCCACATTTCTGTCCAGGTAAGTTTTGGTCGAAATGGTCTGGACCATATGAGATTGTTCGAGTCTTATCCTATGGTGTGCTTGAGGTGAAGATAGAAGGCCAGAAGACATTTCTAATAAACGGCCAGAGAGTGCAACACTATGAAGATGGAGTGGGGACTGAATACCACTCTATTGACATCACCTGAGCATAGAACAAACTCACAGTCAAGCTAATGACTATAACTTAGTGCTTCTTGGGAGGCAACCCAACATTCTATCTCTTTTCCTTTATTTTCTTATTTTTATTGATTAACACTTTTTTTATTTTTGCTTCTTAGTTAGCTATTGTTGAGTCGGCTTTGGTGCCTCCCTGAGTTCGGAGCCTTTGTAGGGGGATGTATATAGTTGTCAACCACAAAAAAAATAGAGTTTTAGACCGGATATTCGAGTTCATGGCTACACGTCTCCTTTTTCCACCACCGCAGTGAGTTCTTTTCATTTATTCCTTCCATGGTTTTAGATTTTTACATTGGGGAAAATGTAAGGTCTAAGCTTGGGGGTATTTATTTTTCATTTTTATTTTTATCTTCATTATCATGCATTCCGATATCTCATTTTGCATTGCATTTTCTTGTTGCATTTTCACACCATCTTATATTTCTGCTTTTTGGTTGAACCTTGTCCCCCTCTCTTTTGGAGATTTTGAGATGATAATTGATTTGGAACCCAATTTATTGATTCTTGTGGTAGGCAACAGGCATTGTCTTTAATTGATAGTGGAGGTGATTTCTTGATAGTTGATAATTAGCATATGTTCTCTGAATTTGTGCTTCTCATTGATTTTTGAACCTCTAAAAGTGAGTTTTGAGCTTGTATGGGATTTATTCACTATATGATTTTTCATCCCATTCTTTGTGTTGAGTGGTCATTCCTCATTGATTTTGTGCTCTAGAACTTGATTTGAAACCATTTTAAGGCAAAATCTTGGTTTGCATGCTTGAATGTGATTAAGGCATCTTAGGTATTTTTCTGGCCTTCTGAATTTGTTACACTTTCATCCACTAGTTGCCCATTTTGAGCTTATTGTATAATTGTTTTCTTGATACCTATGATGATACATTGTCAGTGATCATTTAGAATATTGAATGGAGCAATCTGAGTTTGAATGTTGTATTGGGAATCATGTGTTTTGAAAATGAGGTCTCTCCCCTCTAAAAAAAATGAGGAAAAAGGGAAAACAAAATAAAAGAAAAGCTTGAGATGAAAGCTTGAAAAGAAAGGGAGAAAATGTGGAATTATGCCTTGATTGAAAATTATCTTTGCTCCATGTATGTTCTATTAGGTTTCTTGTGCTTGTTGAAAATGTTGTTAGCCCTTTGTGCATACCCTCCTTTCTTTATCCTTCCTGACATCATTCCCATGGCCCCATTATATCCCTTGAAAGACCTTTTGATTCTTGCATTCATGCTGATTATTAGTGGAAATTTGGTTTCTTATCAAGCTTATGGAAGTGCATTTTCTTTGAGGAATATTGAGCGCATTGTCTTCATCCTTAAACACTTTGAGTGTGTTAGTTGAGTGATCCTAATTTAGTGAGGAGCATGAGTTCTGAGAACTTTAGCCTTTAATTGGACTTGATTTTGATTACCTCTCTAATTCTTGGTTTGTCTTTGCCTATTGCTTGGTTAGATGTTTTCTCGGGTTCCTCATTCATTATTGTCTCAAAATCTCATTTCTTAGTTGGTCTTAGTTATTGCTTGGGGACAAGCAAAATCTTAAGCTTGGGGGTATTTTGATGTGTGTGAAACAACATCATATTTTGTTCATGTGTTTGCATGCATTTTTATACATTCTAGGCATTTTAGTTTCCCTTTTTGTTTGTTTTTCCCTTTAGTTTGGATAACTGCGGTGTTTTTGGTGTTGTTGTGCAGGATTGGTGCTTAATTGGCCTTGAAATGGATGGAAAGCTTGCACAATTGATGTTGGAGCTTAAAGGGTAGCAATTTGGGACAAAAAGCTTATTCCAGAGAGTTCCACGGCCTGCCCGTGGCCTGAACCACGGCCATGGATCGAGCAGCTACGTGAAAAAGCAAAAGGGGAAGTCCAGAGACAACCACGGCCTGGCCGTGGTGGCCACCACAGCCGTGGTTGAGAGTCTGGTTGAGAACTCTAAGTCCAGAACGACCACGGCCCTGGCCGTGGTACCCACCACGCCGTGGTTCGGTGTGCATGTCGATTTTTAAGTCCGTTTTTCTCTTTTCGATGGGCTTGAACCACTTTTAACCCATGGGGTATATATAGATGTTCTGAAGACAACATTAGGGTTCGAATTTGGTTTGGAAGGAGGCACATTGGAGGCTCTTGATCTTCATCTTCCTCTCTTCTCTCTAGGATTACGGGTTTAGATGTTCTTGGAACTTGATTTCTGGTTTCTTCTTCTCCATGTCTGAGTAGTTCCTTTTGTTTCTAGGATTGGGCAATGTCCTTTGATACATTGATGATGATTAATTGATATTGTTTACCCCTTTTATTAATCTTGAATGTTGTTGATTCAATCCTTATTGCGATTATTCATGTGAATTTGCTGGCCACTTATTTGCACCTCATAGATATCTAGGGACGTACTGAAAGGTGAACCTAGGTGTTGGAACTATAAGAATTGAACTTAAGGTTTAAATCACGAGAGTAGGTTTAGCCTTTCGAGGATTAATGAATTACCAAAAAGCGTAATGGGTTCAATTTAGATTCAATTACCACGAGAGTAGGAATTAGTTTAATTGGGCACAGTTCTTGTATCTTGAAAGGGAACATTAACTAATTTAGGGTAATTCACCTTCAATTGAATTTCAAGTGTTAATAAGAGGATTGTCAATTAGGAGTCTTGTATCATTGTGGTTAACCCCAATCTTGGAAGCTTTCTTGAATCTGAAATTTTTTCCTTAACAATTTTTGTTTTTGATCTCAACCTTGCATTTTAATTTTTATTTATTTAATTGTTTGGTTACTACGTTCTTATCACTCCACAATTACATTCCTTTTGTTTAATTTAATTGAATTAATTAATTAATTAGTATTCATAGACATAGTCCCTATGGATTCGATCTTTTTATCACTTGACGACGAAACCGTACACTTGCGGATTTCACCCCAATCAGGGAGCAGCTAAGATCACACTTTGCAGCGACTCATAACTTGTGACTTCCTAGATGCGAGGTGATTATCAGGCCTAGAAGCCTCTCCTTTAGACATACTTAGCCAAAGTCCAAGATCTCCTTAAGAACTTTCAAGATGCCAAGATAAAGCATATTCCCAGGGAGCATAACTCTAGGGTGGACCTCCTATCTAAACTGGCCAGTACTAAGAGCCCAGGCAGCAACCGCTCTGTAATCCAAAAGACCCTTGTTCATCCATCCATCTCGAACATAGCCATTTTGTAGGTAGAAAGTGTGGAGCGTACTTGGCTCACCCTAATAATGGAGTACTTGCAATCCGGAACCAGATCCGACAATCTAAAGGAAGCCTACAAGCTTGTCAGAACCGCAGTCCAGTACACGATCTACAATGAAGAACTATACTGTTGTGGTTTCTTTTTACCTCTCCTCAAGTGCCTCACATTAGAGGAAGTAGAATATGTTCTAGACGAGATCTATTAGGGGAGTTGTGGATATCACTTGGAGGAAAAGCCTTAGCTTTAAAAGCACTCAAGGCCAAATACTATTAGCTAACAATGGAAGCTGACTCCTTTGCACATGTTCGAGTTTGTGATAAATGCCATCGAAACTCAAATCATTATCAAGCTCCATCTGAAGAATTGTCCACAATATTCATACCCTGGCCATTCTATAGATGGGGTATAGACATTCTGGGTCCTTTCCCTCAAGCACCTAGACAACTAAAGTACTTAGTGGTGGTCATGCACTCCTACACTGGCATCTATTTCAAACATGTCATACTTAGGAAAATTTTGCTGCATATAACATAACATATTATACAAATCAAAAGTACGTATGTAATTTATTTAATAAATATATATTTATTTTAATTTATTTTAGCCAAAAGGGAATGTTAGACAGTCTCTTTATGAGCGAACTTAGAATTGCTTGTGATCTTAGGGTTCAGATAAGAGAAGCCCAGAGTTTATATGAGTTTTTGCAATTCTTAAAGGACCAAATCCTACAAGGAAATCAAAAGGATTTCATTATAGCAAAGGATGGAGCTTTTCAACATCAAGGTAAACTGTGTGTCCCTAAGGTTACATAATTGAGAGAGAGGATCTTAGAAGAAGCTCATAAAAGAAACTATATTATTCATCTTGGTGCAACTAAGATGTACTAAGACCTTAGCAAACTATTCTAGTGGCCTAGAATAAAAGTAAAAATTGCCAGATATGTAGCCAAATATCTAGTTTGGCAAAAGGTTAAAGTAGAGCACTAGAAATCAATAGCATTGTTGCAACCCTTAGATATCACTAAGTGGAAATGAGATCATATATCAATGGATTTTGTGATAAGACTACCTAGGACCCCATCTGGGTATTATACCACATAGGTAAAAGTGGATATACTTATAAAGTCTACCTATTTTCTCCCAATCAAAGCCAATTATCCATTGGCTAAGCTAGCTCAGTTGTATATTAGAGAGATAATGAGGTTATGTAACACCCTTGTGGAGATGTCATATTTCTGATGCAATAAAAAAAAAAAACCTTACCCAAGTTGTAAAATGTTTGGTACATAAATAATATGGGTTGTAAAATTTTTCCTTTTATACATAATAACGTTAAATAAAATAACACAGAACATAAAATAAAACAAACCATTAGCACACACCATAATATACATATGATTTTGTTTTAAGTTGTACAAATAATTTATAACTATAAATATTTAATAAAGCAATAAAAGTCAGTACAATACTAAAACATAAAGTGCTCAAGTGCACATCCAAGATTTCTAACCCTCTGAAGGATCACTCTCAGATGGATCATCGGATGACAAAAATTCAGGATGTCTCGCAGCTCTACGGACAGGAGTTCGTGTTGTCGACACACTACTGATCTTACTAGGCGCATGGAAAATTTCTCCCCAGTAACGCCTAAGAGTCAGCGACAACTCAAGATGTAAATACAGAGTAGTAGTAAAAATAGGCTCCCCATCAAACTCTCCACGTAAGGTCATAGTCAGACGTCCCACGTAGACTACTGATCCTCTATCCTCACACAGTCGCCAGGCCTCTGAACCTCCGTGAAAATTGAGTCTCACAAAACCAAGGAATCCAAGCAACGCCATAACCACAAAATCAATCCAGATGGTATGGGTGGTCTAACGGCTCGCCTTCCTCGAATTGGTCGCCCGGCTGTTGCTCCTCAGGGTACTGAACGTCAAGAGGTTGCTCATCTTCTTCTTCCTCAAACTCTTTACAGAATGTCACAATAATATAGAAATGCATACAAATAAAGAGGTGAGACGACCTACATCATTACTAGCATGGCAATAAAGAAAATGAAAATACAAACAGATATCACAGTTTAACACAATAATGCATACCATTACATCATATACAATACCTCAAATTAACACATCATACATGCTCTCACAAGATATAGTAAACATTTAAAATGCAAATCATAGATGCAAATGTATACAGACTCGTTCCTACTCCATGGAGCTGAACATAGACATCAGAGAGAATGATCCACAAGACCTATCAGTACCTCAGGCTACCCAACCAAACTATTACACTGTCCAACATCGTGTAAATAGCCCATAGTCCAAAATCGTCGTGTTGTTAGTACACAGTCCAAACGTTGTGCATAACAGACATTGTACTAGATAGTCTCGACAAAAATCTTGATTAAGAATAGCGTTTGTCGAGATCGTTAGTGTGTTGCCCGTTAGCACGACCCAGAGGAGCTACCAACTGTCCACATGTGGAATCCTCCGCACACTAATGCCTCCAAGATTCACTAATGAACCACACTACGCCTATCACACCCACAATACAGTGTAATTCATCTTGTCAGCCAATCGCTAATTCCAACCGAATTGACACAACACTCAATGCATGAACAAGAATTATAATTATAAAAATACCCTCAGTCTTAATATGTCACCATATTTACATAAATGCCCTCAGTCTTAACACTTCCAAATATAGTACGTCTCCACTTGACAGTACTATACCTCAACATATCTGGGTCCACCACTTTGGCCCGAAAGTAAAACTCATTGTTCCATTTAGTCGCGTAGAAATTTTATCGCATTTTCATAATCGCGTCGCTTTTACAAACGTTTTTAAATTGCATAAATATATTTTGACGTTTTTAAATGTCGCGTAACGTTTTTAAATTGTTTTCTCAATTGTGTAAGATTTTTAAATCGTTTTCTCAATTGCGTAAGATTTTTAAATCGTTTTCTCAATCACGTAGCTTAAAATTGTCATTTCAAAATATGCATAAACTATTTCTAGTATTTTTCAAGTACGTAGAATATTTTCCTTATGTTTATAAATATATTATAAAACTTTCTCTTTTATTTGTTCTATTTTAGTAAATTTTGATAGCTTTTTGTCTAGAAAATTCATTAAATGAGATTTTCTATGTTTTTCTCTAAATACTACATATTTTAACTTTAACCATTATTTACACCTTGAAACTTGTTAACGTGCTTCAAAACTCAATGAGTGAGCTCTACGTTAGTATTTTTCAAGTGTTTGTTTTATTTCTTATTTATAACAAATTCTTCTAATTTAATATTCTAAAACTAAGTTCATTCATTTTATTTCCCAAAGATTCATTAAAAATTGAATTCTTTTGTAGATTAGTTGCTTAACCTACCTTAGAAAATAATTTTGGAAATTAAATATACATTGAATGGCATGTTGGCCGAATTCAACATATCCTTCACAAATGGTCATTAAATCATTTTCTACCTTCTAAACCAATTTCAAATTCATTGTTTTACCTAGATTCAATTAAATCTTTGTTTTAGAAAATCGTTGAGAACATTTTGGTTCTCTTTTTCTTGGAGAAGCCGTGAGCTTCTTTGGTGTTCTTTGGAACACTCATGCAATCCTTACATGTTATTCACATCCTACATTAATAGTCATACATCTTTAAACACATGCAATATATTTTAAAGCTATAAACATACATGCAAGTATAATCAATCACAAATAAGGAAAGCATTTAAACAAACAAGTGAAGGAATCCTTATGGATTCTTCATCACAAATACAACCACTTTCTCATTACCATACATGGTTGATGAGATCAAATCTCCCTCTTACCTTAAAGGAAGACAACTCCTTCTACTCTCCTCCTATGGTTTTCGTGTGACTTTCAAGAGAAACCTAACATGCTCAAACAAATTTTAAAGAGTCATAACTATAGGAGAAAAATATAAGCCATGGATCAATCATGGCTTAGAACTTAAAAAGTCAAGTTAGAAGTAAGAAACAAGAATCTTCACTTTGTAGGAAAAATCTCCAAAGTGATTTTCCAAGTTCAAGATGAATTTTTTTGGAAGAACTCTCAACTAGAGATGTTCTTAGAATGTTATTTGGATTTGAGAAGTTGGGTTAGATGAAAATTTAGAAGGGTGGAAGTGTATGTTTAGGGTGTTGGCCGAATGGCTCTCAAAGAGCAACAATGGTGATTTTTGTTCTTGGTGTTATTGAAGAGAGAAAGTGTAAGCTTTAGTGATTTACTAGATGAAGTAAAATGAAGTGAAAAGCTCTCCTAATTCTACTTGGCCGTGGAGCTCTAAAGGAGGTGGCCTCCTTTGTTGACTTCTCCTAACTCCTCACAACCATAGATGTGATCAAGGGTGGATAACAAAGGCTTTGGCTCCAAGCTTGTTTCTATTTGGTGTAGAAAAACCAAGTCACCAAGTGACTAAGCCTTCTTGGTCCTTCTTGAAGAGCTCTAGCCGAATTGCTCCAAGGGAGAGCAAAACTTGGTTTTGGTTCATTTGGTTTCCTAGTTAGGTTTAGGCAAATCTAGTTAGGCTTCTTAGTTATCTAGCTAGTCACTTAGTTAGCTAGGATGACTAACCATTTCCTAGATTCCTCTAGAACCTTCTCTAACTAAAACCTAAATAGATAGCTAACTAGGTTTCCTTCATTTAGTTACTAAACAAACTTCCTATACTAACTTAGTTAAGTTTAAGTTAACTTGGTTAAGCTTTCTAGTTTAATCTTAACAAGTCCAACCACTTTTGTGGACTTGATTTCTATTGGTATAAAATGTTCAAGCCACTTTTGTTGACTGCATTTCATTAGCTTAGGATTTAATCTAACCAGAAACGTTGACTGGTTCACTAAACGCAGGTCCGACAGACTTTTTCAGGTCCATGGTCGTTTCAAAGCAGATTTCTATTGTTTTTGAGACAGTAGGTACTGTCAAATAAAATAATATTATAATAATATAAAATTATTTTATTGCACAATTAAATCCTAAAAATTAAAAGATTAATATGCATATCACTCGGAATTAGGTTTAGTAAGATCCCCCAGCTCCGAATAATTAAAATAAGATTTTCCCGGCCCGAATTATTATTTTCTTGACTCGGAGTAAATCACACAAAACACTCAAATACAATCACGAAACAGTCAAATAAATTTTATAACTTACAGAAAAATACAAAACAGTATATTTAGGATAATAATGTCATTTATCCAAAAGTTAGGGTGTTACAGGTTACATGGTGTACCATCAAATATAATTTCTAACAGAGACCTTAAATTTACCTCTAGATTTTGGGGAGCTGTTGGAACTAGATAGCATTTTAGTACAGATTACCATCCCCAAACAAATGGCTAAATAAAGATGACAATTGAAGGGCTACAGGATTTTCTTAGGGCTTATGTATTTGAACAAAAAGGGAATTAGGATAATTGCCTACCTTTAGTGGAGTTCACTAATAATAATAGTTACCATTCTAGCATTGGGATGACACCTTATGAAGCCCTATATGGTAGGAAATATAGGTCACCTTTGTGTTGGTTCGAGATGAGGGAGAAAACTCTATTGGGGCCCAATCTTATTCATACAACTTTTGAGCATATCAAAATGATCAGGGAAAAATTGCTCATTAATTGCTTTAAGTAGGCAGAAAAACTATGCTAATAAAAGGAGAAAGCCTCTAGAATTTAAAGAAGGAGAACATGTTTTCCCAAGAGTCACTCCTATAACATGGATTGGTAGAACCCTAAATTCCAAAAAAAAAATAATGAACCCTAGATTCCTCAGTTCTTTCTAAATTATTAAAAGAATAAGGCCAATGCTTATCAGATTGCACTTCCACCTAGCATGTCAAATCTTCATGATGTATTCCATGTCTCTCAACTCAAAAAATACTATTTCAATTCTTCACACATCATAAAAAATGAGTCGATGTAAGTAGCAGATGATTTAACATATAAAGTTAGACTTGTATAGATTGTAGATACTAAATGACTTCCCAAAGATTAAGATGAGTATATTATATGAACAACTTCATTCTTTCACTCCAATAGTGGTAGTCATCTGCGGTGAAGACAGGTGGTCTATTGATGGATTGATCTTCAATAATGTAGTTGTTGGGATTTGCCATTTTCTTTGTAGGACCTTTTCCTCTTTGCTTTTTAGATTGTCAACCCAGAAGCTAAGCTCTAATACCAATTGAAGGTGATAATAACACAATAAGAAGGGGTTGAATCATGCTTCTAACTTTTTCATCTTTTTTGGCAAACTCAAAAACTTCTCAAGTATTTCAACTTGGATAAATAGAATGTTAGATTCAAAAGCTTATGTAGTTGAGATGTATTGCTAAGGTGAATATAACTTAATTTTTAAAGAAGCTTAGATACTCTTTCTATAACTTAATAAAGTCAGTTTGATGTTCAGAAGATAGATATTCAACAAACAAAATATATCATAAATGCAAAGAGATGAGTTGAGAAGCATCACACATACATTTATACTAGTTTGGCCACTTGCTTACGTCTAGTCTCCCTTACAAACTACCAAGATTTTTATAGCACTAGTATTCTTTGATCCACCTTAACTTCTCCAAGCTAGATTACAAGTAGTCTTTGATCAACCTTAGCCTCTTCAAGTTAGATTCTCACAATGATCACTACCAAATTAGGTTACAAGTAAATGGGTAAGTGCTTGGCAATATAATAGTGCTTCTCTGCTTCTTCAATACAAGACCTTTTGTATTTATAGATTTTGAAATCTAGCCGTTGAAGCCTATCTAACAGTCTTCTGTTTGCAAGGATAATTATTGTTTTCTTGTCTTGTAGCGGTTAGGTAACCTTTGTTTAGGTTTTTGTCCTTTTGCCAGTGATAGAGAGAAGTTTCTGACTTCAAATGATTTCTAATATTGATCTTTCTAAACGTTGACTGTCGCTTCTTTCTTGAGTTCAGAAGATTCTTATGTTGCTTCTGTTCTAAGTTTAGAGCATGTTGACTTCAAAAATGAGAACTTTTCTTCTTTAAGAGCTTTAATATTGAGTCTTTAACAGAAAATTCCAACTCAATAGCTTTTCTTCTAAAACTCGAAACTTGAAGGGCTTTTTGCTATAGTGTTTCTCTTGGAGACTAAATCTTTGATTTGAGAGCTATTCTTCTCAGTTTTGTATATATCTCAGTTTTCTCTTGGGCATAAGGGAATTCATTATGAAGATGGTTCATATCCAAACCGAACTGAAAGCCCACCAAATTGACCTTAATGAAAAATTCATTGTTGAACATGCCCTAAACTGCCTACCTGCTGATTTCACACAAATTAAAACTACCCACAATACCATTGGTGAGAAATGGACTGTGAATGACCTCATTACCAAATGTGTTGCTGAAGAAGAGAAACTCAAGAAAGAAAAGAGTGACATAGCTTATTATCTGTCCATGGCAAACCCACTTCTGGTAAGGAAAATTGGAAATATACAAAGAGTGCATCTAATGCTTCTCATAGATATTGAGGTTCAAGGAAACCAGGTAAGAGTCAGTATCATAATGTAGGAGATCCTCAACCAACAATCGTTAAGTAGAGTATTTGTTGCTTTTGGTGTAAGGAGAAAGGGCATAAGAAAACTGATTGTAGTAAGTTCAAGGCTTGGTTAGAGAACAAGCATAAATCAGGAGGTAATAACTTAGCTTTTGTCTGTCTTGATCTAATCTAGTTGATGTTTCTATGGATTCTTGGTGGCTTGATAGTAGTTCCACAACCTATATTGTTGTGTCTTTACAGGGGTTCAGAAATCTGAGGGAGCCTAGTCCGAGGGAAAGCAAGCTAAGGGTAGGAAATGATCTTGAAGTCTTTGTAGAGAAAGTGGGAGACCTCAGCCTAGTTTTAGATTCTAGTTTTGAATTAATTTTGAAGGATACCTTTTATGTACCCTCTTTTAGGAGAAATTTGATTTTTGTTTCTTGTTTAGACAGACTTGGTTTCAATTTTATTTTTGGTGATAGGAAAATAAATATGATGTTGAATTCCCAAATTGTTGGTTATGGATCTTTAGTGGATGGTTTATATAAATTATTTTTGGCTTCTGATAATATTTCTTCATCTTTAGTTGTTGAGAATTCTGTTGTTAAAAGGTCTAAAGTTGAGGAAAAATCCTTTATGTTATGGCACAAGTGCTTAGGTCATATTTCTAGGGAAAGGGTTGAGAGGTTGACAAAGGCAAATTTCTATCTTCCTTGAATTTTGATGATTTGGATACTTGTGTGGATTGCATTAGGGGAAAGTTTACTAAGACCAAAAAGGTAGGTGTAACTAGAAGTTCAGATCTCTTAGAGATCATTCATACAGACATAAGTGGCCCTCTGACTTCTATAATTTGTGGTAACAGATTTTTCATTACATTCATTGATGATTTTTCCTAATATGGGTATCTTTATTTGATTAAAGAAAAATCTGAAGCACTTGAGAAATTTAAAATTTTTAAAACTGAAGTGGAAAAGCAATTGGGAAAAATGATCAAGATGGTAAGATCTGACCGTGTTGGAGAGTCTTATGGTAAATATGGTGTCGTAGGGCAACATATAGGACCATTTGCTTTATACTTGCAGGATTGTGGAATAGTTCCACAATACACCATGCCTGGGAGTCCTAAACAAAATGGTGTAGCCGAAAGGCGTAACAGGACACTTAAAGATATGATGAGAAGCATGATGAGTAAATGTAACTTGCCAGAATATCTGTGGGGTGAAGCTTTGAAAGCAGACCTTTATATTCTTAACAGAGTTCCCAGTAAATCTATTCCCAAAACTCCTTTTGAACTCTAGACAGGAAGAAAACCTAGCCTGAACCATCTTCGAGTCTGGGGTTGCCTAGCTGAGGTCAAAATTTATAATCCCTTGCAGAAAAAGACAGATCCCAAGACGAGTCATTGTTTTTTCATTAGATATCCGGATCGCACTAAAGGATACAGGTTCTTCTATCCTGGTAGGGGAGTAGAATTGTAGAGTCTATGAATGCTAAATTTCTGGAGCTTGATGTAGTAGATCCTATTGTTTGACCTGATGTGACTGATGTTCTTTCACCTGAGAGCCTTTTTTTACCACTACCTATTCTTGTTGACAGTATTCTGACTATTAAGACTAGGATTTCGACAGTTCCATTTGAGACTAAGGTCCCAATTGTTCCAGTGAAGACTGAGGTTTAGACTGAGGATATAGTTGGCTCTCAGAATGATGATATGCTTGTTCCTCTTGCTGTGGTTGAGCTTCAATAACCAATTAAGCCAGTTGCACAGATTCCCTTGAGGAGGTCAACTAGACAGAGGCAACCAGCTATAGGTGATGAGTTTATTGTCTATCTCAATGAGGATGCATATGACATTGGGGATATTGTTGATCCGAATGAAGAGCTATCAAGAAGCTGTATCTTGTTCACAGTCCGAAATGTGGAAACGTACGATGAATAAAAAGATGCAATCTATGTCAGTTAATGATGTATGGGAGCTTATTGAGTTGCTTGAGAATTGTAAGGCAATTGGTTGTAAATGGGTTTTCAAAACAAAGAAAGATTCAAAGGGTAACATTGAGAGATTTAAGGCCAGACTAGTGGCAAAGGGTTTCACGCAGAAGGAGGGCATTGACTTTACTGAGACATTTTCACCTGTATCAACAAAGGATTCCTTTAGGATCATAATGGCTCTCGTAGCTCACTTTGATTTGGAGTTGCACCAAATGGATGTGAAGACTGCTTTTCTGAATGGTGATTTGAGTGAGACAGTATACATGCAGCAACCTGAGGGTTTCCATATTGGTGGTAATAAGGACCTGGTCTGTAAACTGAAGAGGTCAATTTATGGCTTGAAACAAGCTTCCAGGCAGTGGTACCTGAAATTTGATAAGGTGGTGACTTCTATGGGGTTTGAGGAGAATAAGGTTGATTAGTGTATATATCTTAAGGTTAGTGGGAGCAAATTTATCTTTCTTGTGCTATACGTGGATGATATATTGTTCGCTTCTAATGACCTTGGCATGCTGCATGAGATAAAACAGATGTTGACTAGATCTTTTGACATGAAAGACCTTGGTGAGGCTTCTTTTGTGTTGGGGATTGAGATTCACAGAGATAGATCACACCATACACTCGGGTTATCTCAAAAGGCCTACATTGATAGAGTCTTAGAGAGATTCAATATGCGAAACTGTAAACCTGGAGATGTTTCGATCGTCAAAGATGACAGATTCAACAAGGATCAATGTCCTCAGAATGAGATTGAGCAAGTAGAAATGAACGATAGACCTTTTGGTAGTGCTTTGGGCAGTCTCATGTATGCTTAAGTATGCATTAGGCCTAACATCGCTTTCATAGTTGGCGTTCTTGGTAGATACCAGTCAAACCCAGGGAATGATCATTGGATAGCTATTAAGAAGGTAATGAGGTATTTACAGAGGACCAAAGAGTATATGCTTGTATATAGAAGAGTCGACAACTTGGAGATTGTGGGGTACACAGATTCAGATCTTGGTGGGTGCCCTAATGATAGGAAATCTACTTCTGGATACATCTTTATGATGGCTGGGGGTGCGATATCTGGAAGAGCAAGAAACAAACTCTTATTACCTCTTCTACTATGCAAGCAGAGTTCATTGTTTGCTTTGCTACTATTACTCATGCCATTTAGTTGAGGAATCTTGTGACGGGACTTCGCATTGTGGACTCTATTACTAGGCCACTTAGGATTTTCTGTGACAACAGTGCTGCAGTGTTCTATACAAAGAACAATAAGAATTCTAGTGGATCTAAGCACTTAGAGCTGAAGTACCTGACTGTTAGAGATCTTATGAAAGATAGTTCTATAGTGGTAGAGCATATTGACACAGATTCCATGTTGGCAGATCCCTTAACCAAGGGACTCAGGCCCGTTGTTTTCAAAAGACATGTTGAGAACATGGGCATTGTGAGTTCTTTTCATGTGTTTGGTTAGTGAGAGCTTTAAGTTTTATGTTATTTCCTCTTTTATGTTGTTGGATTCTTATTTTGAATTTTAGGAAATAATGTATTGATGGCATTTTACATTTGATTTGATGAAATAAATGATGAGATGAATTTTATTATAATATTTTTTTTAATGTGTATATCAAATGTTAAATTGTTAAAGCTCGGTGTTATTAGGACTATTGTGCCCATAGTTGATACCGATTTAGAGCTGAGGCATAATGGTTTAGTGATAAACCATGTAATTTTTCTGGCTTCTATGCATTTGAGAGAAATTAAGGACTGACAAAGAAAATGATGGTATGGCTATTTAATCACGTTGGCACGTCATTTTCTTGCCACACTCCACATTCATGACTAGTCGACAGAGTCGGTGATATTTGTAACCATGGAAGGTGTTGCATCAATAAGGAATGTAATTACCGCCATGATTCGGTGTTACATGGCTTTTGTTGGATGGAGTTTTAATTAGGTGTTGTATCTTGGGATGATATGTGTTGTGGCCATAATATGCTATTAGCCCGAGAGTCATTTTCAAAATGTTTTTCAAAATTGAAAATACACAATTGATTTTGCCCAAGTGGGAGAATGTTAGAATTTTCTTATAAGTTCTAGTGGGCTGCAATCAATTGTGACATTTTGTTTTGCTAAAAACGAGCTAATATTATGATTTATTCTATGATACTTAAGCCCACTAATAACGTGATTAATTATTAATAGGCTTTGGACACTTAATATTGATGTATGTGGGAGACAGTGTGGGCCTAACCACTAAGCCCATAATGGGAGGTGCCTAGGGTTAATATATAGCGTGACTAGGTCCCTTTTGTCATCACGTCTTTAGATTGCTCTCTAGGTTTGCCTCATTGAAAACTTAGAATTTGGAGTGAGTGATTAGGCAAAGGAAGACTTGGCTTTTCGTTCTAAGGATATATACAACACAAAAGCAATTCCCAGTTCATCAAATCATGTCTTCAACAAGTAAGTTATTAAATCAGTATTCTAATTTCATATAAAGTGTGCCTTTCTTAGTATGTTTTCCTACAAAAAGGACTCTTAGGCTGGGAGTGGTAAGGTGGTATCCACTTTTGTTCAGCACAGTTCACAATCACCCAAGCTCGAAGCTCAGAAAAGCGTGCAAGCTTTAACAGTGTATACAACTTTGTCTTGTCTGGTGGAATCCACATCAACTCCCCCACAATTTCCACATAATCACTCTCTTTATCACTCATTTTTCTTGAAAAAAGTGGAAAAAAAAAAAACAACCAAAAAAAAAGGAAAAAAAGCCAAAAGCCAAAGATCTTGAAGGAGCAATCCTAAATGCAACCCAGAAACACAAAGAACACCAATAAACAAAAGAAGAAATGAAGAAATGGTATCTAATGAAATGCAAAAAAGAAGCAGGAATTGTGCATGTCCACCAAGATTCAAACCCACAAGAGCAAAAAATTGCGATCCAAGAAGGAGAGAAAGAAATCAAAAGGCAATAGGAAACAAAAAAGGAAGAAGGATCAAAGAGAGATAGGGTGAGAGAAAGAAGTGAAAGAAGAAAAGGGTGTGAAACTGCAACAAAAAAAGAGGCTACTAAAAAAGCATACTTTAAAATAAATGAAGAGAGGGAAAACAAAGCACCCACAATGCTACAGCTGTGAGCAACCCAATCCAATGGCTATAAAACCTCTGTGTCTTATTAATTGTCATGCATCAATACAAATGACAGCTAGACAGTAAAACCATGCCACATGGTGAAATGCATGCCAAACGGGGAAGGATATCCCATATGAATCATTAAGGGATGAGAACCGCCTTTAAAGGTAGTCATGGACGCCCCCAAAGCTCACACTCTCTTCCAACCTCTGAATGTGGGGGGTGCGGGGGGAATGAGACAAAGCTGCAAATGCCCTTAAAGATCACATGTTCTTCTGAGCTGCAAGCTTGGGGGGTTGTGGACCGCACCAGACAATGAGACAAAGTCGTGAATGCCCTTAAAGCTCATACACTCTTCCAATCTCTTAGCTTGGGGCGCTGTGCACCATGTTAGAGTAAAGGGGATACCACCCGACCACTCCTAGCCCAAGAATCCCTTTACCTAGCCCAGAGCTCTTCAACCCTGGTTCTACGAACATCATCACATTGCGAACTGACTCAAGAATGCCATTTCAGAGCTTAAGAGAGTTAAAATTGTTAGATTTGACTTGAGATCCCCTGATTGCAGTCCAGAATGTTCCCTCCAACTAAATAGTACATGTGGCAGCTCTTGATATGTCACCACATAATAGATTTTCCCTCCAAAAAACCCCTATCATGGCAAGTGTGAGAGGTGGGACATTGCGCACCCCTTTCATGTGGTACGCACTTATAGCTTTATAAATGAGGATGATCTCCCTAAGTTATTTGACCTTCCCTCTCTCTAGCCTCATCACCAGGGTCCCCTGTCGCTTAGGTGAGTTGAACACCACCTTGGGTTTGGCTGATGTGAACAAAAACCATATGAATCAAGCACCAAATCCTCTTCAATCCTTCATGGCTGCCAACCCCCACAGAATCTTAGGAAAATTTCTCATTACCCAAGCAATCTCCAAGCACCAATCTTAATACACATATAGCACCAAAATCACATGGAGATCATCAAAAGCCATATGCATGCATATAAGTCCGTTCCTATCCAAAATTCAATATGAAACCATAGGAGGAGTCTATAATCCCAACGCATGATAAAACCTCAAATACACCTAACATAAAGTTTTTTCTGCCTATTTACAACTTCCAAACCAATATGCATGCTTGAATCTCCATAAACGAAACCATAGGCTTGATTTAGCATCCAAAATTAAACATGAACGTAATCCCTTTTCACCCCAAAATCCACTAATAGAATGCTCATGAGTAGAAAACACATAAGAACAAAGAAATAAGAAAAAAAATCAAGTTTTCTCCTACCTATCTTCCCTGAATTCACGGTTTAGCTTAGAAAATGGGAGGGGGATTTCTTTGTGGTCAGGCTTGATAGAAAGGCTATGATCTCCTCTTCAATCTTCTCTGCTACCTCAAGAGCTAATTGGCACTTGAACTAGGACATGCAGGAGGGTGAGCTTCCTCTTTTATCTCTGTCTTCCTCCTTCTTTCATCTTTTCTCTTCTATTATTGTTTGTTTTTCCATTGCCACTCACACACCTATTCTTTCTTTCTTTATTATTTATTAACTCGTATGATAAATTGGCATGGGGATGAGGTGGTATTAGGCTAAATGGTGGGTTGTTTCCATGGTTAGGGAAGGTGGTGTTACTTAGTTTCTATAAGTTACACTACCCATGATATATATTTATTTATATTGGAGAGTTAGTAATCATTACCCTTATTTTCCATCCAATGTAAATTAAGTTAAGTGCTTAAGCTTCCTTGAATGAAATCTTATTGGGCATAACATAATTATTATCTCCAATTTTAGTTTTAAATCTAGTATTTTAAATTATTTCACTTGCCAATTTGTTTAATTTAATTATGAGTTCTTCAAGTTTTTAACTCTAGATTTCCTTATTTAAAATATTATAGCTTGAGCAATTCATTTAATGTTCTAAAATTATTTATACCTTTATTTCCTAATTTTAAACCACTTTTAAAATGTAATACTCATCTACATGTCTCTCTACACTCTTAATTAAAGAACTCAAGGCCCAAATAATTTTCTAAAACATATCTTTAGCCATTTACATATCCAAATATCACAAATAAGCATACAAAATTATACAAATAATGAAACAAAGTAATAATAGCAAATTTAATCTCAAGCAAGCCCAATTAAGAATTATTAATCGCATGTAATCATTATTATAAAAAATTACTTTCTTCAGAAAACATACCTAACAAGTTAAGCAAAAAGGATTACGATTCTCCTTTCCTTCTAAAAATTTTGTCTTCGAAATTTAGTTACCTTATGTGAACATTTTTTGTCTACTACTATGGGTATGCCTTCCATAATTCATAGTTGTGCTGGATTCCTGTAAAATGTGCCCAGTACACATGTTAGGTTTACAAACAAGATTCTACTAATACTCAGTCTTTCACGTATCCTATTTCTCTTGTATATGTGTACATATCATAGATTAAGTTAATTAGTCTCAAACTAGGATAGTACGTATCACAAGGAATTTAATGTGTATATATATCTTTAGATCCAATAAGATACTTCTTCTCTCCATATTCAATTTCAGTAATCCTAAAGGTACAGTTCAAAAACAGTTCACAACAAGCAGCTAAGAAGTGTGTACACTTGAAATTCAATAAAATAGTCACAAGAACTACAGATAAATTACCATTTGAATCAGTCACTAATTGGCCTTAGAAATAGACACATATACAATTTAATTCATGCAACAACTTGATTACTGCGGTGACAGAATTGACATTGGGAACTATCACAATCCCGAAATGTGGCATATGGTCAGCTTATTCTTGGAAGATCAGCCCTGGAAGGGTTCCGATCTCCCCTAATATGTCCAGCACACAATATATTCTCAGAATAATATCTTAACTATAAATCTAAGAAGCCAGTCTTTTGAGGATTCCAACCATTTCATTTACATAAAGCAACTTCATAATGCCCTTAATTTAATAAAAAGTGACACTATCACAATCCGAGTGACCTTTAAATACACATTCAATTCAATGATAATCTATCATCGTTTAGACATTCAGGCAACAAATCACAAAGCATTATCTCTATCTGGTTAGTACCTGGGCATTTGGTAAGTAGCAATTAAGCCCCTGTAAGGCAAAAACAGAATATAGGGTGCTGCCTTGTCAGATCCCAGGCGCCCAGTTTCCTATGCTTAGGCGTCCGGTAAGCAGCTGCATCATATATACATATGTAACAATCATAGCACCACAAATTTACCACCAAGATATATAGCAAATTTATTCCTACATTCTCAATTCTTTTTAAGATCATTAAATCAAGATAAAATCTCTTCCATTCACATGAATCTTAATAAAAGAAGTACTCTTGAGATATCAATGTTAGAACATCTCTCTTCGAGTCAGTGAGAAAAACTCTATTTCTCTATTCAAGTTAGAAAAAACTTCTTAATTTGCATTTACTGTTGAATTTCAAACTTACAGTAGAAAGAAAACTTGAAAAAATCAGAACATAAAGAAAATGCAAAACATGAACATAACAGAACATGAAAGCTTTTTCGTTCTACTTTTTCTATTTTCAAAAAATAATGATATACATGTACAATTGTTACAGTACTGTATCATGACATTTTTAGCCTCAATTTTAACCACAAAACCTGTTTCTAGACATTTCTAATGTGGGCATATCAATAAATATACAGCATATAAAATACACAAAATATCTTATAAACATCACATGATTAGCACATGAAACAATACTTCAAGCAAAAGCATAAGACTAAAATCAGCACACTGCCAACATTCTCCTCCTTGATGTTTTTGCTTGACATACCAAGTAAAGTCCTTAGAAATTCAAATCATGCTCTTGAAAGTGATTTGGTGAACATGCCAACAATATTATACTCGGTAGGGTAGTAAATCAGAGCAACTTCTTTGTCTTTTTATGCATCTCTAATAAAGCAATATTTGATCTTCATATGGTTAGTCCTGCCATGGTTAACAGGATTTTTCACCATTGAAATTGTTGACTTATTGTCACAGTTTATGACAGTAGCTTCATGTTGTTCTTGCCTCAAATCTCTGAGAATTTTTCTTAGCCAAATGGCTTAATTTACTCCATTAGAGGCTGCAATGAATTCGACTTTAGCTGTAGATTGTGCAACAACTGATTACTTTTTAGAATTCCATGAAAAAACACCAGAACCAATAAAAAATGCATAACCATATGTGCTCTTCATGTCATCAGTGGAACCAGCCCCGTCACTATCCACAAATCCTACCAAATCTTTAGTTTCATTAGGCTAAAACCATACACCAAGATCAATAGTTTCTCTAATGTATCTTAACACCCTTTTAGCAACTCCATAATGAGCTTGACTTAGGGCATTCATAAATCTAGAAAGCATACTTGCAGCATACGTCAAATCTGGTCTAGTTGATGTCAAGTACAATAAACTACCAACTAAGCTTCTATATCTTATTGCATCAGTCCTTTCATAACCATCATCCTTGGACAGCTTCACATTAATGGGGAGAGGTGTTGCAACCGGCTTGCAATGTTGCATTTTAAACTTTTTAAGAATCTCCTTTGCATATTTCTTTTGAGAAATGAAAATTCCTTCTTTAGTTTGATGAACCTCCATTCCCAAGAAATAACTCATAACTCCAAGGTCTGTCATTTCAAAAGAACTTCTCATTTGCCTTTTAAAAATCGCAAAAGTTGTGCATTGCTCCTAGTCACCAATAAGTCATCAACATAAAGAGAGAGAATAGTAATATCAGAGTTTGGAAAAAATTTCACATAGTGTGTGGGCTCACTCATGCTCCTCCTAAAGCCATTATTAATGAAATAAGAATCAATCCTGTTGTGCCAAGCTCTTGGAGCTTGTTTGAGGCCATACAAGGCCTTTTTTAGCTTATAAACTTAATTTTCTTTTCCTTTTACAGTAAATCCAACAAGTTGCTCAACATAAATATCCTCTTCCAATATACCATTTAAGAAGGCAGATTTGACATCTAATTGGTAAATGGTCCAATTTTTTTGGGCTGCTAAAGCAATGAGAATTCTGATGGTGTCATGTCTTGCTATAAGCGCAAATGTTTCTATGTAATCAACACCAGCTTCTTGGGCATAACCTTTAGCCACTAATTGGGCCTTGTGCTTGTTAGTTGATCCATCAAAATTTACTTTGGTCTTGTAGACCCATTTCAGTCCAATCACCTTTTTATGGTCTGGTTTTCTAACCAGCTCCCATGTATCATTTTTTTCAATCATTTTAATCTCCTCCTCCATTGCAAGAATCCACTCTTCATACTTTGCAGCTTCATCAAAATTTTCTGGCTCAAGAATTGCAAGGCTACACCTTTCATAAACTTCAGCAAGAGGTCTTGTTTTTCTAATTGGTGATTTAGATGAAGAGAAAGAAGGATGATCTCTTGGAGAAGAAGGGCTTGAGCTAGAAGAACCTGAATAAGGAATTGTTTGTTCAGAATATGAATCAGAATTGCTTGAGTCTCCATCATCATAACCATGATCGACATCTTGTGGTGGCTATATAAATTGGCATTAGACAGTAACAATTGGTCTTGTCTCAACTTTGGACTCCTCCCAATTCCATGAACTATTCTCATCAAATTTCACATCATGACTAACAACAATTTTCTCTGTTTTTAAATTGAAGATTCTGTAGCCTTTGGATTGAGTGTTGTAGCCTAAAAAGATTCCTTTTTCTGCTTTCTCCTCCAACTTATGTCTTTTCTCAATTGGTACATGAACATAGCACACAGAACCAAACACCCTTAAGTGCTTGACGGAAGGCTTATGGTTGCTCCATACTTCCAAAGGAGTTTTACCATTGACTGCTCTTGTAGGCAGCCTATTAAGTAAATAAACAGATGTATTAACAGGTTCTGCCCAAAATTTGTTAGGCATATTTTTATCAGCTAACATGCTTCTTACCATCTCCATAATTGTTCTATTTTTTCTTTCACAAACTCTATTTTGTTCGGGACAGTAACCAACAGTGAGTTGGTGTTGCATGCCTTCATCTTCACAAAAAAAGCTCAAATTCAGTGGAAGTGTATTCTTTGCCACGATCTGATCTCAGACTTTTAATTTTGAAGCCACTCTGAGTCTCAACTAGACTCTTGAACTTCTTAAAGACATTAAACACATCAGATTTTTGTCTAAGAAAATAAACATATGTCATTCTTGTGTAAACATCAATAAAGAAGATAAAATACTTATTTTCACTTAGAGAAAGTGTCCTCATAGGACCACATAAATCTGTATGAACTAGCTCCAGTTTTTCTTTAGTTCTCCTTGCTTTTCCAATAGGAAAAGATTGTCTATGCAGCTTGCCAAGTTGGCAAGCATCACAAACATCATCACATACATGAATGAGAGGCAGATTCTTCACCGTATGTTTATCATAAAGATACTTCAATGCATTAAGATGATAATGACCATATTTTTTATGCCATAGCCAAGTCTAATCAACCTTGGCTTTTAAGCCATCACACGAATTCTACCACAAAAAAGAAAATCTTTTGTTCTCCATAGCAACATTAGCAATTTCCTTTTTTGAAGGATAAAAAATAGTGCAATGATTGTTTTCAAAAACAAGAGAATATCCATGTGAAACTCCTCCACACTTAACTTTTGCACTCCTGGGCAAAACACAAAAGACAAAAACCAAAGAAAAACGACACAGACTCAAAAACTAAAAATTCTAAAGGATTTAATGACTCAAGAAGAGCAACTAAGCATTCAAGGGATCAAAACAGTCATGAGGTAACATATCTTCACATTTCAAACCAACAAGCAAAGAAACTTCAGTTGAAAAGAATGAATCAAGAATGATAGATCCTCATAGAATTCACTCTCAATCTCTCAAGTGTTTAAAAAGGTTAGTATTTCTCTCTATTCAACTCATGATTAATTGTACTACTATAAGCTTGCTTATCTTCTACTTCTCCGCTACTTAGAACACATACACTCACAAATCATGAGGACTTTATTCAAGGTTGTAATGAGACAATGGTAAAGGAGAGGAGATTAATATGGATATAAGAAGTTAAAAACCAAAGAGAATAAAAGAACATGAGAGCTGAGTTCAATTAACAAGCATGAAAGTTCATCCCAACTCTAATATATATTCCCTTTTCATATTTTTCCTTTCCCTTTTTGCCTTGTTGACCCTTCTTTACACATTTTTTTTATGAACATAACTATACACATACATTTTTTTTTCAATTAGGCACTCTTTCCTCTTTCAACATCCATTTTGCACACACACCCCCACACTTGTTCAAGAACTCATTCATTAACAAAGCTAATGTTCTCTTATTCCCTAAGGTCAACTAAAAACATGATTTTTCATTTAAGGCACGTAATGAACTAAAAACAAAGAATGGTTAAATAAGCTCAAAGGGGTTAAGCAAAGGAAAATATACAAGGTTGGTAGGAATCAGAGAATTTTCAAGAAGTTATAAGAGTGCTTGATATCATATTAAAAGCCAGGCTGATTATTTGGTTAAAGTAGCTATTTCAAGAAAAATGCTTCAATCATGTTTATATATGCATGTGAAAATGTAGCCTAAAAAAGAATCAAAGCAAGTTCTAGAGTAACAATTCCATGAGTGAAAATCACACAAGAAAGAAAAGAATGGTATAAATGTTTAATCCATTCATCAATAGGCTCAAAATCTCACAAGGCATATTTCTATCATTCTCAATCCATCAATTCAACATTCATAACCAAGCATGTAAAATTTAAAAAAAAAAAAAAAGACAATTTATTCACCCATACGATGATCCTTGAATTTCAATTGCTTTAAAAGGATGTGAAAGTGCATTCACTTGAATTTTACAAAGGAAATCAAAAGACAAAAACTTTGTTACTTCCACACAAAATAGTTATCTACCCCAATCTAGATGCGTCTCAAAAGTAAAATTACCACCACAGTAAAATTAACTCCTTACTCTGTCATCCCTAACTGGTTTAGCTATTAGTAAATACGACAAACATAAACACACTTAAAATTTTTTCCAAGCATTTTTAAACAATTTTTTTTACACAATTATTCACACAACAATTCTCTTCCCCAACCAGATCACAACATTGTCCTCAATGTTAAAACATAGAAAGGGAAAGGAAAGAAGATAGTACCTGTTACTGCAATTACTGAAAAGAGAAACCCCACACAAATATAAACAGAAACAAAGTATGACCAAAGATTGAAATTATTCAAACAGATGGAGTGTCTTGACTGACTTCCTTTTCTTACTGCTTCTCGCAACATTTCCTTCGGACCACTTCTTGCTTTTTTTTTTAAGTTGTTAGAAACCTGATGAAAGATGAGTGTATACTCACTTGAGATTGGGATGAAGGTAGTCTGCTCTTTCGGCTTTGTGCCAAAGCATTGTTGACCAGTATTAGACCCATTCAAGACCAGCGCAACATAGGGCTCCCAAAAGAGACAAGTGACCATAATATGACTGGTTGCCTCACATGTGGGATACAATCTACCTTCTTTGTTTTCAATTAAGAAGGCTGAATCAGGATGCATACATTTCCTCATTCACGTTTTGTGTTACCAAAGCCAAACCCAAGATGTATACATTTTTTTTTCATTCATTTTTTTTGGCCGACACTATTTACATCCCCATACAAAGGCTCCGAAATCTGGGAGGCACTTAAGCCGACTCAATAAAAAATACAAACGAAATACTAAAAACTTACCTTAGCTTTGGTAGACAGGATCTTCTACCAAAGTCTTGACTACATCTGGATCTTTTAACTCAAGTTATGGATTCAACTGCTGACCATTTACCTTCCTCCAATTTAATTTCATGAGAACAGACCAGGGAATGACCACATTTTTTATCAGGAAAACTCCAACCTTTATTAAGCAACTCCTTAAACTTTGGACTCCATCCCTGAGTGTCATGATTCTGAGTTAAATAAAAGTTAGTACAATTATCAAATACATTAGATGGATTACTGATAAAATTAAACTCAAAATTAATAAGAAGATTCTCAGGGGGATCAAAATCAAAGGTTGTAGAAAGTCCCTTCTCCATGATTGAGTCAATCATGTATGTTTGGTGACCCTTGTCATTATTTTTTAGCTTAACAGGATTCTTTGTCACCTCAGGTTCCTTGGGTAGTTTGACATTACTACTATCTTGATTCTTTTTCACATCTTCGAGCTCATTCACACTCAAGGAGTTCGTCATTCTAGACATTTGGCTCTTTATCTCCTTACTTTCTTCAACAACCTTTCCATTCCTAAGAGTTATTACCGAAATGACTTGATTTATTTGTTTGCTTTCAGAACAACCATCATTTAGACAGTACTGACTTTTGGGATTTAATTGAGGTTGAGAAAAAAAAATTTCTTTCTCGTGAATGGTGAGTGCAAAAGTAAGTTTAGCAAGAGTTTCTTTTATGTCAATCATGGTTTGATTGTTTTGTTCATTAATGGCATCTTGCTTTTCTATGAATGCATTCAATGTTCCTTCAAGGTTTTTCCTATATGGTGGGACATAAGGTGCATATCCTTGAGAATTTTGAGAATCTTGTTGTACTTGAGGAGGTGGTGGTTGCATAAATTATGTTTGATTATTATTTCTCCAACTGAAGTTCGGGTGATTTCTCCATCCCGAAATGTAAGAATTTAAAAAAGAAGAGGTGAATGACTTTTTAAAATTGTTCATTGCATTTACTTGCTCATGCACAACTTCTTTAAAAACAGGAAATTAGGACATTCATTTGTTAAGTGTCCTAATTCATCACAAATGCCACAAATTTTTTTACCTTGCACAGATTTGACTTCTTTTACTTTCGCTAATTCCATTGCTTCAATTTTTCTAAAAAAATAATCCTAGATTTAGATCTTCTTCTTGACTAAAATTATATTTTCCTTTATTAGCATTTGCAAGAGTTAGATCTAATTGAATTTCTAAAAATATTAAGTATCATGCCAAGATTGAGAATTTTCAATGCCAATTGGTTAAATAATCTAAAGTTTCATCGTGTTCTTTATCAAGAAACTTCGCCATTACACATTATTTCCATAAATTGTTTAGTTTCAGGTGTTAAACCTTCATAAAAGAAAGCTTATAAATCCTTAGTTTTTTAAAAAATGATATGGGCAATTTAACAAATCTTTAAAATGTTCTCAACTTTGAAAATACGCTTCATTTGAATTTTGGAAAAAATTTTGGATTTGTCTTTTCAAAGCATTGGTTTTATGTGTTGGAAAAAATTTCTTTAAAAACTCACATTGCATTTCTCGCCATTTTTCAATTGATCTTGGTTTCAAAGTGTTAAACTAAATTTTTGTTTTATCTTTCAAAGAAAAAGGAAACAGTTTAAGTATAACAATCTCTTCAGTGTAATTTTTATCATTGAAAGCAATACAAACTTCCTCAAATTCTTTTAGATGTAAAAATGGACTTTCAGATTCTAAACCATAGAAATTTGGAAGTAAAGAAATCATACCCAGCTTAAATCTAAAATTGTTAGCATTAGTTGAGAAGACAAAACATGATGGACTAGAATTTCGAGGTGGTTGCAAATATGCACGCATAGTTTGAATTATTGATTTTCATGTTAAATCATCATGCGCTACACTTTCATTTTCACTATTAGTGGTTAATTTTCATCCATTATGTCAATTGTGTGCGATTGTGATTCAATCAATTAATATATAAAGTACTGGATTAATTTTAACTAAACGATCAATTTGAATCACGATACCAAATAAACATAAATAAGTGACGTAAAATAAAATAAAAGTAATGTCTGTTCTACGGTATAAACTATCCATTAAATATTAACAAGAGTGTGGTATAAACCGACCACCCAAAATAAATATATAATAATAATAATAATAATAATAATAATAATAATAAGAAAAAAGTTAAATAACTAATAAAATAAAAAGTAAGATATTTAAAGAGTTAATAATATACGAGAAAATAAAATGCGAGGAAATAAAGTGTGAAAAATAAAATACGAGAAATTAAAATACGAAAATAAAGTACAGAAAGTAAATTTTAAAATATGAAAACCCATGAGTGAGTGGCGTGTACATGAGCCAATGAAAGAAAAGAAGAAGAAAGATTATTTCATTAAGTTAGATTGTGGAAAAATAAATGATTTTAATTTAAAAGTTAGATTGTGGAAAAATAAATGAAATTTAAAAGTTAGATTGTGAAAAAATAAATGACGAATTTAAAAGTTAGATTACGAAAAATAAATGATGAATTTAAAAATTAAAAAGTTAGTAAGCATAAAGTATAAATAATAATAATAATAATAATAATAATAATAATAATAATAATAGAGAGCGTAAATAAAAAAATGTTTACAAAGATGGGGTAATAAACCAACCACCAAATAAAAAAAAATACAAAAAATAAATTACGGAAAGTAAAAGGGAGATGCACCCCAAAAAAAATGAGTTAGTAAGACGTAAAAATAAAAGGAGAATTAACTTGCATTGTATAAGAAAATAAAAGAATTACCCCATTGAGTTAATATATACAAAAGTTAATTTTTTTATTTTTTATTTTTTATTTTTAAATTTTTTTTTATTTTTTACTATTTACTATTCACTATTCACTATCACTATTTACTATTTACTTTTTACTTTTTACTATGTACTATTTACTATTTACTATTTACTTTTTACTATGTACAAAAATATTTACACCAGAAATTTATTTTTCAAAACAATCAAACAACGGTACTTGCTAAAAAACTTGATGGGATATAATTATATTTAAAAGTTTAAACACAAGTGTAGGTTATGCTCAAGTAATAAATTCCTTAGTCTGTTCGATCCATGAGGAATTGATGAAGAAAAATTAAGGTAAGGTAAATATTTTATTACTACAATAAAAAATATTTACTTGGGTAAAAAGATTCACTCTTGGTAAATAAAATAAAGGTAAGATTAATTCATTTTTATAACTTAATTGAAATCATGCATAATGAAGATTCTAATCATAAAATATAACATTAAAAGTCCATTACGTAATTATATTATGTTTCCTTTAATTATTATCACCACTTGTAAATGTGTTAAAGCGTTATTGTCGCTTGGAATCCTATCATTTCTGATAAATCAATAACCCTCTTTACAAGAGTGGTTTCTAAGTTATCAAAAACAAAATATAACACATATAATAGTTCTTAGAAAAATAAATCATTAAAGCGCAAGAAATAAAATAATCTAACCTTATTTTATTACCAAGAAATGATTGACACTTTGATCCAAGTAGATGAAACTTATTTACACATAGACTAGAAAGAAGAAAAAAGAGAAAAAGAAAAAAAAACTAAAATTTAAGAGAGAGAAATTCTTCAATACTGCCCCTCCTATTGTTCCCCTCAAGCCTCTGCCCCTCCCCCTATTTATAGAAAATTTGATGTTACTATGCATATGCACATAACTGCATAGTAATACTTAACGATTAAGTATTGCACGATGAACTGCATAGTAATACTTAAAAAACGTAACGGATGACGTTTTTTTTTTATTTTTTTTATTATTTTTTTTATAATAATACTGAAAAACGATATACTGTCGTGTCTCACGTTTTCTTCATTTTTGAGAAAAGTGGTTTATATTTCTCTTTAAAAGTTGTAGGCCTGGATATTTGCTTTAAAATGACTTTAGTCTGAGTCTAAAATCATGCCTAGAACTCAAGATATGGTCCGATTATTGTAGAGTATTTAGGCCCGATTTCATATTTTCATATTTTGACTTCAAAGCCCAATATCACCTAATTAGACCTCGAGAATTTTCAAAAAATGTTCAACATGAAAGTTGTAGGGAATTGTCTTAGCTTTCCTACAAAATCAAAATCACATCAAACAGATATTTACAACTCAAATTCTAGTCAGTTTACTAAATATTACCAAAGAGGTAATTAAGGTTAATTTATGCAATAATTTGTTTAATGATCCAATTCAACTTAATATCATAAAATGTGTCAAAACTAACTTAATTAAGCTTAATTGAACCTTAAGAAGTCTAGTGAGAGGATTATAAAATGTATAAAATATAGTGTTATTAGAAATCATTTGAGAAATACTCAATAAATTTTGATCAAGTTCAAGAACAAGCAACACATCATTAATAAGCTTTATACCTTTCTTTGTTGGAACAAATATTATACCTCTTCCTGCAAATTTAATTATAGCTCCATTCCCCATTTTGACAGACACATTCATTGAAGTATCAAGCTCCTTGAAAAGCTTTGAGTTGTGAGTCATGTGATTAGTACAACCACTATCAATAATCCATGCATCTTTGTTCTCAAGGCTAGAAGACAAAGCTGCAACGAACAAATGATCATCACAATCTTTGCTTTCAGAAACATTTGCTTGTTGGTTTGGCTTAGAATTCTGAGAACTTTGGCCTTGTTTCAACCTTCAAAACTTCTCAACATGACCAAACTTTTTACAGAAATGACATTGCATTTGAGGTTTATCTTTATACCAACAATCCTTCTCTAAATGATTAGTTCTTTTGCATATACCACATAAAGGGAATTTCCCCTTATTTTCAAGTTCTTTAGTGCTTGAAGAACCTTTCCTAAATTCTGCATTTTTATCACTGGCCACCTTTTCCCCTCCTTTAACATAAGAAAATTTCTGTTTACGCTTATATTGAAATGCCTCTTCAGCTAAATTTTCAGTTCACCTATTGATTCTCTACTCATGTGCTTCTAGAGCACCAAACAATTCAGTCATTGACATCTTGATAATGTCTTTTGATTGTTCTATGGCAGCAACTATTGAATCAAACTTAGCAGGCAAAGAAATCAACATTTTCTCTACAATTTGTTGATAAAAAATCTTAATCCCATATAACTTCATCTGATTTGTGACTTCTAACATTTTGGAAGAAAAATCCTTAACAGATTCAGAACTAGACATCTTCATATTTACAAAATCTCTTCTCAAGGTTTGAAGTTTAATGAATTTCACCTTATCTGTGCCTTGGTTCTCCTCCAACAAGATGGTCCAGGCTTGCTTTGCTATAGTAGCATTCATGATACATGGAAAAAAACTTGTCTAACACAGCAAATTGCAGAATGAAGAGAGCCTTTGCATTTTTGGAAAAATTCTCCTTAGAGATTCTTTGCTGCTCCTCAGACATCTGCGCATCTTGAGCTGGAGCTTTATAACCCTTCTCTACAACATCCCATAAGTCACTTGCCATAAGGAAGCATTGCATTTTGATTGCCCAGAAATCATAATTTTCTCCTGAGAAACTTGGTGCAATGGGTAGAGAAAGACTAGTAGAAGCCATCTTCAGAAATTAAGGAAAGAAACCCTTTGTTTTGATAAAACTCCACAGCCCGTAAGATCAATGGAGCTCTGGTACCAAATGTTGAATTTCAGACTTATAGTAGAAAGAAAACTTGAAAAAATCAAAACATAAAGAAAATGCAGAACATGGACATAACAGAACATGAAAGCTTTTTCGTTCTACTTATTCTATTTTCAAAAAATAATGATATACATGTACAATTGTTACAACACTGTATCATGACATTTTTAGCCTCAATTTTAACCACAAAACCTATTTCTAGACATTTCTAATGTGGACATATCAATAAATATACAACATACAATACACAAAATATCTTATAAACATCACATGATTAGCACATGAAACAATACTTCAAGCAAAAGCATCAAACTCAAATCAGCATACTGCCAACATTTACTTTCAACTATGACCTTATAATACTTATTATTTTATTATTTACACAAGTCTCACTAACTAACAATACACCTATACTAACCATGTAACTATACAATACGTATCAATACCTCATCATTTGAAAACAATCTTGTCCTTAAGGTTGATGTAAAGCTAAAAATAAACAAAAGAGTGTTACACCAAATGAAAATACAAAATATCAAAAGGGTACAGTGGTGGCCAATAAAGCAGCTTCATCTTTTTATCAGTTGGCAAAATGTTCAATAGCATTCCAATCCATCAAGAGTAGAATGGATACATCGAACGGTAATGAAAGACATTGCATGGAATTACCAATTCGATGAACTTGAGTAAAACCACATATAGCCAGCTGGAGTTATATTCACAACATGGACTCACTGGTATTCTTGCTCTTGCTAAAATTATTGCAACCGCAAGCGCAATTGTATCTTTAAATGATGCAGTCCTTGATTTCCCTTGTTCGTGAAACTGATCGATATTCAAATGGCCATGTGCAGAACTAGCATCCAAAGTTGCCCAACACCCCATTTTCTGGTATTTAGTATCCAAAATACAGAATAGATTACAGAAGCTACTATAAACTGCAATTGAAAACAAAACCTTGTGCATAGGGTCCTACAAAACTTCATTATGCAAAACACCTCTAAAAATACTATGACAAGCACCATTTGACAGCAATAAATTCAATTGTAATTGACCTATCGTCATTTTGTCCACCATGTAGATGGAGATTTCACATTGACAACCCCATAGTCGTAGTTGATTTTGCTTGATTGCCAACTAAGAAATCCACTGTGTCCTAGAGCCGTTTAGACCTCTATCAACCTCGTCATAAACCATTGCGATTAAAACATCTGAAGTGAGCAGCTTAATTTACAAGTGGCTACCATTGTCATCAGAACTTAGCAGTAAGGGAGCACTTAAACTATGTGCCCACTCAATTGCTGTAAACCAATATAGCCAAAGTAAATCCAAACAAGGTGACAACTGCTCAAATATTTCTTCAAACATCACATATGCAAATGATAGTTTCTCATAGTTGGAGTAAGAGCATCAAGTCTCATAACAATTCTGTTGCCAATGTCAGGTGTAGTGTTGCCAGTAATATCAATCACATTAATGTTGTCAACAAGTCCAAAGGGCCTTCCAACTACTCCCCCAGAACTCCTAGCCTTCACCCATGCTTCCACCCATTAGTCCCCAGTTCTAGGCTATGTTTGGATATTTAGTAAGTGATGGAATGGGATGAGATGGGATGGGATGGAATGGAATGGAATGGGAAAAAAATACCATTCCATTGTTTGGATATTTTAAGATGGAATGGAGTGAAGTTACCATTCCATTGTTTGGGAAGTTTATGATTTTTGGTGGGATGGGATGGTATTCATACTAAAAAAGATGATTCCATCCCATACCCCCCAAATTGGGGGGGAAGAAAATTGATGGTTTCTGGTGGGATGGGATGGAATCCATCCCACCCACTCCCATCCCATTCCATCCTTTTTTAACATTACCAAACAATGGAACTCATCTCTATTCCATTTCATTCCCTTCCATTCCACTCAATACCAGCAATTCAAACGAACCCCTAGAGATAGTAACCCATACCTCCAAACTTCCGTTACCATCGTGAAACCACTACACTCGAGCAAACCCAATTGTCCATATCCATTCTTCAACAGAACAATGGTATTTCCTCTCAAGTTCCCACTGCCAAACTCCATAGAAATCAAACCACTCATGTTTACGTAACAATAAAAATGAGAATAGGAATTTGGACAATCATGTACCTAGCTTGATGAGTCCACTTCTGTAATGATGCTATGAAGGAAGTGTGACCTCCTACTTTTGCATCTAAGCCCCCTTGTACTCAATCTAGCCCCAAAAACCGCCAAGCATCCACTACCGGTAGCACCATCTTTGCTGTTGTGGAACAATGCCTAAATTTTGAATTGCTTAAATGGCTTCCATGGATATGCCTAAATTGTGAACCATGTGATGGGTGAATTCGACATTCACACGACCCACGGTGGCTTCCTTTTCCACGTGTTTCAACCCATGACCCACCAGTGCTTTTTCTTCCTTTTCATCTTCTTTGAACTGAATTCTATCTTCTCGATTCCGTTCACTAGAGTTGTAGAAAGATAAAACTAGGATGACAGATTCTTCAGTGTCTTGAGTTTGGGCTTCGAACTTGTGCTCCTCATCTTTCATTTCGACTTTATCCTCTTGTTCTTGGATGATTTCTCCAAGACTCTCAAATTGATCTACCTCTTTTTGACCCTACTTTCACATATGGGTGCAACAAACTCATCGCCGCTAATGAGTTTCAGATGGAAAACTTCTCCACTCAATTTTGAGGAAATCAACTTTTGTTTTGTTTCACCTTTTGATTCCACTCCTTCAATTTTTTCATTCTTGATTAGCGAGTTCCCCACTTGATATTTGGTTCGGAGACACCATTCTCCAACACTAACAACTCCATCTCTTTCTTTTTTCATAAAGCGTCCATCTCTTAAGTGGCAGAGTCAAGAACAAGTGATTCTTGACACTCTGATGCTACACCTTCTTCTTGTTTCGGTCCTTCTCAATAATTTTGTCACCAGCACCACCAAGAATAAATTTTAGAGACGATATTTCTCTAAAAGAAAAAATGGAATATCTGGGTGCTCAGAAGTGGGTTCTGAGAGTTATTTGGAGACGTAGGAGATGATAGATTCTTCCGAGGCGCAATAGCTATAGTAATGGAGCGAGGGGGTTCTTGGAAAAAATACTTCAATGCTCAAGTCAGTAGCTGTGCAAAGAGGATAATATGTAACGGAATTAGGACATACATTATCTTTCTTGCTTACTGTATTTATATGAGCATTTTAGGGTATGTAATGTATGAGCATTTAGTGTATGCTGAATGTTGCTACATGGGATCGTCGCGATACGATCGTGGGGGATAGGACCGTGGAGACAGGGTCATGGAGACTACTATCCCTTTGTCCTTATTCGCCCACTTGTATGAGATACGATCAAGATTTGTTCCTGTCGTTACGCCTAATATGTGGGTTGCTTTATGCGCACTATACGTCTGGGTGCCAGCTTTGCAAGTCGAGTTACTCCAGTTTTATAGACCCGTAACCCAATCCAGAATGCACTTTGGTAGGACAACAAAGTGTTGAGATACAAATTTATCTAGAGCACACAACGCGCGATGGACAAAAGGATTCGAGTTGTAATATCGATGTCGAATCTCGTAATCTATTTCCCAAATGGTCGAGGTCCGTGATGTATTATAGAAGGCTCTCGGGGTTAATGAGCAAGACCGAGATCCTAGTTGGATTGTTTCACTTACATCATTGTTTCGTTGTCTAAGGTATGTAATAAGTTTCCCCTATGTATAGTTAGAGGGGTTTTGTGGGTTCATCTAGGAGGTTACACGCTTGGAGAGAGAGCTCAATACTCTTTGGGGTGAAAAACAGAAACTTGAGCTAGGCCTTGTCGAGAAGGATAGGCAGCTTGCCTAAGCCATCGTGGATGCAAACTAGAAGCTCAAGTCGCACACTTCCAAACTAGACAAACTTTGGGTTGAGGTTGCCTGCCTTTCTGCAGATGCTGTCGAGGTCCCTTCCCTCCAGGCTCAAGTTACCGAGGTGGAGACACTTCGAGTCAAGGCTACTGAGAGTGACGACCTTTGAGTCTAACTTAGTCAAGCAATGGCTCGGGAGGATGCACTAAAGAAGAATCTGGCCTCAACTAAGTCTGTCCTCGCCAGTGGTGGGGTTCAATATGAACGTCTAAAGGGTGAACTTGACTAGACAGTAGATGATTGGTCGGCATCCGTGGAGGAGACTTTTGAGAACGCCCTCAGCCAACTCCGCCTTCTTAACCCTAGTCTTAATGAAGAGGGGGTCAACGCTTTGAAAGAAGTCTGGGATGGTCGCATTGTGGACATGGTTGCTCCAAGAGTCACCTCAAATGACTAAGCGAATTCTACAGTGCAAGACAGGGAAAGAATGGAAGCAGCACTGGAGGTTAGGCAAGAAAGGGCCAAAGTGGTTGTGGCTGGGGCAGTGTAGACTAAGGTGGCTCAGATTGAGGGGGCGTAGATCGAGGTGGCTTAGACTGAGTGGGCACAAACTGAGGTGGCTCAGACCGAGGGGGCACAAATTGAGGTGGCGGTGGAGACTTCGGAGGGTCAAAGCCTCATTTTTTGATATCTAAGTTTTTATTTTTTCTTGCCCCCTGCGTGGAGCTTCATTTATGTATTTGGACAAGTCACGACCTCGAACATTTTATTTTCTAATGTTCGTGCTCTTATAATGTTGCCTGCACTTTTGACCAAGATGAGTCCAACACACTATCTTGGCATCGTTTTTACACTTGTTGAATTTTTACCTTTGCATTGTCGAGATGAGTTTGAGGCTCAACCTCGGTGGGTTTATGGGTTAAGGTTAGGCCATAAGGGTACGGGTGAAAACCCTTGAATGTGCTACTTGACCCCGAAGGGTGTTCTAGTGGATTCCCCTGTTTGGCTATCAAGTAAAAATGTGCTTAACCTCTGGGTTAAGGTCAAGCTCAAATGGGTACAGGTGAAAACCCTTGAATGCTCTGCTTGACCTCGGAGGGTATTCAAGTGGATTCCTCAGTTTGGTTATCATGTAGAGATGTCAGAATAGCTTATCCTTTTGGACCTTGTATTCCTCAGACCTTACCAAGGTGCGGTGACCTTGTGGGTTGTGACTAGCCTAAGTATTTGTGGACTCGATGTCACTACCAAGATACTGGCTGTAAATGTTGATGAACCAGAGTACCTGTGGACTCGTGGTCGCAACTGAGGTACTGGCTTCAAGATAAGACATCAGTCATGAAAAAACACCAATTTACTGATATGCAAATATATTCATTATATATCAGAAGTAGCGATTACAAGGAATGACATGATTATGCGGGTTACTTCAAGAGGGCGATTGTTCTCTTAGTCTTTGTCTTGCTGTTGCGCCCTATCTTGATCATAGGCGTTATCCCAAGGTGAGCGTGGGCTAGGATTGTCATTTCTTACTGGAGAATGTCTTCTCTGATAGGAAGGAGAGGGATTTCAGGGGCTATAGCTTCGTTTTCTATAATGACCCCTCCTTTGGTTGTTGTGGGCCTTTTGAACATATTGGTCTAAATGGCCGCCCTAGATGAGGGACTCAATGACATATCAGAGCTTGGTACAGTCCTCTATGTTATGACTGGGAGCATCATGCTATTCACAGTGCTTGGATGTGTCTCTCCACGCAAGCTTCTTTAGGGGGGAGGTCTACGTACATCGTGGAGCTTTGTGTTCATGACTTCTTGGTAAATCTGGGCCTATGGTATGTTGAGGAGAGTATAATTGTCATACTTCCCTTTAAGGGAGGGCCTCAGATTCCTCCTCTGTTAACTTGGCTGCTCCCCGGACCTCAATTTAACATCTTTTTGTCATGATGCTTATTGGCTCGTAGAATGTCTTCGGTGTTGATATATTTATCTGCACGGGTTTAGAACTCATCCATGGCCTTGGGATCCTTTTTTACCAACGAGAAAATGAACTATCTCGGATGAAGTCCTTCCCTGATGTAGAATAGTTTGAGTCTCTTATCCTAATCATGCATGTTTACGATTTCCTTGTTGAACTGGGACATAAAGTCCCAGAGAGACTTTTCTTTTCCTTGCCCTATATGGGAGAGGCATTAAATGGATTTAGGTTGCACTTTCTTGGTGGTGAAGTGTAGCAAAAATCTCGAGGACAAGTCTCCCCGGTTATCCACGAACCTCGGAGGTAAGGTGGTGAACTATCTTGGGACAACTTTCTTTAAAGACAAGGGGAAAGCATGACACATGAGAAAGTCATCTCCTCCAATAAACAAGAGTGCAAACATGTAAGCGTCCTCATGTTCCTAAGGATTCGTGGTTCTATCATAAGTTTTGATATTAGCAGGATACTTGAAGTGTTTCAAGATCTCATAGGCCATCAGTCTGTCGGAGAACGGTTGGTTTTGCGACACCGTGTCCCTTATTGCATGTGCTTATTCTCTTATGTAGATATGTTTAGGCAGACGACCAAGATCCATGATTGTAGAGTTCTCCGGTTGACGGTCATCGTGCTGGTATTGATCTCTTCTGTTTTCATGGTTGTTCACTAGGGAACAATTCTCTTCTTCATTGTACTGGTTAGCAGCCCTTTCTAGATTATAGATTCTCTCATCTTGATGGTGAATCCTCTCATCTTGGAGTCTAACCAAGGAGAATAGTTCTACTCTTGACAACTCCTGGTGATCAATCATACCCCAACAGGACTGAACTTTGTTTTCCACCCAGTATCACCAGAAGGTGCTCTCTGAGGGCCAAGGCATTGCCTCGTCGGAATCCTCAAGGAAGGAAAGGGGAGATTCTCTCTAGTGAAAGAAGTCTTCTACCTGTCTTGTCTGTGTTCCGAGTGGGTTACGACCGATTCTAAGACTAATTGATGAACTACAGGGTTAGATGTTAGGCGATAGTTAGCAGAAAGAAGGTTACGCGCAGCAGAGGTACGATTCTAGTTAGTTGATATCTGTCTCCTTCTTGTGTTCACCATGGTGGTGGTAGTAGGGGGAGTTTAGAAGGTGTTGGGAGTAGGAATTTATCTCTTCCCACAGACAACACCAATGTTCAAAACTGAGTTTTAAGGGTTATCTGAAGAGGTAGGAGATGGTGGATTTCTCTGAGGCGCAACAACTTCAGTAGTGGAGCGAAGGGGTGGGTACCTGCAAAAAGCACTCCGACACTCAAGTCAAAAGCAGCGTAATAGGGGTAATATATAATGGAATTAAGGCATACCTTGTCTCTTTTACTTTATTTATATTAGTGTTTTAAGGTATGTGGTGTCTGAGCATTCAGTGCGTGCCAAATGCTGTTATCTGGGATCGTGGCGACACGATCATGGGGGAAAGGATCGTGGAGACAGGATCATGGAGACAGGATCGTGAAGACCGCTATCCCTTTGTCCTTATTCGTCCACTTGTACAAGATACGATCAAGATTTGTTCTTGTCGTTATGCATGATATATGGGTTTCTTCATGTACATATGTTTGGGTGCCAGCTTGGCAGGTTGAGTTGCTCTAATTCTATGGATGCATAACCCGGTCCAAAACACTGAGTGTGAACACTCAATTTTGTCTGGGATATTAAGATTTTTTCATTCATAAAAAAATAAAAAATAAAAAGTAAAATAAAAAATAATAAATAAAAAAGAATAAATAAAAAAGAAAAAATAATAAATAAATATAATAAATTTGACCTAACTTTTTTGCATAAACTCGTGTCTTATAAACCTGACCCATTGACTCATTATCCAACACATGACCTATATATTACTAAATATCCAAAGAAACCCTAACACCACCCATCTCTCATTTGAAACCCTATCCACTATCACTCTCCAAAACATAATCCCTTCCTATAAAAATCCATAACCTAGACACTTTTTACACACATAAATTTAGACAAATTCAAACAAACACAAATACAAACCCAACGTTCACACTCACAGCTAACACCCTAGCCATATTTTTTTTTCCATCACGTAGCCCCAACAACAAACCTCTGTCAAAAAACATCACACCATCATCACCAAATAACAACCCACCATCGGTCTTCACTCTTATCCCTTATCACCACCATCTTCAACAACCACTAAATTATCTTCATCACCATCTTCAACCTTCATCAACCACCAAACACAAATATTCAAAATACCAACCTCCATCCACCTTTCAACAACCTATAGCCACCCCATAACCACACATCTCTATAGCCACTGCCACCAAAACCTCCATTAACCACAATAACCACCACATCTAAGCCATCACCATACACCTCGTGCTCACCATGCCCAGTAGCGCCACCAGCCTTCACTATCCTAGGTTGCCGTCGTGAACTCTACGGTCTGTGTTGCCATTTCCCTTATTTTTTGTTGCCTCGTTTTTGTTTCTTATCGATATATATTTTTTGTTTTTTATTATTTTTTTATTTTATTTTTTGTTTATTTATTTATTTTTATTTTATTTTTTATGTTTAATGTAGTTTTTTTAATAAAGATAAAAATGAAAAAAACTATTAGGTTTAGTTTTACACTAAAAATAACGTTGGGCTTAAATGAGTAAAAAACATTTAATTGATAAAAAGATAAACAGATAAAAAATGAAAAAATGTAGATAAAATAAAAGAAGAATTTTTTAAAATTATAATTGTAACTTTAAGAAAAAAATGAAAACATATAATTGTTGTTGTTAGTTATGCAAATTATTAATAATTTCTATTTATTTATTTTACCTCATTTTGTCTTTGTTTTTGTTTTCTTATTTGTTTGTAAATAATTTTTTTTTATCTAGTACCTTCTTGTAAATTTCTAATAGTATTCTTTTGTGTTAACTTTGATGCCCATGATCTACTTGTATATATTTTGTTGTTTTAATATTTTGTGCTTGATTGTTGAAACCCTGAGGTAGATGATTGTTGGTTGACTGTATGTATGTTTTTGTAGGTTGGGGGGTAGTTTTATCTTTTTAAATTTTTGTACAAGTTTGTATGCTCCCTCATTCACATCATTATCACTAACCTCACACACTTTTTAGGCTCTATACTCGAGTTTGTGTGAACTAGAGGAATAAGAAGGGTCTCGACTTTTGTTATTAAGGGGCCTTATGCTCACTTGACAGTTGTTGTGACACCACTCAAATTGTTACCAGTATCATGGGGTAGTCATATTGAGAGGGTTTATCCCTACTTGTGATTAATTCATAAATTTGGTCCTTGTCTTTCGAGATAGGGGAGATCTAGGGACCATGACTTTTTAGAAGTTTAGATCTATCTTGAAAAATCTTCTCCTAATATATTGAACATAATGACTGCCAAAATTAGAGTGATGACCTTAAGGAAAACCAACCTTTAGGTTCCACGTGACTAGAGCACAAAGAGAGCGTACTTCTTCTTTATCTATTAATTTCTCATGTCATCAATCTTGCATTCCTTTTTTAAAAAAAGAAATCAACATTAAAAAAAAGATAAAATAAGGACATCATTTTGCATTTTCATAACATTCCTAGCATTTAAAAAAAATAAAATAAAAAATACATCATCTTGCATTTTCATGGCACTCTTAACATTTTTTAAAAAATAAAATAAAATAAAAAATATATCATCTTGCATTTTCATGTCACTCCTAGCATTTTTTTAAAATAAAATAAAATAAATACATCATTTTGCATTTTCATGGCATTCCTAGCATTCTAAAAAATAAAAAATAAAAAATATACATCATCTTGCATTTTCATGGCATTCTTAGCACTCTTTTAAAAAAAAAAAAAATACTTCATCTTGCATTTTCATTGCTAGCACTCTTAAAAAAATAAAAATAAAAAAAGTACATCATCTTACATTTTCATGGCATTCCTAGCATTCTTAAAATAAAAATGCATCATCTTACATTTTCATTCATAGCATTCTTAAAAAAAATAAAAACAAAAAAATACATTATCTTGTATTTTCATGGCATTCATAGCATTTTTTTTTAAAAAAAAAAAAAAAGAAAAAATGTTTTCAAAGTTCATTCATTTCATCTCATACATCTCATGCGTCTCATCTCATTCTTTGTTTAATGTTATCATGTTTTAACAAATCAAACTTGTTCAAGAACCACTGCGTGGCTTGGGAAAGAAGAGACCAATCAAACCTAAGTTCACAATACCATATCTTGGACTAGAATGACTGCTAGTAATCTTGAAGCAAGGAGAAATTTGAGCAGAGAAGTTGATGAAATGACAGGGCGGGTGAATGAGATGTCTGAGACCCAAGCAAGGTTAGAAGCAATACTGCAAGATGTGAGGGAGTCTCTCCACTTAATTAGTGGAAATATGGGTAGGAATAGGGTTGAAGCGTATGTAAGTGTTCTACCGATCCCTTCCATGATAATCGCCTCGACATTCTCGACTATAACCATAGGCATCACTGTGGGGATCCATGAGCAACCACATTAAACAACATCGATAGTCATGCCTATTGGGGCAGGGTATCGTGCCTTGGAAGGTGCTCACAATGAAATTCCTGGTTATGTTGGATCTACTTAGGAACAACCTCATGTGTCAATTCTGGGACAAACAACAATGCCTCACTCTAGGAATAATCATGCCATGACCGAGAAAGACAAGATGAAAAAAGAGTGGATAGAGAGAATGGAAGGACAAATCAAGGCAATCAAGGGCCCTAATGCTTATGGATCTCTCATAATAGAAGAACTGTGTCCTACCACGAATGTCGTAATTCCTAAAGACTTCAAGATTATTGATTTTTCCAAGTATGACAGGAGTGGTAACCCTCAGTTTCATTTGATCAGTTATGGAACCAAGATGGGTGTTTGGTTTAGAGATGATATGTTCCTTATCAATTTTTTTCACGAGAGTCTTACAGACCCACTTTAGAGTGGTGTCTCAAATTAGACCACTCTAAAATTTCTCGTTGGACGGAGTTGGCTGATCTATTCATGGATCAATACAAGTTCAATATGGATGAGCTCAATGCAGAAAGGAAATGAGGAATGTTTCAAATAGTATGCATAGAGGTGGATAGCCTTGGCGGCTCAAGTTTATCCCTCATTGACATTGTTCGAGATGTGTTCATATTTCTTGAGAACCTTGTGAAATCTTTTTATTGGGGCAATGGCTAGAGCAGCCTATAAAGATTTTGTTGACTTGATCACTGTGAGAGAAAAGATCGAGATTTTAGCCAAAGCTGAGAACTTGCTAGTGAGCAATGCAGAGAATACTGCTCCTAAGAATGGATTCCAGCCTAAAAAGAAAGAACCTGAAGTGAATTATGTCCAACACCAACATACCTTTAAACCTTGATATTCGCCATAATACCCAAGTCATCAACCACCATATAATCCTAATCTTCACTTTCCATATAACAAACCTACGCCTCCTTACTACCTATCCCACCAAAGTGTGTCAACCACAAATGTCACCCCAACTCTACAATTTCAAATTAACAATGTTCCCACACAACAACTATATGTACTACCTTGTCTAACCTATACTCAATATCAACCTGCACTTCCAAAATCAAGGTCGCTTCCATTCCCAAAACCTGCCCCATTTCCCAATATTGTTCATTTTAAAAGTAGACTTATTCAAAAGGTTGTTTGATACTCACCTCATCTTAAGAAATCCTGTACGTCCCCTAGAGCCATCATTCCTAATGTGGTATAACCTGAATTTCACTTGCAAATACAACGTGGATATCCCAGGACACTCAATTGAAGATTATGAATCTTTCATGACAGTAGTAAGGAAGCTAATTGCTTATGGAAAGCTTGACATTCAAGAGGAGGCTGAACCTAGTATTGTCAACAACTCAATTCCTAATTATAGTGGAAAAAATGGGGTAGATGCTTTGGAGATGGAAGGATCACCAATTAGAAATATCAAGAGCTTGCGTTCACCAATGGCTGAAATATACGAGGGGTTGAAGAAAGCAGACTATAATATCATTGCACCAGCTACAACAATGAAGGAAGAGGAGGAGTACGATGAAGAGTCAAGTTGTGCTTATCATTGTAGGGGAATGAGACATGATATTGAGAATTGTTTGGACTTTAAGGTTCGAATCCAAGAATTGCTCACTTTGGGATTAATACAAGCTAGACAAGGGGTAGCTTCCTCTGAAGAAGACAATATAGAGTTGGAGGAATGAATGAGGAGTATGACTCTGGGAAAAGAAATTGATAAGGGTAAAATGAAGCACATTCCTCACCTGAGGGAAACATTTTCAGTACCAACTGAGGTAATCGTATCTGAAGAAGTCATTCGCCTCTGATGCCATCTCACTACTAATGCTTTGCATGAAGAAGACCCAGAAGAGTGCAAGACAATCCATCCTTTTACTGATGAGGAGCCACTGAAGAACTGGTAATCCGATCTAATGATTAATGTGATTGTTTCCAAGTAATTGTCTGGTTATACTGTACAAAGCAAATATTTAAGATTAGCTATGTTTTAAGCTTATATTTATATTATTTGAGGTATTAACAAAATGAATTTGCATGAATATTTAGCATTCCCCCTTATTGCATTTCATGCTTGTCCTTTTGCATTTATCTATTTTCTTTTCTGCATAATATCTTGTTGTTGGTCCATTTATATAATTCTTGCTTTGTCATTACTACTCTATTTTGCCTTTCCAACTTCACATAAATTACTTTCCAGAGATCTGAGTCTTGTAGATAGTTCCCCTCATGAAAAGGACCTCAGAAACTCATCAATTGATTCCCCTACGATGTTTGTAAAATTACTGGAATATTCAAAGAAGGGATTTGACTTGAATGGCAAGGTAGCAAAGGTCATCAATATGAATGTTGAGGCAAAGAAGCAGAAGTTAAGGAGGACACATCTTGATATATCCCTGAAGATCAAGGAAGAAGTCATCAAGCAATTAGAAGCAAGATTTTTGAAAAGGAACAAATAAGTAATCACTTGGTGTGCACTATCTTTTTGTCTCGAAATTAAAGTTTTGAAAATAAGCAATCATGATTTGAAAATGAAGATTGACCATCTTTCTCTATCCTTTACAAAATTTCATCATCTTTATTATCCTATGTTACCTCTTTTTAGCTTGAAAGATTTCTTTAAAGAACCTTGGACAAGGATCACACTTACATTAGGGGTTAGCATAAAGTAAAAAAAGGTTGATTTTTGTAAAAAAAAAATAGGGAAAGAAGAAAAGAAAACAAAAGAGAAATTATGAAAAATAAAATGGCTCATAGCAAAGGCAAATGATGAAGTAACGAGAAAGAGAGAGAGAGAGAGAGAATACAAAAGTGAGCAAAAAGTGTTAGTGCTCTTGATAATGCTAAAGCTCACTAAAGATCCTTGGTTCTATTCAACCTTTAAACACTTGTTAGAGTCTAATATCCTTTCTTTCATAACCCTTAACCTTGGCCACATTACAAGCCTCAAAAGTCCATTATGATCAATAAAAGGCTGCTATCTTTTTCATTAACTTTAATTTTGAGACAAAAGGTTCATGCTTTTCTGAGTTTTCAATTCCTTGCACATAAAGAAAAAAAAGTAAAAAAAATCCGTTAGGTTGGAAACCCAAAAGGGTAGTCTAAGCAAAAATTAGGGTAAATAAATAAGCAAAATCTCAAAGAAAGATAGCTTGAAACTCCTTGAAGGTTTCACCAAACTAGGGCAAATTTTATTTGTGTCTGATTGGCTACACATGGGCAATTTTGTTTGCATTCAATTGGCTATACTGGATCAAAATTTCTGAAGGATTAAGGAGAAGATGTGTTGAAGAAAATAGCAACAGAGACAACAATTGAGTTATCAAGCAGTTGTAGGGAATCAATTGGATGAGGGACAAGGAACCAATACTGGGGCAATTTTTTTATAAAAAAATCCTTGCAACTTTCTTTTGTTTCTATGCTTTCATTTTTCAAGTATGTGCCTTACCAAAAGTTCATGCACGATTAGATTACCAAAGTAATGAAAAGAAGTTTGTTCATTCAGTGAATTTTTGTCCATTCATGAATGCATGTTTACTTATTAAGTTATGTCTCAAATAAGATAAATTTAAGGTCAACAATTTCATTTGACAATTCTACAGCAATCATTCAATGATAGATTTGTACTAAAAGATCTTAGTAGCTCAAAGTACATATTGCAATGCGGCATTTGTTAGAAATGATTACAATACAAACCACATAAGCTTTCGTTGCCAAGAAGAAAAGGCAAGTTGAAGTAAAAAAAAAAGAATGAAAAATGAAGAAGGAAAAAGAGTAAGTCAAGATGATTCCAAACTAACCGAAGGGATAGATGAAGAAAAGCACGTGAACAAAGGTTTGATTGGTCAAAGTCTTCCAGAATTGTCGTTGGTTCAAATGATTTTTAAGTCCATGTCTAATTAGCACAAATGTTTTCATGTCATTCTTTTTTTTGTCATTTACTTTTACTTTTGAACGCATCGGCTCCTGTCATTTACTTTCGAGTACATCGACTCTAAGCATTTTAAATTCTTTTGAGCGCATCAGCTCCATGCATTTTAAGTTTCTATTAATTCGTTTGATCGCATCAGCTCCATGCATTTTAAATTTTTGTTAATTTCTTTTAAGCGCATCGACTCCCTGCATTTTAAATTCTTTTAATTGCATTGGCTCCATGCATTTTAAATTTCTTTTAATTCTTTTGAGCGCATCAGCTCCATGTATTTTAAATTTTTTTGAGTGCATCGGCTCTATGCATATAAAATTTCTGTCACTTTTTTTGAGCGCATCGGCACCCTACAATTAAAATTCTTTTGAGCACATTGACTTCATGCATTTTAAACTTTTGTCATTTATTTTGAGCATATCGGCTCCATTCTTTTTAAAAAATTTGTCACTTATTTTGAGCGCATTGACTTCCTACATTTTAAATTCCTCCATGCATTTTAAATTCTTTTGAGCGCATCTGCTTTTAAGCACATTAGCTCCATGCATTTTAAATTTTTGTCAATTCTTTTTAGCGTATCGACTTCATGCATTTTAAATTCTTTTGAGCATATCGTCTCCACGCATTTTAAATTTCTCTCACTTATTTTGAGCACATCAGCTCTCTACATTTTAAATTCTTTTCAGTGCATCGACTTTATGCACTTTTTTTTTAGTGCATCGGCTCCATGCAATTTAAATTTATGTCATTTCTTTTGAGTGCATCAGCTCCATTCATTTTAAATTCTTTTGAGCGCATCAACTTCATGCTTCTTTAAATTCCTGTCATTTATTTTTGAGTGCATCGACTCTCTGTATTCAAAATTCTTGTTATGTACTTTTGAGTACATCGACTCTCTGCATTCTAAATTCTTGTCATGTACTTTTGAGCGCATCGACTACATCTTATGCATTTTCGAACAAAATTCAAGTTCATGTTTTTACTCGTTTCTTACAATTATAAAATAAAAAACTAAGTTTATTCTTTTTATCTAGTAAGAAACAAGTAAAAAAGGGTAATTATGAACACCTAATTTTATCCGAGATATTAACAATTTTTCATTCATAAAAAAAAGAATAAATAAATAAAAAAAAAAGTAAAAAATAAAAAAAAAATAATAATAAATAAATATAATAAATATGATCCAATTTTCTTGCATAAACTCATGTCTCATAAACCTAACTCATTGACCCATTATCCAACCCATGACCTATATGCTACTAAACACCCAAAAAAATCCTAGCAGCCACCCATCTCTCATCTGAAACCCTAGCCACCATCACTTTCTAAACCCTAATCCTCTCCTATAAAAACTCATAACCCACACGCTTTTTATACACATAAATTCACACACAAACACATACAAACCCAAAGATTCACACTCACAGCTAACACCCTAGCCATATTTTTTTTCTCTCCATCACATAGCCCTAACAGGAAACCTTTACCAAAAACCTCACACCATCATCACCAAATAGCAACCCACCATCAACCTTCACTTTCATCCCTCATTTCCACCTTTTTCAACAACCATTAAACCATCTTCATCACCATCTTCAACCTTCATCCACCACCAAGCATAGCCATCTTCAAACAACAACCTTCATCCACCCTTCAACAACTCGTAACCACCACGTCTCTATAGCCACAACCACCAAAACCTCCATCAATCACCATAACCACTACATCCAAGTCATCACAGTTCCACCTTGTGCTCACCACGCCCGGTAGTGCCACCAGCCTTCACTGTCCTAGGTTGTCATCGTGAATTGTATGGTTTGCGTTGCTATCTCCCTTGTTTTTCTATTGCCTCGTTTTTGTTTCTTATATGATTTTTTGTTGTTTTTTTATTATTTATTTTATTTTATTTTATTTTCTGTTTATTTTTTTTTTTTTTTTTAATTTTTGCAATTTTTTTATATAAAGATAAAAATGAAAAAAAAGCTGTTGGGTTTAGTTTTAAACTAAAAAAAAACATTGGGCCTAAATGAGTAAAAAAATTTAATTAATAAAAAAGATAATCAAATAAAAAAAAAAAAGAAAAAGTAGATAAAAGAAAAGAAGAATTTTTGAAAATTATAATTGTAACTTTAAGGAAAAAATGAAAAAAAAAAAAAAAAAATTTGAAAATATATAAAAAAAAGATTTTGCTTGTTTGTTTTTTTAATTTAGCTTGCTTCTCACTTAAACGTGTTTACTATGCTCAATGGCATGATCCTATGTTAATGTTATAACTGCGACACAAACTATTTTTTTATAGAAAGATAATTTTTTTAAAAAAAAAATCAACGTAATGACCAATGATAATGATTAAATAGCGGATGTTACCTTCAATGTCATTTGAATTATAAGGGTTTATTGAGTAGCCTAGTGCTAACTTGAATCCTGTGTAAAAATGGATTTATTTTTTTTCAAACAAAATTCTTTTTCAATTTTTTTTATAATTAAAATTAACCATCTCACAATCATTTCTAAAGAATGACGTGACTTCTAGTTCCTCATTGCAACCGGGTATACATAGGAGCGAGATTTCATTTCCGGCAAGTCAAAAATTAAATTTTCACAATTTGATTATTTTTTCTTTTTTAAAAAAATATAGTTACAATGTTTTTAAGAGGAGTAAAATAAATATATTTGAAATTATCAAGTTTTGCACAACTGACTTAAGATATTGTCTCAGGATGGATGTGTTAGGGGTGCTGTGGGATTGAGTTTCCACCATTCTCTGTACATTATCAACTCTCGAGTCCAATCTGATTTCAAAAACTATTTTCTAAGAAAAAATTTTCAATTTTTTTAAATTCAAATAAAATTGATGACAATGTCATTTTTTATTTTTATCATATTTGTTTGCCGCTCCCATCACAGATCTCGATCACGACATTGCGATATCTAGATTTTCTTGAATTTCTAGATGTATGCTCCTCTTGATCTATCATTTTTAGCAATATCTTTCAAACGTTCTTTAAATGGCTGTCAATTCTATCACATGTTGCGTTAATTCGATTTGTGTACTCATCCAACCTTGTGTTATGAATTACTTCTCCATTACATAATCTCTCAATAAAAGTACCAATAGTAATGCTTCTCTCTTCTAGTCAAGAGAAAAACTCCAATTCTTTATTTAAATTTAAAAAAACTCATCAATTTGTATTTACTTTCAACTATGACCTTACAATACTGATTATTATACTATTTATACAAGTCTCACTAAATAATAATACACCTATACTAACCATGTAACTATACAATACATATCAATCAATCCAGCTCAAACATTCGAATTGCACCAAACTCGTCACAAATAACTATGGAGACTGAAATATTTTTTTGTCCACTTTTTTTTTAATCAAAATTGGTATGCAAGAGCATCACTATAATGCAAGACATCCCAACTAGGTTGGCACCTCAAGCAATATTTATCATTTGCAGCATACCAAAAATATTATTAAAACAGATAAAAGAAGAAAGAATACAAAAAAAAACATTGGGGTATAAACCTGACCCATGAAAAATTCATCTAAACCTATAGTTTGGAATTTCAAATCTATTTCTAAAAACTTCGTTCTTTAAAAAAAAAGGAATAGAATCCCACCAAGTCATACCGTCAACAGAAATACCATGATTGGCTAACAAATTTGCACACGAATTTCCCTCTCTAAAAACATGAGAAAAAACAAAATTCATCTTTTTGGAATACACTAAAGCATTTAACCATCTATTTTTTAGTCTCCAAGGAACTATGAGGGGGTTGGAAAAAGCAGCAATAACCAAACTTGAATCACATTCAAGACAAATATGATGTCAACCCTTCTTGAATGCTATTTCAATTTCAAGAATAGCTCCCATAATTTCAGCATGAAAAGCAAAAGAAACTCCCAAATTCAAGGCAAAGCATCCTACAACAGCAACATTCCTATCCCGAAATATCCCACCACAAGCAGCACCTCCTAGAACACCCTTTGATGAGCCATCCGTATTGCATTTCAGCTAGTTGAAGCTAGGGGCCTTCTAGATTACCTCTATGATATCCGAGGCTTTAGCTAGCTTAGAATTAACAAAAAACTTTTGCAAGATAGAGCTCTCTGCAGCATTGGAGTAGGAGTGACCTTTTGATAGATTTCCAGCCAAAGCAACGTTGGCCATGATCCTGTTTATAACTGCTCGAAAGGTGATTGTTTTGGATTCAAATCTAGCTTGATTCTTGTAAAACCAAATAAACCATAGAATATTGGCAACACCAGAAATTACAATATCTTTAACTTAGGAACTCCAATGCAGCTGACAGATATCCAAAACCGAATGGATAGAGTTGTGATTAATATGAATTGCTAGGCATGAAGCAAACCAATTCCATAACTCAGTTGCAAATCTACATTGAAAGAACAAATGTTCCATATTCTCAGTTGCAGCACCACAGAGGCAACAAGTTGAAACCATATAAAAACCTCTTTTCCTAAGAGTGTCATCAGTAGGAAGTCTGTTATGGATGATTTTCCAAATAAGAAAAGATCTTGAGGGAGGCACAACATTGCACCAAAAAGCCTTGCCCCAAGGGACTTTAGAAACAACATCATTCATCATGTTATAAGCTCCTTTAAGTGTAAGTTTACTAGAATCATCAGGACACCAAACCTGTGCATCAGGAAAAAGCTCAATTGAAAGAGCATACTATTTAAATTCAGCAGCCAGAGAAGTAGACCTATGCAGAACAAAGTCAGGAAGAACCAAGCTACCATCCTGAATAAAGTCCCTTACTCTAGCTTAAAGCAAATGATGGAGATGGAGAGGGATATTAAGAAATTTCACAACAGGATTGGATAGCCATTTATTTGTCCAAAAATTGATAGTGCAGCCATCACCAATGATCCACTTACAATTTCTGAGAGCTATATCAGAGTATTCCTTCAAACTAGCCCAAATAGAGGAAGATATATGCTGAGTTATAAAGATATTATTAGCAAACACCCTTGCTCTCAGCAGTTTGGCCCATTGCTGATTTGAGACAATCAATTCCCAACAAAGTTTAAGAAGAGAAGCTTTGTTAAAACCAGTGAGAGATCTTATGCCTAAACCACTAGCTTCTGTGGAGGAACAAACTAAGCACTATTTGACTATAACCAATTTCCTAGTCATAACATCTCCTGACCATATGAAATTCCTTATCCATTTATCTACTATTTTTAAAAAGGCTTTAGGCCAGACATATACCCTAAAAGAATGCAGCAACATACTATGAATTACAAACTGGACAAGCTGCACCCTCCCCATTACAGATAGCAGGAGGCCTTTCCAAGTTGCCAATCTTATCTTGATTCTGTCAGCCAGAGGTAGAAGGAAGAGTTTTTTTGGCTTGCCCTTAAACAAGGGAACTCCAAGGTAAAGAAAGGGAAGCTGACTAATACCAAATCCAAGCATATTAGATATGCGAGCAAATCTGTTAGCTGCTATGGAGCCATTATAAATCTTTGATTTATCCCTGTTGATAAACTGACCAGAAGAGCAACTGTATCTATTCAAACAATTCATCAAGTTCTCTAGATTTCTTTTTGTCCCCTTGCAGAAAATGAGAAGATCATCTGCATATAGAACATGAGAGGGGACTGTAAATCCTCTAGGACTAGACATAGATTTTAAGTGACCTTCCTCAACCAGCTTTGTTAAAGCCCTACTCAACATCCTCAACAATACAAAAAAGGAGAGGAGATAGAGGATCACCCTGCCTAACACCCCTCTTGCAAGAGAAGAAACCCACATTATGACCATTAATAAGGATGGACACTTTAGCAGAATGTAGAATGGTATTAATCCATTTACAGAACAGAGGATCAAAACCAAAGGCATGTAGGGATTTAAGGATAAAGTTTCAATCCATAGTGTCAAAGGCTTTCCTTATATCAATTTTCAAAGTAACATTCCCACCAAAACACCTTTTATCTAGCAAATTGACAGCTTTAGAAGCTACGCATATGTAATTTGTTATTTGTCTATTCCTAACAAACCCTCTTTGATTTTGAGAGATAATCTTTGGAGCAATACAGGCAAGTCTCTAAGCTAGAAGCTTGGTGATTATTTTAAATCGGAAGTTAGCAAGGGCAATAGGTCTATATTGAGAAATGGAATCAGCATTGGAAGATTTGGGAATGAGCACCACTGTATTGGAATTTAAGTTGGGTAGAAGCCAGCCTTGTTTAAAGAACTGTGTAACAGAGTTGAAGACATTTGTCCCTATAATATCCCAATAATGTTGGAAAAAGAAACCACCAAATCCATTTGGTCCAGGAGCACTATTCGGATTCATACCAAAAACAACATTTCTTACTTCATCCCAAGATGGCAATCCAACTAACATTTTGTTGTCAGTTTCAAAAACTAGAGGCCTGATCACCTCCTCAATTAAACCATCATCAATACAAGCATTGTCTGAGGAAAATAAATCCTCATAATATTTCAAAATATGAGCTTCAATATCTGTCTGACTATCCAGCAGCTCATCCCCATTATTCAATAAAGCAATCCTCTTTGAAGCCTACCTAACTTTTACTAATTTGTGAAAATAGGTTGTGTTCCTGTCCCCACTTGTATGCCAATCCACTTTGGCCTTTTCCATCCAAAAGAGCTCTTGAGAATTCAAAGCTTTATTTAATTATGACTGAGCATTTTGTTCCTGAACTAGCAGATCATCAGAACAACCTTCACTTGATATTAAATCTTGGATAGCTTCCAGATTATGCAAAGTTGAGTCCACTTGTTTATGCACATCCCCGAAGACCTCTTTATTCCAAACCTTTAAAGTTGCTTTAAGGTTTTTCAGTTTTTGAGCCAAAATGAACATTGGACAACCAAAAACTTCCTTCCTCCAAGAATCAGCAATCACTTTATTGTTACCAAGTGGCTTCAATACTCAAGAGGGGGGGTGAATTGAGTAATTAAAGCAAGTTACCAAATCTTTCGCAAATCGTTTGATAAACAATTTTCGTTGAAGCTATTGAACGATTAGAGATAAATGGATGAATGAGATTAACACTTTTACTTATAAATGTGATAGCCAAAGGAGATAATATCTAATCAATTCAATAAAATAGTAAACCAAATAAAGAGAAGGGTTTAGAGAGAACAAACACAATCGTTTATCCTGGTTCGATCACCAATCCGCTTGTGATCTACGTCCAGTCCCCAAGCAACAACTTGAGATTTTCCACTATATCTTCAAGCTTCAATGGGTGCTTGACAACCACTACAATCTTGAGCACTCAACACTATGGGATACCTCACCCTAATGCTTGAGCCTCTATTTTCCAAGGGATACCTCACCCTTACAATACTTGAAGGATACCTTACCCTCACTTAACAGATTGTATAAGATTTAAATGGAAGAAACTCTCTCTAGAGCAAGTATTACAAATTGAAGCACTATGGTATATGGGATTCACACAAGTTCAAGCTCAAATCAAGGGATTTTGTAGAATGATGATAAAACTTGTTTAAAGCTCAATACAAACTCTTCCAGAAGAATAGACGCAGTTTTTCTAACCTCCCAACGAAGCCCAGCATGCAAATATATAGGTAAGTGTTATTTAATGCCGTTGGAAGTGGTTGGGAGCAATTAATGCTCAGCAATATAGCCGTTACGGGCTTTTGCTTGTTTTTCCAGAGCATAGGCTAACCGGTTAGCCATGTATCCTAACCGGTTAGGGGCTCATTTAGACGTAAGGAGAAGTGTTCGGTTTAATAACTAACTTGGTTAGGAATGTGTCCTAATCGGTTAGGACACCACGAAAATGAGTTCTAGGAAGGATGCTAACCGGTTAGTCCTACAAGCTAATCGAGTTAGGACATTACCGGCGTGGGTTCGAGTTGATGAATAACCGGTTAGGCCATCTGTCTAATCGGTTAGGACAGAGATTAGAGAGACTTCGAGTTTATGAATAACCGGTTAGGCCATCTTCCTAATCGGTTAGGACAAAAAACATTTTTGACTTACGGAAGTAATACTAACCTGGTTAGGTCTTCTACCTAATCGGTTAGGACAAAGCATTTTTGACCACTTGAGTTATAAAATAACCGATTAGCTACTTTGCCTAATCGGTTAGGCATGTTATAAAAACGAGGCAAAGCTTTTGTTTGAACAAACTAACCGGTTAGGAGCTGGTCCTAATCGGTTAGGGGCCATAATTTTTGACTCCTAATGTTTATCAACAAAGGGTAAGATTTAAAAAAACTTAGGACATTAGATACGAAGGAGTTGTTGCATAAAACCTTTTTGATCCTAACATGAAAAACCATTTTACAAAAGCATTTTAAGGAAGACATTTGAGCTTGAGGTGAATCTCTAGAATACCTTTACATTAGATCTATAACCTATATGCTAAGCTTGAGTTCCTTGAGACTTGATCATTGTATTCCCATTGCTTTCATTGTTTGTCGACATCAAAACCATTTGCATCTTGTCCATATCAGTCACATTCTCCCCTTTTTGATGATGACAAACACTTATTGAGAAAGAGATTAGTTCAAATGATAATTGGAAATAAGAATGGAATATGGAGACTTACTCCCCCTCTTTTGTTCAAGAGGTACTTGAATCGAGATGCATACAGACTCCTTTTGTTTTGGGATTCCAGGGACCATTAACGTACAATATATTATATTATCATAACACATTCACTTTTCTTACTTTTCTCAATAAATAGAAAGACCGTTATCCTTCTCCCCTTTTTGGCATAATCAAAAAGAAATCCAGTAGCCTAGGGTATTAAACAAGAACAAGCATGCAGAACTGAATCATAAGATTAAGCATTTTCTAGTAATTCAGAAGCAGTCAAACCAAAAAAAATGCAGTAGTAGGCATATCATACTTAAAATAAATATCCAAGATCCAAAAATAAGAAGCAAAGATCACTATTAGGATTACCAAAATAAGCCAAAGATAAACAGTCATCAGTCATGCTAGATAAGTCTCCCATAAGATAGCTAATCAAAGTGAGAAAGAGTGCAAAGACAATTAGTGCAGCAGCACAATCATGATAGAAACAGAGAGTCCATGCTTAAGCCCCAGGGTCTTCTGATTGTGAAAAGCGATGCTCAAGCCTATCCAGCCGTCCTTCCATAGCGCTCAAGCGATCATAAATAGCAGAATTGTTGTGTTCTTGATAAGCTTTAAGATCCGCAATCCGGGCTTCAATACTGGCTTGCATATTTGCAATTGCTGCCAGGACATGCTCATTGTCGGTGGCAGGGGCCTCTTCCATAGGGTCATCAGTAGGTGCAGGAGGATATTCGCCTTGTGGAGCTGCCGCTTCATTTCTTTGACTGTAAATCCATTCTCCATCGACTTTCTTTGCATTCATTCGGTTTAGAGACGCAAGGCCAAATTTGTGAGGACCAAAGAGAAGATGACTCCATCGTCCTTCAAATTGACCTTATAGTGATCCAAAATTTTGGCCACTAGGAAGGCGTAAAGGCAGATCCATCATTGCCTTGTCTTTGGCTTTCTTCATGTTGTGCATAATGTAGTGTGGCCAGTTGATTTTCTTGCGACTTTTAAGAGCCCATATCACAAATATATCGTCTTCTTCAACCAAGGCATAGTTGCTTGCCCTTGGTACCAAGATATGGGTGACCACAAAGTGAAGAAGGCGATCCAGCAATTTCAGAAAACCAGTAGTCAAAGATCCCGGGGGCACGACAGTACCTGGTTGAATCATGTCTTGTACAGCTCGAGCTCTATCAAAATCTGCCCATGTAAGGTCGTCATTCTCAGTAAGTTTGGCTCCAGAGTGAGTGAGCCCAAACAAAGTAGTCCACTGACTTGGTGACACACTGATTTTGTGTCTCTTGATTTCAGCCACCAAGTTTGTACCAGAAAGAGACAAATTGCAGAAAAAGACTTTAGTTGGTTCAAGATAGAAGTAACCTGGGTTGGTGGTGACAAGGGTTTTCAAGCCCTGAAATTCCAAGAGTTCGGTGAAGGATGTAAAGCCTTCTTGTTCGAAGAAAACCCAGTCCATGAACTTGGGTTGAATGAGACGTCGTGCATGAAACCCAAGTGTGTATGACTCTATTTGAGATTTGTGAGAAAAATATCTTCCAATGTTGAGAGCGTTTGAGAGATCAGGGGCAGAGAGTGAAGAGTCTTCGGTTGACGGAAACATTGGGGTTTTTGGTACGAGAGCGTTTTGGTTGAGATGAGTTGCGGCCATGGATGAAAATGGAGGTATGGTTCGGTGGAGTGTATACGGTGAAATGGAGGAAAAGGGAGAAAGAGGAAATGGAAGAGATAGGAAATGGTGGTATTGTGTTGGATTGGTGGTAGGGAGGGATGGATTTGGAGGAAGTGGGTTGTGGAGAGACCGAGAGGAGGAAGATGAGAATGGAGATGAAGGGGCAACGTAAATGGTGAATGTGGCTGAGGGTTGAGTTTAAAGGGGACGGGGTTAACCGGTTAGGTATATTGGCTAACCCGTTAGAGGTTCATTATTTCACAAAGGTGGGTTTCTGTCTGGGTCACTAACCGGTTAGGATAATTGAGTAACCGGTTAGGAAATGTTACAGGAACTTCTGCTAGATGCATTAACCGATTAGAGAAAGAGGTCTAACCGATTACCTTCTTTGAGATTGTGAATGTACAAGCCTCTGGTTACTTGACTAACCGATTAGATTATTTATCTAACCGATTAGCTTGTTATTTCCAAAGATGACGAGGCCTCTGTTTTGTATACCTAATCGGTTAGGAGCTTGCCTAATCGATTATTTAGGCTTGACAGAAAGCCTTCCCAAGTGCCAGAACATTTCCAAAGGCTAATCATTCAAGTTGTTCCCTTCTCCAATTGGTTGTTTCACTTTCAGAACTAGAACTCCTTCATGAGATCACCCCTTGAAACACATCAACCCTTTGTCTTCTTTGAGATTCACTTTAATTCCATCATGAATTTCTTCACTTTCCAAACCAATATTTCTGACTTATGGATTGATTTTTCTTCTTCAAGAGAACCGAATGCATAGTTCTTCAACAGAATTAGAATTACAGAAAATTGGGGGTTTAAGCATGAACTCAGCTCCTGCAAAACAAAATAAGGGAGAACTCCGACGCTCAAGTTAGTATTGGATTCAAATATAAAGAGAAATTCAAAGACTATGCAGTAATTTGGCATGATTATACAGAAAGATGCAAGTTTATGCATGAGTGTTAGGATTATGCAGGAAATACTTAACTGATGCATGATTGATCCAATATGCCAAGTTCATTTCTTATATAGAAAAATGCTTCTTTTGCTAGGGGTTTAGTGAAAATGTCAGCTAGTTGCTTAATTGTTTCAACAAATTCAAGTATGCAATCACCTTTTTGAACATGATCTCTAATGAAGTGATATCTTATTTCAATGTGTTTAGTTCTAGAATGCAAAATGGGATTTTTTGACAAGTTGATTGCACTAGTATTATCACACCTTATGGGGATATGGTCAAGCTCAAGACCATAGTCCAAGAGTTGTTGTTTCATCCAAAGGATTTGAGAACAACAACTCCAAAAGTTAACATATTCAAATTTTCACTGTGGACAATGCCACACTATTTTGTTTTTTGCTATGCCAAGAAACTAGTGAGCTTCCAAGCAAGTGACATGTTCCACTAGTGCTCTTTCGATCCATTTTGCATCCAGCAAAATCAGAATCGGAGTACCCAATAAGACTACATGAGGCACCCTTAGGGTACCACAAACCCATTTGTGATGTGCCAATTAGATATTTCATTATTCTCTTAACAGCACTTAGGTGTGATTCCTTAGGATTAGCTTGATATCTAGCACACATGCATACACTAAACATTATATCAGGCCTACTTGCAGTGAGATAAAGGAGTGAGCCAATCATACCTCTATATTTTGTAGTTTCTACCGATTTACCTCCTTCATCCTTGTCCAAATAGCAATAGGTGCCCATAGGAGTAGCCATATGCTTTGCCTTGTCCATTCTAAACTTTTTGAGCAATTCCTTGCAATACTTGGATTGGCTTATGAAGGTTCCTTCTTTTGTTTGCTTAATTTGGAGACCAAGGAAGAAGTTGAGCTCACCCATCATAGACATCTCAAACTCACTTTGCATGATATTAGCAAATTCTTTACATAGAGAGTCATTAGTAACACCAAATATAATATCATCAACATATATTTGAACAAGTAGAATGTCATGCTTTTTGTGTTTAATGAAAAGCGTAGTGTCAACCTTTCCCCTAGAGAAACCATTTTCTAAAAGGAACTTGCTCAACCTTTCATACCAAGCTCTAGGAGCTTGTTTTAAGCCATACAAGGCCTTTTTAAGTTTGAAAACATGGTCGGGCAGTTCAAAGTTTTCAAAACCAGGAGGTTGATCCACATATACTTCTTCTTGTATGAAACCATTTAAAAAGGCACTTTTGACATCCATTTGAAAAAGTTTGAAATCCATGATGCAAGCATATGCAAGTAACATTCTAATGGCTTCTAATCTAGCTACGGGAGCATATGTTTCTTCATAATCTATACCTTCTTCTTGATTATAACCCTTAGCTACAAGCCTAGCTTTGTTTCTTATTATTAAGCCCGTTTCATCAAGTTTGTTCCTAAAAACCCATTTGGTGCCAATTATAGGATGATCATTAGGCCTTGGAACTAATTCCCAAACTTGATTCCTTTCAAATTGGTTTAATTCATCTTGCATAGCCAAGATCCAATGTTCATCATTTATGGCCTCATTTATGTTTTTAGGTTCAACTTGAGAAACAAAAGCCATATGATTACAAGCATCTCTAAGAGAGTTACGAGTTATTACCCCCTTTGATACATCACCTATCACTTTGTCAAGAGGATGATATCTTGATGTTCTCCATTCCTTGGGAAGATCCATGATTTGAGAGTCCTCTTGCTTTGGGGAATCATATGGGCTTTCTTCTTGCTTTTTGACTTCTTCTTCTTGATTTCCAAGGTGAGTTCTTGCAAGGATTTCTGCAACATCATCAACAAGCTCATTTCTTGGCTCGTTTGGGTTAGTCTCATCAAATGCAACATGTATGGACTCTTCTATGGTCATAGTTCTTTTGTTATAAACCCTAAAGGCCTTACTATGTATAGAATAACCAAGAAAGATTCCCTCATCAGATTTTGCATCAAACTTCCCCAAGTTATCCTTTCCATTATTTAGAACAAAACATTTACATCCAAAAACATGGAAATGTGAGACATTTGGTTTTCTTCCTTTGTATAATTCATAGGGGGTTTTCTTTAAAATTGGCCTTATTAGAGCCCTATTCATAACATAACAAGCGGTGTTAACCGCATCCGCCCAAAAATACTTGGGAAGGTTGGCCTCATTGAGCATAGTTCTTGCCATTTCTTCTAAAGATCGATTTTTTCTTTCTACAACACCATTTTGTTGTGGTGTTCTAGGGCTGAAAAATTATGCTCAATGCCATGTTCATCACAAAACGTTTCAAATTCATGGTTCTCAAATTCACCACCATGATCACTTCTTATGGATGCAATACAAAAACCTTTTTCGTTTTGGATAACTTTAGCAAGCTTTTTGAACGATTGAAAAGCATCATTTTTGTGAGATAAAAATAATGTCCATGTAAACCTAGAAAAATCGTCCACAATCACTAAGGCATAGTAATTCCCACCAAAGCTCATAGTTCTAGAGGGACCAAAAAGATTCATGTGCAAAAGTTATAGAGGTCTAGAAGTTGAAACCACATTTTTAGCTTTAAAAGAGACCTTTACTTGTTTTCCCTTTTGACATGCATCACAAAGTTTGTCTTTTTCAAATTTGAGCTTTGGAAGACCAATTACTAGTTCTTTAGAAACTAATTTGTTTAAGTGATCCATGTGAATGTGAGCGATTCTTCTATGCCATAACCATGAATCATTTTCTCTAGTCATAAAGCAATTAGCATCATTTGAGGAAATGTCATCAAGGCTAATCATATATATGTTATTGACCCTATGACCAACAAACCTAACTTGCTTATCATCCTTTCCCTCAATTATGCAACAAGAAGAATCAAATATAACTCTATTGCCTTTATCACACAATTGACTAATACTAAGCAAGTTATGTTTAAGTCCTTCAACAAGCAAAACATTATCAATAGATGATGAAGGAATTTTACCAACTTTGCCAATTCCAAGAATCTTCCCTTTGTTGTTATCACCATATGTGACATGACCATGTTTCTTGTGAGTAAGGGAGGAGAACTTGGAGTCATCACCGGTCATGTGCTTGGAGCAACCACTATCAAGATACCAATTTGAGCTCTTGGTCTTCAAGCACACCTACAACACACATTCAAGTTTTAACTTTTGGTACCCAAATTGTCTTAGGTCCTTGTGTGTTAGAGTTAGACATGGTGCCTTTAGGAACCCAAACTTTTTTTATTCCAATTTTAGTGTTTATATTCTTTCTAACATTGTAAGTGGATGCACTATGCCCTTTCCTACCACAATGAAAACATTTGATAAAGGGGCTACTTGAAGTTTTTGAGGAAACAAAGAAGTTTTTATAAGATTTTTGATGGTTATTTGGATTAAATCCTAAACCGGCTTTTTGAAAAACACATTTTTGTCTCCCTAACAACACATTCAAGTTGTCTCTTCCAAAAGTGAATTTCGCAAGAGTATTGTTCAAGTCTTCAATTTCTTTTTCAAAAGCTTTACATGATGAACAAGGTAATGAAATGGATGCATTATCATGTGAGGAACAAGTCATGCATGATGAATTAGCATCTATGAGTCCTAAGGTCTCATTTTCAATTTTAAGTTCATTTATCTCCTTAGTTAAAGTAGAAACCTTGTTTGTCAATAGGGAGATTGTTTTATTTGAAGACAAAACCATTTTAGTGAGTCTCAAGGATTCATCATGCAATTCTTGAAAGGCATCTTGCAATTCATCATAACTAGGTGAAGGTTCTAGGTTAGAAGAGGTTACCTCGGTGTCGCTTTCTCCACTTTCTTCTCCTTGAGCCATGAGGCAAAGATGGGCTTCTTCATTTTCCGAGTCGTCGGAAGAACTTAAGTTATTGTCCTCCCAAGCTATGTATGCCCTTCTTCCTTTCTTTTCCTTGGAGGGTCTTTTCTCAAACTTTTCCGTCTTCTTGAGATATATAGGACACTCCATTTTCATATGCCCCGGTTTTCCGCATTCGTAGCATTTTGGAGGAGTGGAGGATCCTTCTCCTTTGTGATATGCCTTCTTTTGAGGAAATGGTGGTCTTCTTTGAAATCCCTTTTTCTTTAGGAATCTTCCGAATTTTCTCACAAGGAGACTAAGATTCTCCTCACTTAGTTCAAAATTTTCAGCATCCTCTTCACCATCTTCATCATCATCTTCAAGTATGGAAGATGTGGCTTTGAGTGCAATTCCCTTCTTCTTTTTATCCTGCTCTTCACTTTGATTGAGCCTATTTAATTCCAGCTCATGTTCTTGAAGCTTTCCGAATAGGGTGGCTAGAGACATTGTTGATAAGTCTCTTGATTCCGCAATAGCCGTAACTTTGGGTTGCCAACTCCTCGCTAGACATCTTAAGACTTTGTTAATAAGATCCTCATTAGGGAATGTCTTTCCCAATGAGATGAGATGATTAACAATGTGAGTAAATCTCTTTTGCATATCTTGAATACTCTTACCTTGATTCATTCTAAACAATTCATATTCATGAGTAAGAGTGTTTATCCGAGATCGTTTTACCTCATTAGTCCCTTCATGAGTTACTTGAAGGGTATCCCACATTTCTTTTGCGGTCTTACAATTTGACACCCTAAAGAATTCATCATACCCCAAGGATGTGGTGATGATGTTCTTGGCTCTCAAGTTGTATTGAACCTTCTTTTTATCATCATCGGTCCATTCATTTCTAGGTGTATTGATTTTCACACCATCTTTAATTTGTGTTGGAACAAAAGCACCATTTTCAACGGCGTCCCACACATCTAAGTCAATAGCTTCAATGAAAATTTTCATCCTTTCTTTCCAATAGGCATAACCATCCCCATTGAAATAAGGAGGTCTATTTATAGAAGAACTTTCATTTGAAAAACCATTTGAAGCCATCACTTCTCTTGAAGCTGCTAAGCTCTTTATACAAGAGTCTAGCTCTGATACCACTTGTTACCAAGTGGCTTCAATACTCAAGAGGGGGGGGTGAATTGAGTAATTAAAGCAAGTTACCAAATCTTTCGCAAATCGTTTGATAAACAATTTTCGTTGAAGCTATTGAACGATTAGAGATAAATGAATGAATGAGATTAACACTTTTACTTATAAATGTGATAGCCAAAGGAGATAATATCTAATCAATTCAATAAAACAGTAAACCAAATAAAGAGAAGGGTTTAGAGAGAACAAACACAATCGTTTACCCTGGTTCGATCACCAATCCGCTTGTGATCTACGTCCAGTCCCCAAGCAACAACTTGAGATTTTCCACTATATCTTCAAGCTTCAATGGGTGCTTGACAACCACTACAATCTTGAGCACTCAACACTATGGGATACCTCACCCTAATGCTTGAGCCTCTATTTTCCAAGGGATACCTCACCCTTACAATACTTGAAGGATACCTTACCCTCACTTAACAGATTGTATAAGATTTAAATGGAAGAAACTCTCTCTAGAGCAAGTATTACAAATTGAAGCACTATGGTATATGGGATTCACACAAGTTCAAGCTCAAATCAAGGGATTTTGTAGAATGATGATAAAACTTGTTTAAAGCTCAATACAAACTCTTCCAGAAGAATAGACTCAGTTTTTCTAACCTCCCAACGAAGCCCAACATGCAAATATATAGGTAAGTGTTATTTAATGCCGTTGGAAGTGGTTGGGAGCAATTAATGCTCAGCAATATAGCCGTTACGGGCTTTTGCTTGTTTTTCCAGAACATAGGCTAACCGGTTAGCCATGTATCCTAACCGGTTAGGGGCTCATTTAGACGTAAGGAGAAGTGTTCTGGTTTAATAACTAACCGGTTAGGAATGTGTCCTAATCGGTTAGGACACCACGAAAATGAGTTCTAGGAAGGATGCTAACCGGTTAGTCCTACAAGCTAATCAGTTAGGACATTACCAGCGTGGGTTCTGAGTTGATGAATAACCGGTTAGGCCATCTGTCTAATCGGTTAGGACAGGATTAGAGAGACTTCTGAGTTTATGAATAACCGGTTAGGCCATCTGCCTAATCGGTTAGGACAAAACATTTTTGACTTCTGGAAGTAATACTAACCGGTTAGGTCTTCTACCTAATCGGTTAGGACAAAGCATTTTTGGCCACTGAGTTATAAAATAACCGATTAGCTACTTTGCCTAATCGGTTAGGCATGTTATAAAAAACGAGGCAAAGCTTTTGTTTGAACAAACTAACCGGTTAGGAGCTGGTCCTAATCGGTTAGGGGCCATGAATTTTTGACTCCTAATGTTTATCAACAGGCAGGTAAGATTTAAAAAAAACTTAGGACATTAGATACGAAGGAGTTGTTGCATAAAACCTTTTTGATCCTAACATGAAAAACCATTTTACAAAAGCATTTTAAGGAAGACATTTGAGCTTGAGGTGAATCTCTAGAATACCTTTACATTAGATCTATAACCTATATGCTAAGCTTGAGTTCCTTGAGACTTGATCATTGTATTCCCATTGCTTTCATTGTTTGTCGACATCAAAACCATTTGCATCTTGTCCATATCAGTCACATTTATGGCAATCCATATGAGAAGACCATATTTTTAAGAACTTAAAAGAAGAACTAAATAAACTAACATTCTTCAAAAGCTTCAACATAATAGGATGATGATCAGACTTGTGCCTTGGAAGAGTGCAACAAGTAGAGCCCTCCCAAAAACTGAGCCAAGCCTCATTGCAAATCACTCTATCCAATCTCCTTTCAGTGCAGGCTATTCCCCTTCTTCTGTTAGTCCATGTGAAATCAGCACCAACAGTAGGCAAATGAATCAGGTTACAAGCATCAGACCATGCTTTAAATTCGTTGCAGGCAATACTGGATGGCAGCCTTCTTCCCCTCTGCTCATGAGAGCCAATAACAGCATTGAAATCCCCCAAATAACACCAAGGGCCATCAAAGGAATGCTGGAGCATAATCAACTCCTGCCAAAGAAATCTTCTCTGGATATAGGTAGTTGCAGCATAAACAGCAGTGAAATAAAGGGGCTGATTGTCTTTGATAACTGAAAATGTTACTTGTTGTGCAGAAGAAGCAATCACAGTAGGTGACATGTCAATATCACAGATACACCACAGATTTGGAGCTAAGGAATCTCTAGCATTAAAAGCAAA